>JAKSZT010037198.1:4827867-4858938 GCA_026826555.1 Tolypeutes matacus | reverse complement strand
GATAGATAGATAGATAGATAGATAGATAGATAGATAGATAGATAGATAGATAACCACTATCTATAGATAACCACTAACACTATATTGTGCCATCTTTCCAGGTCAGTAAATCTCATTTTGAATGAGTGTAGAGTATCCAATTGTATTGATGTAGCTTAATTTATTTAACCAATCCCCTATTTTTATTCCACTATTTTCCTATTAAAAATAGCATTGTCCTAAGCATCCTGGTACAGACATTTTTGTCTACTTTTCTGACTTCCTTAGAATAAAGTCCTGGAAGTGCAATTGCTTGGTCAAAGTAAACATGGCATTTAACATTGCCATACTGTCCTCCAAATAAATTGCATCAATTTATAACCTCATGAAAAGTATGAGAATTCCTTTTTTTTCCATATCTTTGCCAATACTGGACTTTAACAAGTTTTTAATCTTTGTACATCTCATGGTCAAAAATGCTATTTAAGTATTTAATATACCTTTCTTTCGTTACTAATTAAGTTGAATCATTGTTCATATATTTATTGCCCATTTACTTATTTTGTGAATTGCCTATTCATATTCTTTGCTCCTTGTTCTTATTTGAATGTACTCTTTTACATATATATATAATTCATGTGTTTATTGTAAAATTTTTAAATTTTCCTGATAGGAAGCATACAATTTAAAAATGTAATAAAATCAACAGTAATGTATCATAAATTCCACATAGACAATTGATTCTCAGAAAATGCTTTCATTGTTTTTTACTGAACTCTTGGGTCTGTGGCCAAACTAAGGTTGCATTTCAGCCATGATTTGGACAAAACAGACTATGAATAAATGCTGATGACTATCCCATTCAGCAAAGAAGGTGCTCCTGACATTAATGAACAAGTATAATTCCAACATGAATGTTGGCTGATATTCTTGTTCCAACATGAATATTGGTTACTATTGAATATACTCTTATATAATAAAAATACAACTCTTCCTTTGTCAGGCATATATATTACAATTATTTTTCTCATTTTTTTTTTATTTTGTTTATAACTTTTTTCTGTGTAGAAGTTTTTCATTAATCAAATTTTTCACTCTTTTCCCTTATAACTTCAATATTTGTGACATACTCAACAGTCTTTACCATCCCATAATTATAAAAATATCTTCCTATACATTCTTCCTATCCTCAGCTGGTTCATTTTATGTTTATGATTTAATTTTTTAACTTTATTTTTGAAGAAGTTTGAGATTACAGAAAAGTTACACCAAGAATATAGGGAGCTGCAAATATTCTCGCTGTCCTGATTTTGTGATAATCAGGGTAGGCTAAACATTTGCTATATTAGAAACCATGCATGTGTCCCCAGACCCAGTTTTTCTCCCTAGGTCTGGTTTTCAGAATGCTGGTGATAAACTAAGCCTGATTTATTATATGACCATCATGTAGGGGAAATGACTGTAATTCTAGGTATCTTTGGTCAACCTTAAGAGATATAGCAGGGGGATGGATGTGGCTCAAATGGTTGGGCGTCTGTCTCCCATATGGAGGTACCTGGGTTCGATCCCCAGGGCCTCCCAGTAAAATAAAGAAAAATATAGAAAGTGCGCAGGCGCACCGTCAGGATCCACAAGCGGGTGAGCTCCCAGGCCTCGAGCGGGTGAGCTGTCTGGCCCCACCTAACCAAGCAGTAAGATGATGACTTAACAGGAGAGAGATGCAGGGGAGAGCCAAGACCAGATGCACCGAAAAACCAGGAACTGAGGTAGCGCAGGTGGCAGAACGCCTTTCTCCCACATCGGAGGTTCCCAGGATCAAATCCAGGTGAAGACAGGAGGAGAAGGATGAGAGGAGAGGGCAGGAAACAGACACAGAGAATTGCCCAACGAATGGACACAAAAGCAGCAAAAATGGGGGAGGGGGTTTAAAATGGATAAAAAGTAAATATATTTTTAAAAATAATAAATGTAAAGATTTAAAAAAAAAGAATATAGGGGGTTCCCATATACCCTACCCCCTCTCCCTCTCACATTCTCCCCTATTAACATCCTTCATTAGTGTGGTACATTTGGTACAATTGATGAACAAATATTGAAGAATTTGCTACTAGCCATGGTCTATAGTTTACATTATGGTTTACACTTTGCACCATACAATTTTATAGGTTTTGACAAAATGTGTAATGGGATGTATCCATCATTGCAATATCATGCAAAACAATTCCAGTATTGCAAAAATGCCCCATGATTCACCTATTCTTCCCTCCCACCACCCCTCAGAACCTCTGGTGACTACTATCTTTATATCAATGTTACAATTTATGGGTTTAATTTTAAGCATCTCTTTATAAGGATTCCTTCATTGCCTTCAATATACTACTTATCCTATCACTTGCCTGCTAGACCCAATTCTTAGCCCTTAGCCACTGACTTACATGTCAAACAGCTGACTCCAGCTCCCACCTACCTTTCCCCCCATCCATCCAGTGAAGGGGAAGGAAAATCAATGTTTAGCCTTAAATCCTCTTCCAGAGACCTTGCTAATGACCTTGGCAATATAAACAAAGTTCTAGCTTCTCCTGATGCAAAGGGCGTGAATTGCAACATGAAATTTCTTGCCCCTTTTTCTTCCTTCCACTACTGATTGACAACAAATTATCCCCTGGATCACTGGAATCTTTGTTCTCTTGCAAGACAAACTTACCTACAGCCTCATAAAAATGCTCTCTTCCCTGAGAACAGCCCTTTCCCTCCTCTCTCGTACTCTGCATACCATAAGCCCAAAGGTATTGTCCTCATTATCCTGTCCTGCTTCTAAACCATTACTTATTCTCTTTTATACAGTCTTTCTTCCTGTGGTCCTTAGGACTTCTGGCTATACTCTTTTTTCTTTTTTCTTTTTTTTTTTTTTTTTTTTTTTTTAGTATCAAGCTCACGTTTATTTTTCTGGCATATATTTCATCAATAACTCAAAATCATCCTGCTGTGCTATAGTAGGCCTGTTATTTAAACTATGCCTTCTTGCGTAATTATTCCCACCACCATGGAATTCTTATTGCCTTTATTTTATTCTTTTACAGTCTTCGAACTGTATACTTTTAAATATATATATATATTTTTTTTATTAAAGAAGTTGTAAACTTAAAAAACAATCATGCATAAGGTACAAAATTCCCATACATCACCCCTCCACAAACACCTTACGTTGTTGTGGACCATTTGTTACAGGTTATGAAAGAACATCATCAGGCTATGTATTAGTCCACCAAAGGGGTGCCGATGCAAAGTACCAGAAAGCTTTTGGCTTTTATAATGGGATTTATTTGGTGGTAAACACTTATCAGTCCAAAGCCAAATCAAGGCATCAGCAGAGATGCTTTCTCACCAAAGTTAGCTACTTTTGATCCCAGTGTTGTGGCCACGTGGTGAAGCCAGATGGCTGCCAATCTCTGTGGAGTTTCAACCTTCCCCTCTGAGCTTTCCCCTCTCAGGCTCAGCTGCTCTGCTCTCTTCCCGATTTCAGCTGTAAACTATCAGGCAAAATGGCTTATCTCACCCTGGGGCCTCAGCTGTTTGAGCCTTCTCCTTTCTGTCACATGGCAGGATCAAAAATGACAGAGCTCTCTCTTCCTGTGTGACTGCTGAATGATTGTTTATATCAGACCCAGCAAGGGATGGAGACTTAGTCTAAGTCACACCCTCTGGTGACTCAAAAGCCCTAATCTTAACAGGTAATTTAATCAAAGACACCTCAGCTGAGTTTAATGCAATCAAAGGTTATCACACCCAGAAGAATAGATTAGTTTACAAGCATAATCTTTCTTTTTTTGGGATTCATAAAATAATCGCAAACTGCCACGGACTATTACCACTAACTATGGTCTGTAGCATACTTTTGGTGTATTTTTCCATACCCGCTCCCCCCCCATTATTAACACCATATATTAGTATTGTACATTTGTTATAGTTCATGAGAGAATATTCTCATATTTGTGTGTTATCCACAGCCCATCTTCCACCACATGGTTGGCTATATTCCTTTTTAATCCTTCTTGTTGCCATCCGTGAATGGCAACATTCATCGGCACTCTGAGATTAGAAACCAAAAAGAGTAGAAAGTTTGGTTAATTCAAGCTTGAGGCCTGTTGGGTGATTAAAGAGAAAAAAAGGAGGAATTTTTTTCTTTTAATACTAATCTCTTTATATATTCTAGATTCCATCTATTTCCATTTCTTCAGGAACCTCAGTCAAGTCTATATTCTCTTGTTCTCCTTTCTCTAAAACTTATCCCCTTATATGATTTTCCCCCTCGGTTCAAGTCTTACCTTTCTTTAAAAACACATAGAACATTTCCTTGGTCCTGCAGTCATTATCTGTCTCTATAAGTCAGTCCAAAATATGTGTTGAGTGTCTACCATAGTCAAGGCTCTGAGTAAGTGCTAAAGGTTCAGGAAAACCAAACACACCTGGACCCTACCTTCAACCAGTTGGAAGACTAAGAAAGAACCATATAAGTAAACAGGCAATTATAGCAGTCTCTAATTTCTCCCCTTTCATTCATTCTTCAACCTGCTCTATGTAATCAAATTCTGTTCTATCATGTCCATTGAAACTATCCTAGCCACAGTCATTAATGACTACCTGTTAAGTTATTACCCACCTTCACTGCAGATTTTTACACTCTTATTACCACCTATAAAAACTGTCTGTAGCTATGTTACAGCATCTCAAAGAGTTTCCTGCCACCTTCTACCCTCCATTCTGAATCCATTTCCTCTCATCTGACATCTCCAGTTCTATCCTTTTGTCTAGTACCTGGATTTTGCCTTTCAGCCTTGTTTAACTGGTTGCTTGGCTTTCGATTTCAGAGTTATATCTATATGTCACCTCTCTGATCATAGTGTATTGCAGCTCCAAGCCAGCCCTGCTTCAGTCCTATATAAAGCCAGGTCTAGTTCTTGAACACTACTTATATAGAAGGGGAGATCAGAACTAACTCAGATCTCTTTCCTGAGCTTCAAAATAATATATACAACTGTCTGCTTTCGTTACTACTTGTATGTCCCTCGGGTATCTCCAATTGTTTGTCGAAAACCTCCTCCTACTGGGTATTCTATCTCAGTAAGTGGTCTCACCATATACTCTGGCACCAATTAAGAAATATGTAATTATTCTTAATCCTTACCCTCTTTCACTCTTCATATCCACATCCTATTGATTCTAGCTCCCTAATTTTCAACTACATCCCCTTAATTTAATATTTATTGCCACTGCTTCATCATTTCTCCTGGATTATTGCAGTGGCTTTCTAACGGTCTCCCTGCTTTTCATCTTGCTAATCCCAGTATATTCCCCATGCTGCCACCAGAGAACTTTCTCTGAAATACAGATCTGATTGTGTCACTTTCAGCTGAAAATTGCTGTGACTCCCTATTCCATATAAGATATTAATTCAGGATCTGGCTCATCCCTGCCTCTTTAACCTTATCTCTCATCACTCATCAGCCTCTAGTTTCAGAGAATGTGCCAGTACAAGAGCCTAATTCTAGAAAGTCTCAAGGGTTGCTATAAAATGAGTTATCTTACATTCCTTGAACCCACAAACTTCCTAGAGCTCAAAAATCTATGTTCAACCAGGTCTAGGGTTTGACTCTGGACCTGACTGTACTTCCGCATTAGTATAACAAGTTCACTACACTGTAGTTCACTACAGACTTCCCTTTCCCAACATAACATTAAGCAGGATAATTGTGTATGTTCTTGACATTTTGGAGCCCAGTCCAGGTAGCACCACGACTTCAGAGAACTGGAGAAAAATCCTTGAAAGTTCTGGAATGGGTTTGAGAAATCAGTTAATAATGTCACACTCAATGGTGGGGATAAGAAAGTCCCAGGGTCAAATTGAACCAGGGAAAAAAGTATTTACCCAAGGTGACTACAAACAGCCTGGCTGAAGTGAAGCATGAGAGTCAATGTGTAAAGGAGTCAAGGTCATAGCCAGAAAAATGATAGTGAATATTAGGACCAAAGATTGAAGCAAGAACTAAAATAAGAACACAAGCAACAAGGTCAGTAACAGTGAAGAGGCAGGAAGAAATGAGGTATGCTGACAGGTCAAGTAAAATGTTCAAAATTAAGCCTATGAACAGCAAGTGTTTCCTGAAGCTGCCTTATTATGTGGTCTTGCCTCTGTCTAGGAATATTCCTCTCTAGCCCCCTATTTACCCTTGTGAGACTAAAGAGGAATATTACAATATGATCATATCATTGTACCTAGGGCTCTGGTCCCTACCTTGTTCCCAAAATCAGAGAGAGGGAAACCAGAGGCAAGACTGTTTCCTAACCCCACTTACTAATAGGGAGCAGTTATTCCCTCATATCCACAGGTTTGACTCTCATGGATTTGGGACTTGGAAGAGTGGAGCCTGAAGATGGCCATTAATCACTCAGAATAGCTGGGGCAGAAAGGGAGTAAGAAGAGTCTGCCAAGTGGTGCTCAGCTTGTCTCCTGTGGGATGGATCTTTTCTAGCCCAAGTGAATGGATGGCCCAAGCCAGAGCTACAAAGGCTTTAGAAACCAGTACAATGCCTGTTCCATTTATCTTCCTTTTCTCTTCCCATCTTCCTTAAGAGTTCTCATCACATTCCAGAAATCTGCCTCCCGATTGATCTTCCATAAAGTACCAAGCTGCTGCTGAAATGTTTATTCTGACTTTTGTGTTCCAGAAAATAGAAAAAGTTGACTTCTCCTACAACAAACTGGCTGATCCCAAGTTTTCATTTTATGATAAGACTCTGGTGGAAGCAGTGAAGAAGGGAGATCATTGGGTACACTTGTTTTTCCTCTCACTCTCATTATGTCATACTGTGATGTCAGAAGAGAGAGTAGAAGGTGAGGAGAGGCCTGAGTCTTCATGGACTGAGAATATATCATAGAATCTAGGCTGTTTGTAGGTGGGGGTGGTTTGATATGATCTATAATGGCTTAATCTAAGAAAGGACTTTCTAATAGAGTGTTGTCCTGCAATGGAATGGATGGTCAAGATAAATAGTGAGCTCCCAGTTATTGGAGATATTCAAGTAGACAATAATCTCTTGGTTTTAAAGAAGATTGAGTCATTGAATAGAGGTCAAACTTGGTGCTATCTACAGAACTTTTGATCTTGAGACTGCGATATTGTGTCACAGAATCTATCTGAATTATTCTCAAGATCAGCCCCACTATCTCTAATAAGTCTTCCTGGAGGACAAGTTCAATTGTCCTCTTGTTGCTTCACAATGTAAAGATATCCCCACATTTCCTACTTTCTTTATTAACCAAATATAGCTATGTCATCCATGAGTTTATCCAAACCTTTTTAGAAACATTGAATAAAACATGGCTGACTATAAATTAAGACAACTTTTTTTTTTTAACAAACAAGAATTTAGGCAATAAAATGAATCTCATCCTTTAAAACCAATGTACTCTTAAAATATTACCAATAGTAACACTTAATATTTGTATATTACTTTACAGTTTTACAAATTGCTTTCCTTTACATTATCTCCTCAAATCTTCATATAACTTTCTGAGGCAGGTAGAACAAGAAAAATGATCCTGGTTTTATAAAGAAGGAAATGAAGTTAAAAGATATTGACTTGCCTAAAATCCTACAGCTAAGGACAGAAATGAGATAAGAACCCAAATCTCATGATTTCTGGCTACATGAGCTCCCACCCTAGCCCATGCCTCTCCAGGCTTGCCTTTCCAACAAGTTGTTATTACCTGAAGCATGTTTAGCCTTGTCACTGTTTACTGCCTTTAGTGACAGGGTAAAAACACACAAAATATCATTGTCTAGTAGATACATCTTATGTCTGACCTTAAAACTATACTCCTCCTGCCTATGTTATTCACAAGAATAAGACTCTGATGATGCCTGTCTTAAAAAATCAAATTGACCTTCAGAAGAAAAATTTTCCAAAATATACCTCAGTTGTGAGGATATTACAAAAGAAGAGTTCCAGAAATGTTTGAGTAATATCAGATTGAAAGACTGATTCAGTAGAGTAAGTTATTTAACTTCACAGGCTGAAGGTCTCAAAGGCAACAACATTCATTCATATATATATATATTTTAAGATTTGTTTTTACTTTTATCCATTTTTAACCCCCCCCCATCATATATATTTTTAATTGTTTATTAAACCATTATCTCATTATCCTTTAGCAATGTTTAGCAAAGTATGGCCAATCTTATGCAGGCCGCCTTATGCTGACTACCTGTGCCTAAGAATCACCCAGAAAACTTGTTAAAAAATTCAATTTTCAGGTTCCCCTCATAGAATTTGTGATTTCTGGATGTAGTAAATTTGTAGTAAAACATGTAAGAACCTGCATTTTTAACAAGCTCCCTAAACCATCTTAATCCCCTAAAGTTGAAGAGTAACTCCCTATGTTTTGTTTGTTTGTATATACTTTGTGTACTGTGTACTTCTGTAATACTAACTCAGGTCTGTGAAATGAGTTTAAAGTATTAGAATGAAAAAAGACTGAGATGTTCTATGAAACTGGCCTGTTAGGGTCAGTCTTGGGAGAAGGTGTCCCCTCCTGGGCTCCATCTTTATGTAAGCCACTTGGAAGACATTGTCACTTCTGGGTGGACTTCAGCTGCTCGTCTCTGTGGGCTCTGGCTGCCCTCTTCTCTCCTGTCAGGTGAACTGATGTATCAGGCTCAGTCCCCAGATGAAGGTGCCCTGGTCACTGCTGCCAGGAACTTTGGCTTTGTGTTCCGTTCTCGCACGTCTGAGACAATCATCATGGTCGAAATGGGGGAAACCAAAGTTTACCAACTGCTGGCTATTTTGGACTTCAACAATGTGCGCAAGCGGATGTCCGTTATTGGTGGGTTCTCCTCCTAGTCAGCCCTCTCTCTTTCTTTCTCTTTCATACCCATTCACATGTTAACTTTCTTTTTTATCTCCCACCCATATGCCTTCTCACAGGTACTGTGCCTCAAATACAAATATGCAGTCATTGCCACTTTCTCTTTCACATATGCTTATATTTTCTTTTATTTATCTTATACACATATGAGGCTTGTACTATACACTAGGGCTCTTCTTTAGGGCTTGTTAGCACTCTCAAAGCTAAGATAAGGTCAGGGAATGAATCCATTAAGCCTGAACACGGGAATGAGAGAGGGATTGGGGGCAGACAGTATAGGGGAGATTCTACCTTGCTTTCAATTAGTTTGGGGCTCAGAATGAAGTGGAAGAAGGTAATTCTTCATCCCTAGTCCTTAATTAGGTGTGGGTCTTGGAATGGGACTTGGAATTGAGAAGCTAAATGTGATTCTGCATCAAAGTCTTCTACAGATAATATTGAACCCATGGAAGAGCTGGTTCCATAAGTTCCTCCCTCCTCTCACCAGCCTTCACCATATCACTTATACTGTGTGACCATTCATGGAGTGCTTAGCCCCTAAAGGTAGCAGAATCAAATGGCATGGGGAACAGCCTCCTGCCAGTCCTCAGTGGCTTAGCCAAGTTCTGGTAACAAAATAGGCCTATACAGTTACTTTGTTTAATTTGCTTGTCCTCAGTGCGGACACCTGAAGATCGGGTAATGTTGTTCTGTAAGGGTGCAGACACCATCATCTGTCAGCTGCTTCATCCATCCTGTAGATCCCTGAGAGATGTGACCATGGAACATTTAGATGTGAGTGTTTAGATTGCAGGGGAGGGATGCTGTGGCTGGGTATGTGTCCTCGTGTGTCTCTGTGTCATTGTGTTTCTGTATGTGTGTATATTGGTGTCTGTGTCTCTTTAATTGGTGGAGGAATAATGACTACTTCATTCTGTGGGATCATCACTGACCACATCACCAACATCTGTGTCAAGAGTTGGGCAGAACAAAACCCTAAAAGCATGGCAAGGATTATGTCTGTGGGAGCACTTATCGCAATTAGATAGTTCCCTTTGGAACCATGGGAAGACCTGGAATTTGCTTTAGAATATGGTCTGCTGATCATCATAAGAAGCCCTACCCAACCAGCCATGTTGAGAATAGACTGCTTTTAGGGTATGAAGCAGAAAGCACCAGGCCTGGTGCTTGATATCTCCCTCTGCTGTCCTAAGAAGGGTTAGACTCCACAAAGGTACCTTCCCTATCCCCATTCCACCCTACTTCCACCCTACAGGATTTGGGATGTCTAAAAAAGAGAGAGTGGCTCTAGCCTGCTGACACTAGAAAGGGAAATCAGATCCATACTCTCTAAGGTTTCTAGCCCTGAATCTGGGTAACAGAGGGTTGGGGAAACAGTGAGATTACAGGGAATGGTTTGGGATGGGGAGATCAGACAACTATTTCATAAAAGAAATAGACTGGAGAAAATACTAATTTACTAGACCATTTTGACTTGACTCTTCATTAACAGATAGTCAGAAGTTAGAGAACAAATGGTCAATAAGCACATGAAAATGATGCTCAGCATCATTAGTCAATAGAGTAATGCAAATTCAAACCACAATGAGATACTACTTCACACCCACTAGGATAACTAAAATCAAAAATATGTTCAGACAATAAAAAGTGTTGGCAAGGATTAAGAGAAATAGGAAACCTTATACATTGCTGATGGAAATGTAAAATGGTGCACCCACTTTGGAAACCAGTCTGGCAGTTCTTTAAAAACTAAAACATAGAGTTACCACATGACCCAGCAATTCCTTTTCTAGGTGTATACCCATAAATATTGAAAACACATGTCCACCAAAAACTTTTACGTGAATTGTCATAGCAGCATTGTTCATGAAAGCCAAAAAGGGGAAACAACCCAAGTGTCTATCAGTAGACGAATGGATAAATAAAATGTGGTATATCCATACAATGGACTATTATTCAGCCATAAAAGGAATAGTGATACTTGCTACACCATGGATGAACCTTGAAAACATTCTGCAAAGTGAAAGAAGCCAGGCACAAAAGGCCACATATGTGTGATTTCATTCATATGAAATGTCCAGAATAGGCAAATCCATAGAAAAAGAGAGTAGATTAGTGGTTACCAATGGCTGGGGAAAGAGAGAATGGGGAGTGTCTGGTAGTAGTATGGGATTTCTTTCTGGAGTGATAAAAATGTTCTGGAATTAGTGTATAGCGATGATTGCACAACTTTGTGAATATACTTTTAAAAAAACACTGAATTGTACACTTTAAAAGCATGAATTTTATGGTATGTGAATTATATCTCAAGTTTAAAAAATAAGAAAAGTCAGATAAATGTCCTACACAGGACAGCTAGGTAAAAGATACCTAAAGGCCAAAGAATCTTTTATAGGCTAGTCAGAAAACTTATCTTTTAACCATTCAGAACACATGAATTAGGGTATCTTCTCAGAGAGCCTTTCCACAGACTGGCTTCAAAGGGGGTCAAAAAACCTTGAGTTTCAGATCTTTTAACCTGTTGCTTGCTACCAACTTTAACAGACAACTTACCACCTGACTACATTAAAATCTATTAGCAGGGAGTGGAAGTGGCTCAAGCAGTTAAGCACCTCCTTCCCACATCAGCAGTTCCAGGTTTGTCTCCCAGTGCCTCCTAAAGAAACAAGAAAGATGAACAGACACAGCAAGTGAAAAACAACAAGGGGGTGGAGAGAAATAAATAAAATAATCTTTTTAAAAAAAAATCTATTAACCACTGTATTAGTCAGCCAAAGGGGTACTGATGCAAAATAACAGAAATCTGTTGGTTTTTATAAAGGGTATTAATTTGGGGTAGAAGCTTACAGTTACCAGGCCATAAAGCACAAGTTACCTCCCTTACCAAAGTTTATTGCCACATGTTGGAGGAAGATGTCTGTAAGGGTTCAGGCTTCCTCGGTTCCTCTCTTCCCCAGGGCTTGCCTCTCTCCGGGCTCAGGCTTGTTTCTCTCCACAAGGCCAGCTGTAGAATATCAGGCAAACAGCTTGTCTCTTTTCTAGGGCCTTCTCTTCTTCCTCATGACCAAGCTCCTCTATGTGCTTACTTCCCCAGGCTCCAGCATTAAAACTCCAAACTTCCTTCTCTGCAGTGCAGTTTCTCTGTTAGTCCCTGCTCACCAAGGGGCAGGGACTCAAAATCCTACTGATATGGCCCAATAAAAGCCTTAATCATTACTTAATCAAGTAAAAGTAAAACCTCTGAATCCAATACACTCTAATAGGCCCAGAGGAAAAGACCAGTTTACAAACATAATCCAATATTTCTTTTTGGAATTAATCAATAATATCAAACTGCTACACTCCACCCTCTGAATTCCAAAAAGGCATTACAATATTCAAAAGCCCTTATTTCAGTAACAATACTAAGTTCAAAATCATATCACAATCAATTTTTAAAAATACAGCTTGTCTTGAGGCAAAGTCCCATCTGGCCTCAGATATGTACAAAACAATTTATCTGCTTCCAATACAGAAATGGACAAACATAAGATAAACATTTTCATTACCATAAGGAGAGGTTGGGAGGGAAACATGAGTCATGGGTCCTCTACAGTTCAGTAAACCTGCAGGGCATATGTCATTAAATGTCAAAGTCTGAGAGTCATTCTTAAGACCATGGTTTCTTCTCCTTGGGGCCACATGGGGACCCACCCTTTCCACAGGCTTGCCCAATAGCCATTTTCTTGGTTCCACCCTCATCAAGCATCTGGGTGTTGACCAAGCTCGAGACTTCACCCTGCAAGAGCGTTGGGGTGATTGCCACAACTTACCCAATTTTTGAGTTAGAGCCTCAGCCCCCCTAGTACAGTGAAGTGAAGACAACATCCTCCCTAACTTTGGCATGCAGGTTCAACCCTCTCAGAACAATGAGTTGACCTCCTGGCCTTCCCTAATTCATGAGGGGCAGGTCCACCCCTCTCAGACCTATGGGGTGGTGACCTTAACCTCCCTAATCCTTGAGGAATGTGCTCCACCCTCTCTGTACACATGGGTAAACTCTCATGTGTACAGAGAGCAAACTCTCCCCACACATTGGGCAGGAACATCCACCCTCTTCAACTGCTGGGGCAAACTCACCCTCTCTGTACACATGGGTGGGGTTCCTCTCTTGATCCAAGGTGATTTCTTAATTCCAGATCTCAGCTTCCATGGTTTTCCTCTTAAAGCTGTTTCTCTGTCAATCTCTTCTTTCCATGTCTCTTTTATTCCAAGTTGACAGCGATTTTGTTCATACAGCTCTCTCAAAAAGTTTGTTGGTTTAGCATGCAGGAAGCAGGAGTCTAAGCCATCAGAAAGCAAGACTCTCCCCAAGTCTTTCCAAGATAACTGCATCTTCAATCCTGACTTACAAGTTCCAAGTTTACTTAAGTACTCAGGGCACTCTTGTCTGGGAGTTTGATTTCCAGAGACTTGGAATTTCCAGAATCAGTTTCTGTTTTCTTTGTGCCCAGCAGTTCGGTTCTCAGTGTATTTCTCTCATCTAGCATTTTGCTATAAGCTGCAAGGAGAAGCCAGGCCACATTTTCAAGTTTACTTTGGAAAGTTCTTCAGCTAAATGCCCAGGCTAGCCATTTTCAAATTCTGCTTTTAATAAAACATCAGGAGTTAATCTTGCTAAGTTCTCTGCAACTTTAAAACACAAATCACTTTTCCTCCAGTTTCTAATAATAGTTTCATCATTTACTTCTAAGTCCTCATAAAAAGTCTCTTTAGCATCCATCTCACATTTATTTCCTTCTAAGGCCTCATCAAAAACAACTTTATCCTCCATATTGCTACCAATAGTCTCTGCAAAGCAATTTAGGCCTTTTCCATCAAACATCTCACAATTCCTCCAAAAAATACCCCTTACCCATTTAAAAAAACAGTCCAGCATTTTGGTAATTGCAAAAGCACTTCCCCACTCCTTGGTACCAAATTCTGTATTAGTCAGTCAAAAGGGGTGCTGATGCAAAAATACCAGAAATCTGTTGGCTTTTATAAAGGGTATTTATTTGGGGTAGAAGCTTACAGTTACCAGGCCATAAAGCGTAAGTTTCTTCCCTCACCAAAGTCTGTTGCCACATGCTGGAGCAAAATGGCTGCCAACGTCTGCCAAGAGTTCAGGCTTCTTGGGTTCTTCTCTTTCTGGGGCTCTGTTTCTCTCTGGGCTCAGCTCCTCTGTTTCCTCCACAAGGTCAGCTGTAGACTATGAGGTTCTCTAGGCTTTGCCTCTCTCCACAAGGCCAGCTGTGAGCTGTCAGGCAAACGGCTCGTGTCTTTTCCCGGAGCCTTCTCTCCTTCCTCATGACCAAGCTCCTCTGTGTGCTTACTTCCTGGGCCTCCAGCTCAAAAACTCCAGCATCAAAAAACTCCAGAAGATGGCGGACTACTAAGACACGGGAATCTCTTCTCCAGAAAAATAGCTAGAGGACAAGCTGAAACAGCCCTGAGAAAGATCTTCTAGGGTTTAGGACAGCAGGTGAATGCTGCACACCACCCAGAGGAGAGAGGGACAGAAGAGAAAAGTCGCGACAACAGAACCGTGAGTTGCAAGAGCACCCCCCACACACACACTCTTCAGAATTCTCGGGCCTCTGGGCCTGTGACCACAGACAAAGGGGGCTTCAGGGATCTGCCACTCCCAGAAAGGGGAGAGAGAAGGACACAGCCTTAGGCTGACTCAGGTTCTGACCTGAAATTTGGGCTGCGGAGCCCCACGGACCCTTCCACAGGGCAAATTGCCCTCCCTTCCACATGGCAGTTTGCCCTGGGAGCCTAGAAAGGACTGGAGAAATCCGACACTTGCAAACTCCCTCTCTTCTAGCCTGGACTAATTGTTGAGGACTCCATGGGAGAGGGGAGAGAGAACCTGGGGCTGACCCTGCTTTGGACTCCCAGGTTTGGTCTGCCCTGTCCCGAGAGCCCTTCCAGGCTGGATGGGGCTACGCCATTGTTTGCCTGGGAGCCTGCAAGGGGCTAAAGATATACAAACCTCCCAATCTCCTCCTCTAACAGGGACTGATTGTTGAGGATTCAGAAGGGAGTGGAAATATTTCCTAGCTGGGAAAAGGGGGGCGCTACGAGAGAAGTCTGGAAAACTGTCTCAGAAAGTTTGAATCACAGGGCTCTTAGCCCCCAGACAGGAAGCTCTATCACATTGATCTGGTCTGGGTCACAACAAATACGCTCCGATCAGGCATTGAATTGAGAGCTGCCAAAAAGCGCCATCTCCTGGCAGACCAAGGACGTGCACATAAGAAAATTAATAAGTAAGAGAGGCATCTCCTGGCCTCTATAGCCTCCCTGCCCAAGACCCTAGGAAACGACTCTACAACCAATTACCGGGTCCAGTGCCCAGTTTTGAGCAACCACCAGAATAATCCTAACAATCAAGGTTGAGCCAAAAATCAAAGAGCTGTGGTAACTCACAGCCTCCTGCCACTAAAACCCCATAAAAGAGAAAGAGATAGAGCATCTAAGTAAAATACAAACTAACCAGGTGCCTAAGCACCAGCAAAAAATTACAAGCCATACTAAGAAAATAGAAGACATAGCCCAAGAAAAAGAATACAGCAAAGTCCCAGAAGAGATGCAGAATTTGAGAGAACTAATCAGTGAGATGAGCACAAATTTCCAAAATCAAAATAATGATATGAAAGACAATATAGTTAAAGAGATAAATGACATCAAGAAGTTATTGAGCGAACGCAAAGAAGAATTTGAAATCCTGAACAGAAAAGTAACGGAGTTCATGGGAATGAAAGACACAATAGGTGAGCTCAAAAATGCATTTGAAGCATACAACAGAAGACTCGAAATGATAGAAGAAAGAATAAGTGATACTGAAGACAGAGCAGCTAAAATTGAAGAGAGAAAAGAACACAGAGAGAAAAGAATGGGAAAAATTGAGCAGGGGCTCAGAGAGTTAAATGAGAACACAAAACTCAAGAACATACGTGTCATGGGAGTTCCAGAAGGAGAAGACAAAGGAAAAGGGGCAGAAAGAGTATTTGAGGAAATAATAGCTGAAAATTTCCCAACTCTCATGAAAGAAATGAACTTACATGTCCAAGAAGCACACCGTACCCCAATAAGAATAAAACCAAATAGACCTATGCCAAGACACATATTATTCAGAATGCCAAATGTAAAAGATAAAGAGAAAATTCTCAGACAGCAAGAGAGAAGCAAACGATCATGTACAGAGGACATCCAGTAAGACTTAGTGCAGATTTCTCTTCAGAAACCATGGAGGCGAGAAGACAGTGCTATGATACAATTAGGAAACTGAAAGAGAAAAACTGCAAGCCGAGAATTCTTTATCCAGCAAAACTGTCCTTCAAATATGAAGGTGAATATAAAGTATTCACAAACAAACAAAAACTAAGAGAGTTTGCAAAAAAGAATCCACCTTTGCAGGAAATGTTAAAGGAAGCCTTAGAACCTGAAAGAAAAAGACAGGAGAGAGAGGCTTGGAGGAGAGTATAGAAGAAAGAAAAGCAGAAAGGATAACCAAAAGAGTAAAAAGAGAGACAAAAATAAGATGACATATGAAAACCTAAGAATAAAATGGAGGAAATAAATAGTGCATTTTCAGTAATATCATTGAATGTGAATGGATTAAATTCCCCAATCAAAAGATACAGGCTGACAGAATGGATAAAAAAAACATGAGCCATCCATATGCTGCTTACAAGAAACTCACCTCAGACTCAAGGATACAAACCGGCTGAAAGTAAAAGGTTGGAAAAAGATACTCCACACGAATAGTAAACAGAAAAGAGCAGGGGTAGCTATACTAATATCAGACAAAACAGACTTCAAATGCAAAAAAGTGATAAGAGATGCGGAAGGCCATTATATATTAATAAAAGGGGCGATCCTCCAAAAAGATATAACAGTCATAAATATCTACGCACCTAACCAGGGTGCCCCAAAATATATGAGACAAACTCTGGCAAAACTGAAGGGAGAAATAAACATTTCTACAATAATCGTCAGAGACTTCAACACCCCTCTCACAACATTAGATAGAACAACTAGACATAAGATCAACAAGGAAACAGAGAACTTCAACAATATGATAAACAAGTTAGACCTAACAGACATATACAGAACACTGCATCCAAACTCAGAGGGTTATACATTCTTAAGTGACCATGGATCTTTCTCCAGGATAGACCACATGTTAGGTCACAATACAGCTCTCAATAAATATAAAAAGATTGAAATTATACAAAGCACCTTCTCAGATCATAATGGAATGAAACTAGAAATCAATAACAGACAGGAAAAAAGTAAATTTGCAAATGTGTGGAGACTGAACAACACACTCCTAAATATTCAGTGGGTCAAAGAAGAAATTGCAAGTGAAATCAGTAAATATATTGAGACAAATGAAAATGAGAACACGACGTATCAAAACTTATGGGATACAGCAAAGGCAGTCTTGAGAGGGAAATTTATAGCCCTAAAAGCCTATATTAAGAAACAAGAAAGAGCTAAACTCAAAGATTTAACTGAACAACTTGAGAAACTAGAAAAAGAACAGCAAACCAATCCCAAAGCAAGCAGAAGGAAAGAAATAATAAAGATTAGAGCAGAAATAAATGAAAATGAGAACAGAAAAGCAATAGAGGTAATCAACAAAACCAAAAGCTGGTTCTTTGAGAAGATCAATAAAATTGACAAACCCCTTGCTAGACTAACAAAGAAAAAAAGAGAGAAGATGCAAATAAATACAAGCAGAAATGAAAGGGGGGAAATTACAAATGACCTCACAGAAATAAAAAGAATCATAAGAGGATATTATGAGAAACTATATGCCAACAAACTAGACAACCTGGATGAAATGGACAAATTTCTAGAAACTCATAACCAACCTACACTGACACAACAAGAAATACAAGAACTTAACAAACCAATCACCATAAAGGAGATTGAATCCGTCATCAAAAATCTCCCAGCAAAGAAAAGTCCAGGACCAGAGGGCTTCACAGGTGAATTCTACCAAGCATTTCTAAAAGAATTAACACCAATCCTGTTTAAACTCTTCCAAAAAATTGAAGAGGAAGGAAAATTACCGAACACATTTTATGAAGCCAACATCACCCTAATACCAAAGCCAGATAAAGATTCCACAAGAAAAGAAAATTACAGACCAATCTCTCTCATGAACATAGATGCAAAAATTCTCAACAAAATACTTGCAAATCGAATCCAACAGCATATCAAAAGACTTATACATCACGACGAAGTGGGATTTATTCCTGGTATGCAAGGCTGGTTCAACATAAGAAAATCAATCAATGTAATACACCACATTAACAAATTGAAGGAAAAAAAACACATGATCATCTCAATAGATGCAGAAAAGGCATTCGACAAAATCCAACATTCTTTTTTGATAAAAATACTTCAAAAGATAGGAATAAAAGGAAAAGTCCTAAATATGATAAAAGGCATATAGGAGCTCTTTCCGGATAACATGGCGCTGTCCACGCCGCTTCTGGCTGTCCGAGGATCAGAAGGACTCTACATGGTGAATGGCCCCCCACATTTTACAGAAAGCACAGTATTTCCAAGAGAATCTGGGAAAAATTGCAAAATCTATACCTTCAGTAATGATGGAACCTTGTTTGCCTGGGGCAACGGAGAAAAAGTAAATATTATCAATGTCACTAACAAGGGACTACTGCACTCCTTCGACCTCCCAAAGGCAGTTTGCCTTGAGTTCTCGCCAAAAAACACTGTCCTGGCAGCGTGGCAGCCTTATGCTACCTCTAAAGATGGCACTGCTGGAATACCCAACTTACAACTTTATGATGTGAAAATGGGGACATGTTTGAAGTCTTTCATCCAGAAAAAAGTGCAAAATTGGTGTCCATCCTGGTCAGAAGATGAAACTATTTGTGCCCGAAATGTTAACAATGAAGTTCACTTCTTTGAAAACAACAATATTAGTATGGGAAGATTTGTGAAATAATTTTATTATTTGTTAAATATATAGTTTTCATTACCTTAAAAAAAAAAAAAAAAAGGCATATATGAAAAACCCACAGCCAACATCATACTCAATGGGGAAAGGTTGGAAGCTTTCCCTCTAAGATCAGGAACAAGACAAGGATGCCCACTGTCACCACTGTTATTCAACATTGTACTAGAAGTTCTAGCTAGGGCAATTAGACAAGACAAAAAAATTAAAGGCGTCCAAAGAGGAAAAGAGGAAGTAAAACTCTCACTGTTTGCAGATGACATGATCCTGTATTTAGAAAATCCTGAAGTATCCATAACAAAGCTACTTGAACTAATAAATGAGTTCAGCAAAGTGGCAGGATACAAGATCAACACGCAAAAATCAGTAATGTTTTTGTACACTAGTACTGAACTATCTGAGGAGGAAATCAGGAGGAAAATTCCATTTTCAATAGCAACAAAAAGACTCAAATACCTAGGAGTTAATTTAACCAAAGAAGTACAGGACCTATATGCAGAAAACTACAAAACAATGCTAAAAGAAATTTTAAAAGACCTAAACAAATGGAAAGACATTCCATGTTCATGGATTGGAAGAATAAATATCGCGAAGATGTCAATCTTGCCCAAACTGATTTATAGATTCAATGCAATACCAATCAAAATCCCAACAGCTTACTTTACAGAATAAGAGAAGGCAATTACCAAATTCATTTGGAAGGGTAAGTGCACCCAAATAGCCAAAAGCATTCTAAAAAAGAAGAGCAATGTGGGAGGAAATTCACTGCCTGGTCTTGAAACCTATTACAAAGCTACAGTGGTCAAAACAGCATGGTACTGGCATAAAGATAGACATATCGATCAGTGGAATAGAATTGAGAATCCAGAAATATACCCTCACCTATACAGTCCACTGGTTTTTGACAAACCTACCAAGCCCAGGCTAATGGGACAAAACAGTCTCTTCAACAAATGGTGTTGGGAGAACTGGATATCTATAACCAGAAGAATGAAAGAGGACCCCTTTCTCACCCCCTATACAAGAATCAACTCAAAATGGATCAAGGATCTAAATATAAAAGACAGGACCATAAAACTACCAGAAGAAAATGTAGGGAAACATCTTCAAGACCTTGTAGTAGGTGGTGGTTTCTTGGACCTTATACCCAAAGCACGTGCAACAAAAGAAAATGTAGATAAATGGGACCTCCTCAAAATTAAACACTTTTGCACCTCACAGGACTTTGTCAGAAGGGTGAAAAGGCAGCCGACTCAATGGGAAAAAATATTTGGAAATCACATATCTGATAAGGGTTTAATATCCAGGATATATAAAGAGATGTTACAGCTCAACAATAAAAAGACAAATGACCCAACTAAAAAATGGGCCAAAGACTTGAATAGACATTTCTCCGAAGAAGAAATACAAATGGCAAAAAAACACATGAAGAAATGCTCAACATCACTCATGATTAGGGAAATGCAAATCAAAACTACAATGAGATATCATTTCACACCTATCAGAATGGTCACTATTAAAAAGACAGAGAACTACAAGTGTTGGAGAGGATGTGGAGAGATAGGAACACTTCTTCACTGTTGGTGGGAATGCAGGATGGTACAACCACTATGGAGGACTGTTTGGCAGTTCCTAAAGAAGTTGAATATAGACTTGCCATGTGACCCTGCAATACCACTACTGGGTATATACCCAGAAGAACTGAGAGCAGTGACACGAACAGACATCTGCACACCAATGTTCATAGCAACATTATTCACCATTGCCAAAAGATGGAAACAACCCAGGTGTCCATCAACAGATGAATGGATAAACAAGCTGTGGTCTATTCACACGATGGAATATAATGCAGCTGTAAGAAGAAATGAAGTCATAAAGCATATGGCAACATGGATGAACCTGGAGGACATTGTGTTGAGTGAAGCAAGCCAGACACAAAAGGACAAATACTGTATGAATGCATTACTATGAATCAAATATATTGTGTAATATATTGTTTGATTCAAAAAAAAAAATTTACATGTATCCATTATATTTAATTGAGAAATGTATATATTTATTCATCTGTGTTAACTTTTTAGTTTTTAATTGTTTATGTTTTCAATTATTAAATGTACAAAATAAAGTTAAAAAAAATAAATAAATAAAATTAAATTAAAAAAAACTCCAACTCTGTCCTTTGCCATGTCTTCTATCTCTGAGTCCCCACCCATCAAGGGGTGGGAACTCAATACCTACTAAGGTGGCCCGATCAAAGCCTTAATCATTATTTAATCAAGTAAAAGTAAAACCTCTGAATCCAATACACTCTAATATGCCCAGACGAAAAGACCAGTTTACAAACATAATCCAATATTTCTTTTTGGAATTCATCAATAATATCAAACTGCTACAACCACTAATGACAAACCTATAAGAGTCAAGCTCTAACAACCTATACATGCAGAAGCACAGCTCCAGGTCCTCCAAGACAGGGATCAGCAAACAGGCCATACAGACAGAATTGGCCTGCAGGCTCTAGTTTGCCTACCCTGCTCTAAAGAAAGGGAGAGAAGGAGAAACACGAGATTATATTAACACGTGCTATTTTTTTTTTTTAAAGATTTTATTTATTTATTCATTTATGCCCCCCTTGCTGCTTGTGCTCGCCAGGTCAGCCAACCACGCCGTGCGGGCGGGCCCGCCCCCACCAGGAGGCCCCGGGAACCGAACCCGGGGCCTCCCATATGGTAAACGGGAGCCCTACTGATTGAGCTACAGCCGCTTCCCCAACACGTGCTATTAAATTATTTGTTGGATTAATAAACAAATCTGTCAGTGTATTGTTAAACTTGTCAAGTTCTCTTATCATTATACTATGCAAAACCAGTTTCCGCCTCTATCAGGTCCTTCTTAAGAAGTCTCCTGAGATCCTCTTTCAGGCTTCTTTTTCATAGCTTAGGCTGTCAACAGTACCGGAGTTTAAAGAGATGGCAGTCCCCACATATATTGCCTCATGTTAATTTTACCTGAACAGCTAACATCAAACACTCAGGAGTTACACAGAGAACTAAGAGCAAAATATCAAGATGCTAAATTCTGTTTCTTTTTGCCCTTATAATGCCAATGTGAATTATTTTGCAGCTCTCTATAGTAATGATCATGTAGTATCATGATCATGTGCAGTTCTTAGCACACAAAATCTGTTTCTAACCCATTATTGATTGGATACAAGTTCTGCCTAAACTATCCATACTAACCCAGTCCTCCTCATGACCGACAGAATACTTCCACAAGAAGGCTAGCTATGGTTGATTAGGATATATCAGTGGCCAAGGAGCAAAAAGATGACAATTCACCTACAGAACATTTGAGCTGTGGCCTCATTAGCACTACCAGCTATGACTAATCAACTGAGACAATCAGCTATAAGTAAGATGCTCATTGAATACTTGAAGGAAAGGGGAGAGGAAAATAAAAATGTATTCTTGTAAAAAATAATAGCAACTGTAGCAGTTTGATATTGTTTATTAATTCCAAAAATAGATATTGGATTATGTTTGTAAACTGGTCTGTTCCTCTGGGTATATTATATTGTATTGGATTCAGAGGTTTCACTCTTACTTGATTAAATTATGATTAAGGCTTTGACTGGGCCATGTCAGTAGGACGTTCAGTCCCCAAAAACTACATGGCAGAGCAGAGGAGTTAGTTGGAGTTTTGAGCTGGAACCCCAGGAAGAAAATACATAGGAGAAGAACACAGAGGAATAGAGATGGCTCCATAGACACAGCAGAGGCCCCAGGAAGAGAGAGCCTGATATCTACAGCTGACCTTGTAGAGAGAACAGAGCAGCTAAGCCCTGAGAGAAATGAGCCCCAGGAGAGAGACGAGACTTATCCCAGCCTACAGTTGATATTGGAAGAAGCTGGGACCATGGAGCCTTAAGAGGAAGAGGAAGACTAAACCCTCACAGATATTGCTGCTATCTTGCATCAACACATGGCAACAGACTTTGGTGAGGGAAGTAACTTACACTTTATGGCCTGGTAACTATAAGCTTCTATTCCAAATAAATACCCTTTTACAAAAGCCAACAGCTTTTTAAGTATATTTTGCATCAGCACCCCTTTGGCTGACTAGTACAGCACCTTTGATTATTTTTTATACAAACTCCTTTTTATTTTATTATTCCCTTCATGCTTATACCATACTCATCAATATCCTCTCTGTACAGGATGGATTACTATCCCAATTTTACATGAAAGAAACTTAAAAGACTTGATTTTTCTCAGAGTCAAACAGAAAATTACCTAACTACAGCTAGAATTAGAACCTTCTGTCTCTCAGAAGTACTCTCCAATTTTACCTCCCAGCTATGCTTGCCCCATCCTTGAGACATTTTGCTGAGAAAACTCAACAGTTGCTTTCTGCTTAGGGTATGTACTAGCCCAATGGTACTAGCCATTAAGCCTTATTTTACAGACATTCAGGGACTCGGGTTTGTCTACCATTCTCCTAACTTACCCTTAACTCAGCCCAGTCCCGCTCAATTCATATTCATGTCTTCTAGGATTTTGCCAGTGAAGGCCTTCGCACCCTCATGGTAGCCTACCGAGAGTTAGACGATAAATTCTTCCGGTCCTGGAGCAAGAGGCACTCTGATGCCTACCTGTCTTTGGAGAATCGGGATGATAGATTATTAAATGTCTATGAAGAGGTTGAAAAAGACTTGACGGTTAGTGTGAAGAAGCCGGGATAGGCTGAGGGCAAGGATGGTGGGAGGTGGCAACCAGCAGACTCTGAAGTGACTTTCAACAGATAGATAGGTGTAGGCTCTCTCTGAGAGGAAGGAGAGACAGGCAGGAAAGCACCAAACTTTTGTCTGGGGAGGCTGGATACTGGAATCCAAGATGATTCAGGATATCCTGGATCTTTAAAATCCATAGAGGGAAACGGATGTGGCTCAAGAGATTCGGCATCCGTCTACCATATGGAGAGACCGGGGTTCGGTTCCCGGTACCTCCCGGTAAATAAAAAATAAATAAATAAATAAATAAAATCCATAGATAATTTTAAAAATAATGTACTGGTTTTAATTTTTATCTTTCTGGCAGTGTTTCTTATTCCAGAGCTGCTCATCAGAAGCTAAGTAATCTTGGAGAAATCGGGATCTGAATAATGCACAGATTAGATAATCCAGGACTAATTAATAGAGTAATCAAGACAAAAATATTCACTTATGCATTCAACATATTGAAATGCTGGGCACTGTTCTAAGCCCTGGGCATGTAACAGTAAATAAAACGGACAAAAATCCCTACCCTAAGGGATCCTATATTCTAGTGATGGGGGGTGGGGGGCAGACAATAAACAAATAATCAAGTAACCTACATAGTAAGTCAGATGGTGAAAGTTTTATGGTGAAAAATCAAATCAAGCCAGGAAAAGAGATAGGGAGTATCAATGTGTGTGTGTTTTAGAGAAGGCAGAGGCATACTTGCTATTTTAAATAGGATGGTTAGTCCTCACAGAAGGAAACATTTGAGAAGAAACCAGAGGAGATGGCAAGCCAAGCAGATGTCAGGGGGTGGGGGAAGGGGGTTGATTAGCTTTCCATACAGAAGGAATGGCAAGAACAAAGGCCCTCAGATAGGAGCATGCCTAACTTGTTGGTTGAACAGGAAGGCAGCCAGTGTGGCTGAAACAGTGTATGTGAGGGGGAGAGAATAATAGGAAACAAGACAGAGAAGTAATAGGGGTTCCTCATAGACCACTCTAAGGATTTATAGTGAGATGGGAAATCATTGAAGAGTTCAGCCAGACAAGTGATGTGATAGCCTTTAGAATGATCATTCTGGTTGCTGTATTGCGATTATACTTTAGAGGAGCAAGGACAGATTCGGGGAGACCAATTACCAGGTTACTGCAATCACACAGGTGAAAGATGGTAATGGATTGGATCAGATAAGAGTAGTGGAAGTGGTGAGGCATGGCCATATTCTGTATTATTTTTTAAGGTAGAGCCAACAGAATTTGCTGTTGGATTGGATTAAAAAACCTGAGAGAAAGAGAAGTTAAGGATGACCCCAAAGGTTTTTTTTACCAGACTGATCCAGGCTACTTCTTCTGTAAAAGAGAAATTACTGATACCAAATGGGGAAATCTGGAGATCCCAAGGTCACAAATCTCCTTCCATAGTAGGCTCTGTGGTTAGTATTTCTAGACTGTCCTTCTAGAAGCCTAACCAAAATCAGGCAGTAGTTTGTCCATTTGTCAGTTACTCAGTCTGTCAGTGGTACTGCCCACCCCTGTGATTTGCACTATTGGAGTATTATAGAAAGAAGGCATGGTGTTGGACCTAGGAACTTTTAATCCAGTGTGGGAAAAGACCTTGAAAACCTTAGAGCAACCCAGTGGGTATAAATGAATGAAGTACACCCAAACCCTTTTAGGGTTGAAGGAAAAATCGGAGTGAAATATAGGAATCCCTTGTCTGGGACGTACCACTTTTGGAGACCAAAGCCAGGAAGTATGCTACAAATTGAGGGGGTATTGACATGAAGGTGTGTTGAGAAACAGAGACTTAGGGTTTAGAAGTGGTACATAGCTTCATGTATGACTTGGGCAATCCCTTTCCTTCTCCAGTCCCTAATATTCTGTTTCCAAATTGATTTCAGAGTATGGTTGGAAAGCTGTGTGTGTTGAGAGACAGAATGTGGTCCTCATGCTAGGACAGAGCCAGCTGACATGTCAGTTCAGTTCCTGGGTGGCACTAAATGCTGTGACTCTCTTCCATTTCCTCACTCACCTCATATCTCTGTTTGAAGCTGTTAGGGGCCACAGCCATAGAAGACAAGCTTCAGGAGGGAGTACCTGAGACAATCATCAGCCTGAGCAAAGCCAAAATTAAAGTGTGGGTTTTAACCGGAGATAAGCAAGGTAAAGGGGTGCTCCTAGCCTGACTGATCTTCTTCCCTGTCCACCTTAGCCTTTTCTTGACAAATGCTTTGTAATTCAGGCTGACAGGACATTTTCATTCCCAGTCTTGTGTACACTTTGCTCAGCATATTATGCTAAATGCTCTGTTAGGCATTAGGGACACAGAGATGAATCAATCAGATATGCTCCCTCTTGTCCAGACACTAACAAGCTAAAACCTTTAGAGCTGTCTTTGTCTATAGTCTCACTTTTGTCCCAAAGATTCATTCTCTCACCACATCCAACCAATTCTGAAAATACTCTTGACTATACCATCACCCCAGATCAGCCTTTGACTGTACTTCTGCAAAAACTTCTGAATTGATCTGTTATTAATTTCATCACAGCCTACATAAAACCATCAGTTTAAGTTTCCTAAAATATGCTACATCCTAAAGCTTCCTAAAATATGCCTTCGGTGACTCCACATTATAAAGGTCAGGTTCCTCTGTCTGGCCTTCAAGGTCTTGATAAGCTGTGGCTACCTACACATCTTTATATCCATCCTAAACAAGCCCATTCCTACTCTAGGGTCTCTGTGTTGTTTTCCCATTTGAAATGCTTTCCCCTTATCCCTACACAAGTCTTAATCATCCTTCAAGGACTTCCTCTAAGAAAGTTTATGTGACAATTGCAATATCTCATCTGAATTCTGATACCACTTGCTGCCAGAATTCAGGACTTAATTTTTTTCCTTAGTATGAATTTATTTCAAATTCTAGATTACTTGATGTAAAGGAAGGAATACAACTTAAATTTGTCTCAGTCTCCCATAAAATCTAGCATAGAAATGAGCCCAGTGCTGTTCAAGGAAATACCTCCTGATTGCCTGGAAAAGTGAATACAGACTGGAATTGCTTTAAGAATACGGGTAGGCTTTGCAGAGAAGGCTAAACCAGAGTGATCCTAATGATTGATAAATAACCCGCAGGTCTGTACCGGTAGACAGTCACCTAAGAATGTTTGAATAATGTCTCCACTGGTTGGAAAAAACATACCTTGGCTGCATCCATGGCAACCGTGGACAAATGACCTCTGCAGCCCACTGTTAGAGCTTATGTGCCTGTACACTGGGAAGACCCTGTCCCAGCCTACAAACACCAGCCAAAATGAAACCTGTGTTCCCCTTTTCCTGCAGAGACTGCTGTGAACATTGCCTACTCCTGTAACATGCTTGAAGATGAAATGGATGGGGTGTTCACCGTGGAGGGCAAGGACAATGAGACTATTTGGCAAGAACTCAGGTACAGATGGGAGAGCTGTCACAGCCAATCCCTGGACCCAAGATTTCCTACCCATCTCTTTGCCCAGTGGGACCCCCACCACCACCAGAAGCAACAGAGAAGAAATGGAGCAGGGGAAAACAAGAAACTTAAAATATTTGAGGGAACTTTGTAGAACTTTGTAGACACATTAGGTCTAAAGAAGTTGGAGTGTGAGGGATGGAGAAGTGTGGCATGTGCTGGTCAGGGACCTAAGGAAGTGGCAGGTCTCAGTGGCACTCAAGCCTGAGGTCCTGGCTGGTGCTTTCCAGAGGCCCTATACCCACCTTGTCTATTATCACTCTGAGACATATTGTCTTTCTTTCTTTTTTTTTTTTTTTTAAAGATTTATTTATTTATTTTATCCATTTTAACCAACACCCCCTTCCCCATTTGCTGTTTTGTGTCCATTCGCTGAGCAATTCTCTGTGTCTGTTTCCTGCCATCTCTTCTCATCCTCCAGTCTTCACCAGGATTCGATTCTGGAGACTTCCGATGCAGGAGACAGTTATTCTGCCGCCTGCGCCACCACGGCTCCTGGCTTCTGCAGCTTTCGGAGCATCTCGTCTTGTCTCTCCCCTGTTACGTCATCATCCTGCTGCATGGCTCCCGGGGCCCGACGGCTCAGCAGCACACAGAGCCTGGCAGCCCATGCGCCTTCTATATATATATATTTTTTTTTTTTTAATTTTACCAGGAGGTCCCGGGGATCGAATCCAGGTCCCTCCATATGGCAGACGGACGCCCAACCATTTGAGCCACATCCGCCCCCCACATTGTCTTTCTTAAGCTCTGGGGCATCATGTCAGACTCTAACTAACTACTCTTGGCTTTCAGGTCTGCAAGGGACAAGATGAAACCCGAGTCTCTACTGGAAACGGACCCAGTAAACATTCACCTCACCACAAAGCCCAAAACACCCATCAAAATACCTGAGGAGGTGCCCAATGGCAGCTATGGCTTGATCATCAATGGCTACAGTCTGGTGGGCAACACAGAGCTACAACTCTGTTCTCTTCTTGCAAGGAACTTTCTTCCTAGGTTCAACCCACTTCAGGGAAATTACAAGACCCTTCCCTATTCCATAAGCCACCCTATTTCCCTTCCCTTCAGGTGACCTTACCCCACAAATACCTTCCCCCAGGCTTCTCTACGCAGATGTAAATGAGGAAAGAGAAGTCAAGGACATATTCCTTCCTTAACCAGATTCTTCACCACTATTTTTGGCAGGTCATTTAGGGGAAAGCAGAAGCAGGTTCTCCAAGAAGTCACTGGGCCACATAGCACAGTCAACTGATTTGCCCCAGAGAGGCAGCCCTTTAGATAAGTTTCCCTTTAGAAGCTGAGTCATATGGAGCCTAGAACCAACTTGGGGGTGGCCTCACAGGAATGGAGGGCCTTGGGAGCAGCTATGCCTAAACTATGAGAGGAGGGGTAGGTTCCGGGAAGATTCTGCCCTGAGAGCCTTTTTGGGTAAGCTGAAGAGTGGGTGTGTCCTGGTATTGCAGGCCTATGCTCTAGAAGGGAACATGGAGTTGGAACTGCTACGAACGGCATGCATGTGCAAGGCGGTGATCTGCTGCCGGATGACACCCCTTCAGAAGGCCCAGGTGGTAGACCTGGTGAAGAGGTACAAGAAGGTGGTGACACTGGCCATCGGGGATGGGGCCAATGACGTCAGCATGATCAAAGGCATGTGAGGGGAGGGGGACAGTAGCCCCCAGCCTTCCTCCATGGGCAAAAGTGATTTGGGTGGCACTGTGTTGCTGGCTCACACTCCTGCATATCAAATGCATTATTCATTTATACTGCTTTGCAGGTACATTCACACTCCTCTATACCTGCACTCACAATTATTTATGTTTGCATACATTAGTCCATATCCACAGGCATGCACACACATCCAGATTCATGCACTTACACTGGTTCACACACAGATACACATATCTCCCACAAGAACACATGCATACATTCACAGAACAGGCTATGCAGTTACCCTGCCATCTTTCTGAAATGGCATTGAAGCCCATGGAAAGGACCCCTGGGCATGAGTTGTAGTCTGTTACCTTATTGAAATCTGTGGGCCTGAGTGACATTAGGCAGAAGACAAGGTTGCTCAACCAGGGAATTTGTTGTCAATTTCAATGCAGGAGTATTTTCCTCCCTGAGGCAGTGTTCCCAAGGGCTTGCCCTGGTTCCCCTGGCTAGAGGAAAACAAGGGACTTACTGATAGCTTTGAACCAATAGAAGCAAATGACTGAAATTCCTGCTTTTAATTTAAGCTGAATGATGTTAGCCTCCAGGAACTCATGGTTCTGTGCAATGTGGACAAAACTCTAGAGGTCCTCTAGTCCAATCTCTCCTCACACACAGGAAACACTAGCAGATATTCCATTCTTGGCTTCAATGCTGAGAAGGGTTCTTGCTCTCTTTCCAAGTTTCTAGAACTTCTCTGGTTTTTAAGTGCCTAGAGGGTTCATTTATCCCATTGAGCAATGCAATAAGTATATACAAGATCAGTGAATTTGGCCTACACTACTACAAATTTAAAAGTTTAGGAACTTCAGTCTTCTCTCCCATCAAATGTAATCCTTGCTTTACCCAGAAAGAGTCACCTTGGGTCCCTGAAGAACATATATTGCTCACTAACAATGTACATGACATACTCTCCCAGTAGTTGCATTTCAGCCCCTTATATAAACCTGGGTAATTAAATGTTATGTTATACCAACCTCCATTCTGCATCTTAAATTGATTTAAGTAGCTTCCAGAGATAACAAGAAGTTTTTATCTTAGCATCTGGACAGTAAGAAAGAGGCCAGATGAGTCGAGTAAAGGCAAAGACAATCTAGGACAGCCTTCTAGTCCTAGCCCTGCCAGGCATTCTTGATTGGCAGTGTCCAAAACAAAGTGCAGATGAAAGAGCTGTTTTCTGACTTGTTGGGGAGGGGCAATCCAGTAAGGAGAAAAGACTCCATTAAGTAAGTGCCATTTTGAGCTGGCCTAACAGTTTTTTTCCAGCGGTAAAATAAAGGATTTGTTTGTACATGATCTCAACCTTCCCTCTACACTTCCTAGGCTGAAAGCATTAGCAAACAGGCTGAGAAATCTTGGGGATTTCATTGCAGCTGCACACGTTGGGATCGGCATCAGTGGCCAGGAGGGGATGCAAGCTATGCTCAGCAGCGATTTTGCCTTCTCCCAATTCCGTTATCTCCAGCGTCTTCTCTTGGTCCATGGCCGCTGGTCCTATAATCGCATGTGCAAATTTCTCAGCTACTTCTTTTACAAAAACTTTGCCTTCACTCTGGTGCACTTCTGGTATTCCTTCTTCAGTGGATTCTCTGCACAGGTAGGAGGTCAGGTGGCAGTCCCCACTCTCGTCAACTGGGTCTTCTCTAGTCATCCCCCACTTCAGTCAGTTCAGACCCTTTTTATCTCTAAAGACCAATGTAGGATGTGCTGCCATCCATCCATAAAGCTTCTGGCTCCATGCTGATCCCATCTCCCAACTCTAAACTGAATTGGATGTCTAAACCCTAACTTTTCTGGTCTGGCCCTCACTTTATCTTGACCCCTACCTTCAGAACTTTCCCATAAGCTATTTTTATCTTTTCCCCTGACACTGAGGCCTAGATTTTCCAAACATATGTAATGGGAGAAACTTCCTGGATCTGAGAGTTTTCTTAGCATCCAAAGTAATCTTTATGGAAGCATCAAGGAGCCTCTGGGTAATGAAAGGCTGGTTATGGTATACCAACTATAGCTATATTTGGACACACAGCCTCCCTTTACTTCTTCCCCACTCCCGCTGCCCCACACAATTCTTACTCTGATTAATGAATTCTGCATTTGAATATGAAATCTCCACAGTAATAGTAGTAGTAGTAGTAGTAGTAGTAGTAGTAGTAGTAGTAGTAGTA
>JAKSZT010037198.1:4539323-4827857 GCA_026826555.1 Tolypeutes matacus | reverse complement strand
TAGTAGTAGTAGTAGTAGTAGTAGTAGTAGTAGTAGTAGTAGTAGTAGTAGACAGCACCTTGAGAAGCCAGTTTGGTTTGAGGGAGGGGTGTGGTGCATATATGTGTTGCTGCTGACCTCTTGTGGCTAGTAAGGAAAGGGGCCCTATCTAGGTCTCAGGACGGAGCACCTAGCTGAGGAAGAGTCACTAGGTCTATTTCCTCTCCGATGTCAGGAGGTGTCAGTGCTACAGAAACCACTGTATGCCATCAAGCAGTTAGAGAAAAGAGCCCAGAAGCTTACATGCCTGGAAGTGCAGGGGTACAGTCAGCATTCCTGAGCAGTCACTCTTGGTTCTTTTCTGTGCAGGGAAGGGCAGTGCAGGTCAAGGTAGGGGTGGTCCAGATCAGTCTTGAAGGCTTGACCCAGGGCCAGGTAGTTTTATAAATAGAGGAGGACCAAATAGAGACTGGAAGTCAACTTTCTTAGTCAGATTTCTGAAATCCAAATCCTGCTGTAAATTAGTGTGGTGAGGGTGGTAGTGGTGGTGGAGTGGGGGGGTGCCTATCTTGGGTCTGGGAGGTAGAGCTGGGGCTTGGAAAAATAGAGGGGTCTAAGAAATTTCCTTGGTGTCCTTCCAGACAGTTTACGATTACTGGTTCATCACCTTCTACAATCTGGTCTACACCTCTCTCCCTGTCTTGGGTTTGAGTCTGTTTGATCAGGTAAGACCAGGTGCAAGCCTCTAAGTCATGGCTGAAGCCCCTGGGCCCTTGAGGAACATCCCCAAAAGTGAGGAGGACAGCGAGAGTTGAGCTCTACAAAGTCAAGTTTAAACAAAATAATTTCTAGAGCAGGGAAGGGACCTCATCATCTGGATGAGTATCATGGGGTAAAGAATTCTCCACAGAGAAGAACCAGTTTTTAGAAATCCAAGTTTCCTGTGTCAGTTTTATCCTTGTAGGGAGAAATATGCAAATTGTCAAGTATGGGAAGCTAAATGTGTACAAAAGTAGTGAAAGCACATAGAGTTATTGGGGATGAACTGAGTAAAGCAAGGGACTTCAAGGAAGGAGAGGCCCATAAAGAGATAATGAAGATGACATAAGCCAATACAGGGATGCCTAGCTGAGAGGTCCTGAAGGTCAAGCATGGGAGTCAAGTATGATACCATGAGTCCCTGTCCGAAATTCCCCTGGGCATTGAGGGTCTGGTGCCCCACCTCTCCCTCTTCTTCTACCCCTACCTGCAGTCCTGGGCAATGGAATAGAAAAGAAATCTACAAAGAAGAATAAAGTAGTGGAAGGAGGACATAATGAGATCAGTGTTCGCAATCTCCATCAGGGTAGTGGCTCTGAAAGAAATTCTATATGAAGTAGTTGTCAGCCTCAGAGCAGCAAGACGAAGTGGTTGTGTCACTCAACAGTCCTCTCCAGCTTCGACAGTCTAACCCAAGGGATTCATAACCTCTGAAGCCAAGCCCCAAGCTTTGTTATGCAAAGTTTCAGACTCAGGAATTGAAGATGATTCAATAGCATCCACATAAAGAATCCTCCCACTTGAGTTCACCATTAGCTATAGGAATAGGGGGAGAGTCACAGAACATGGATACTTCCAAGGGACTAATTCACCTCCGCCCCGATGCAACTGGCTTTTTTTTTTTTTTGCACTGATACTATATTTATTTTTTTTTTTTTTTTAAAGATACTTAGATTACATAAACGTTACACAAAAAATATAGGAATTTCCATAAGCCCCACTGTCCACACCTCCCACACCCTCCCACATAAACAACATCCTTCACTAGTGTGGCACATTCATTGCAATTGATAAACATGTCCTGGGGCATTGCCACCCAGCATGGACCATACTTCACATTGTAGTTTATACTCTCTCCCACACAATTCCATACAACTGGTTTTTGACATAAAGAATATTCTGCTAAAGGAGCACCTAAACCTGGGGAAACATGCCCCAGCTGCCTCCCCAATTCAAGCCCCATACCTCCCTTCCAGCTACCCCTAATCCTAATTGTCCCTTTTCTTACTTAACTCCCCAATCCTAACTGCTTCCAAGTCCTTCCCACCATCCAGATCCTCTCCTAGTTTTCTTCTACTACCTAGATCCTTTCCTAGAGAGTAGGACTTCAGGACAGGTTTGTGGTCACTGCTCTGTTCTTTGGTTCCACTTCTCAAGTAATCCATAAGGAGGGTCCCAAGCCGCCTGGCAGCAGACAACTCTAGGACTTAGTGAGGGGAGAAACTTCTGCTCTGGTAGAGATGGGACCTTCTATGGAGAGACCTTGAGTCTTCTTCCTTATCCTCTGGTGCTTCCAGGATGTGAATGAAACATGGAGCCTACGTTTCCCAGAGCTGTATGAACCAGGCCAGCGGAACCTCTATTTCAGCAAGAAGGAATTTATGAAGTGTTTAATGCACGGGATCTACAGTTCCTTCGTGCTATTCTTTGTCTCCATGGGGACTGTTTATGACTCAGTGCGCAGCGATGGGAAGGAAATCTCTGACTACCAGTCCTTCTGTCTGATGGTGCAGACCTCCTTGCTCTGGGTAGTCACAGTGCAGGTGTGGCGAGTGGGGGTAAGGGGGGGATTGGGTTGGGAGAGAGGGAAGGAAGAAGGGTGGGAAGGGAGAATCCTCTATTATGGAAAAGGAGAAGGGAGGGGCCTGCTAGGTCCCAGGGCATAGAGTCCTGTACATAAGAGGGTGCTTTTCAGGTTGCCCTGGATATAACCTACTGGACGGTCATAAGCCACTTCTTCATCTGGGGTAGCCTGGGTATCTACTTTTGCATCTTATTCTTCCTGTACAGTGATGGCCTGTGCTTAATGTTCCCCAACACCTTCCAATTCCTAGGTAAGGCCCTGCCCATTGGGGAGAGGGGGTGGGGTTGAACCAAGTGTATTTGTTTAATAAATGTTTATTGAGTAGGTATTACTATGTGCTAGGCTCTGTGAATAGAGATATAAATAAAGATATGGCCTCTGCCCTAACAGGACTCAGAATCTAGCTAAAGGAGATATTTTACCTTATTAGAGTTTAGAAGGTATTTTCAAATTTCTTATCTAAGATGATCCTTACAAGCATCCTATAAGGTAGGCAGGGCAAGAATTATTAGCATCATTTTTAGAGACTGGAGACAGGATTTTTAAAATTAAGTGACAACTCTAGGTTTCCTGACTCCAGTCCAATGTCCTTTAAACTGTGGCTTGCTGCCTTATTGTCTCCCATATTAATTTCCCTCTCTTCCAACTCCACTCTGCTGAAGACAAAATGCATACAGTAGAGACGTAAATGTAGCTGGCTCCCACCTCTTGTCAGGCTACTATCTCATTTTTCTCCTCCAAAGCCCTCTATCCCATTTTTGTGTCCAGGCCAATGCTCTAGATTTTCCCCATAATCTACCTCCACTGCCCTGCGCTGCCTTAAAAGGGAGACAAAGGTACCTGAATGCAGGGACTTTGGCTGCCCAAAGGACCCAACTGGGATTCTTTTGCATTTATATTATTTCTCAGGAGACTAGACTCTCTCCAAATCAATAAATTCCTTCTTTGGACAGCAAAGGTATCTAAATTCTGGCTGCCACCCCCTACCTCTGGCCCTACCCCTTCCTCCAGGCTCTGTTGCAGCCTGTCTCCTCCTGCCTGATTGTTTACAGGTGTGGCAAGGAACACTCTGAACCAGCCACAAATGTGGCTGTGTGTTGTCCTCAATGTGGTCCTCTGTGTATTGCCTATGATTGGGTACCAGTTTCTCAAACCACTCTTCTGCCCCATCAGCGTTGACAAGGTGAGTAGAACAGAGAACTACTCAGATTCATGATCCTCTTTGCCTTTGCCTCTGTGGATAAAAACCCTGTTCCCCACACTCTGGCTGTAGGTTTTTAAGAGAATTCACGAGTGCATGAAAACTCCACAGACACCCCCAGCCCGGACCAAACTGAAACGCACAGGCTATCGACGTTCTGCCTACGCGTTCTCCCACCAGCATGGCTTTGGAGCCCTCATCACCTCCGGCAAGACCTTGAAGTCCAACTCGCTGTTAACCTTTAAAAACAGCCATTCCTTTAAAAACTAGAGACCCTTAGGGCAATTCCAAAGAAGTCAGTCTTTGCTCTTCCTCCCTTAAATTCAAGCAATTTAGTAAAGAGGGACTAGAATCCCTGGGAAACCAGCATAAACCTGTTCCTACTCCCTACCACTACAGGGGCTCAGCTCTTCACTCCCCAGAAGGCTATGCCCAGGTCCCAGGTAAGGAAAGAGCCCCCAGAATTCTACCGGAGTTGCAGCATTTCAAGAAAAGGCAACGTCAAGCCTCCCTTCTACCAGCCCTTCCCAGTTTTAATCCAGATAAGCAAATATGGAAGTAGAGGTGAAGAGGGGCAGGGTGGGGAAGGGAAAAGAAGATAATATCTAAGTATCTTACCTCGGACCCTATCTCCCATACCCAAAGCAACCATAAATCTTTCTAGGGTTCCATGTGAACGTATTCCCACCCAGACATCCTTCTCAGGTTTTTCTAGGGGGTTCAGGGTGAGGCTTTTGCTGGTCCTGGATAGAAAGAGGAGGAGCATCTGTGAAAAGTTGGTCCTAAGAAGCTGAGAGTTTCTGGACCAAAATCAAATGGAGGTGGTTCCTTCCTGGATAGGACAGCTCAAGATTTTGCCTTCTCCCCTCTCTTTGACCCCTTTGACCCATGAACTTATACCTGTTCAGGCCTCAGAACTGGGATGGGGAGATTGCGGGGGATTTTTTAAAATCTTTTCTTGAGGGGACATAAGCCATAATTGGTGGGCATTTGTCTTCATTACATAAAATTATTTTGACAAGAAATTGTATGTAATTGGGAAACTGTTTCTAAGAAGTTTATGGAGTAATAAATATATTATTTTGGAGTGGAGAGATTTGTATGGTCTGTTGGGGTCCCAGAGAAAGTAAAAAAAGTCCAAACAATATCATTGGCCCATAGATCACTACTACCTTTCCCCTTCAGATCAGACTAATGTTTCCCTCCCTCCCTCCCATCTTTCTCTCCTTTTCCAGCTCCATTCCACTTCCCTCCCCTCTCCTGTTAAACTCTTAGTCTCAGTGTGACTACCTCTTTTTAACCATATGGCTCTATCCTCTTTGTAAATATTGGGTCCTGGAGCACAATCCTGGGTTTTCTGCTCATCTTTCTCTGTACACTTTCCTGACTTCATTCAAACTCATCACTTCATTTACCAAAGAAATGATTCTCAACTTTCCAGCCCAGATCCCTCTGCAGAAGTCCAGATCTATATATATTCTAAACTGACTCTGAGAGTCACTTGGTTGAACCCCAGGAAACTCAAACTCGACCCACACAAACTCTACTAATAATTTTTTCCCTAAATTTCATCTCAGGATGCCACCACCATCCTCCCAGTCATCCAGGGCAGAATGATGGGAATCATCTTGTATTTCTTCCTCTAGTCTGATGTCCAATCAGTCATTGAATCATGTAAATTCTGCATCCTTATTATCTTGCATCTCTTATTACTTCCATTGCCCTTGTTCAGATTGTCATCACCTCTCACCTGGATTACTACATGAAATCTTCCAACTAATCCCTCTGGAGTTACCTATTTAAAGCATCCCAATGCAAATATTCTCACTGTCCTGATTTTGTGATAATCAGGATAGGCTAAACATTCACTGTATTAGAAACCATGCATGTGTCCCCAGACCTAGTTTTTCTCCCTAGGTCTGGTTTTTAGAATGCTGGTGATAAACTAAGCTTGATTTATTATATGACCATCCTGTATGGGAAATGACTGTAACTCTAGGTATCTTTGGTCAACCTTAAGAGATATAGTAGGGGGGCGGATGTGGCTCAAATGGTTGGGTGTCTGTCTCCCATATGGAGGGACTTGGGTTTGATCCCTGGGACCTCCCAGTAAAAATTAAAAGAAAAATATAGAAGGCACATGGGCCAACAGGCCCCGTGCATGGGTGCACCATCAGGCCCCGTGCACAGGTGAGCCGCCAGCACTGCGAGCCACGCAGCAAGATGATGATATAACAGGAGAGTGACAAAAGGGAGAGCCAAGATGAGATGCGCCAAAAACCCAGGAACTAAGGTGGCGCAGGTGGTAGGATGCCTCTCTCCCACATCGGAGTTTCCAAGGATCAAATCCCAGTGAAGACAGGAGGAAAAGGATGTGAAGAGAGGGCAGGAAATGGACACAGAGAGTTGCCCAGTGAATGGACACAAAAACAGCAAAAACAGGCGTGGGGGGTAAAAATGGATAAAAGCAAATAAATAAATCCTTTTAAAAATGTATAGGGGAGTAAGATAGACTATAGTTAGTAGTAATACTTTGATGATGCTCTTTCATAATTTGTTAACAAATGTTTCACAACAGTGCAAAGTATTTGTGGTGGGGTGATGTGTGGGAGCCCTATATGATGTTATACATGTTTGTTTTGTAAGTTCACAATGTTCACTGAACACTTACAGTTTATGTACATTCATGTATGAATGATATACTTCAATAAATTGTTTAAAATTTAAAAAAAATAAAGTCATTCATTACTAATTCTAATAAAATAAATAAGTAAACAAATAAAGCATCCCAGGCATTGCTTCCAGAGTAGTCTTTCTGAAAGGTAAATTTGATCATGTCAGGTCAGTTCAGGCCCCAGCCTAGCATCCTGTAAGCACTTCCCATACTGTCTGGATCAAGTTAAAATGTGGACACTATATTTTTGGGCCCTCTCTAGCCTTGTCTCCCACAACACCCCCATCTGCATTCACTCCAGCCTTATTATTTCTGGTCTTCATGTCATCAAACATGCTGTTCTCATATCCTAAAATGCTTTCCCCCACTCCCTTCTTCATCTAGCTAACTTTTAATCCACCTTCTCAAAACTCAGATTAGTTGGAACTAGATAGAGGTGATGGTTGCAGACCATTGTGAATGTACCAAATGCCACTGAACTGTACACTTTAAAATGATTAATTTTGTTATATGACATTCACCTAAAAAAATTTCAGACTATACTCAGATTAGGCATTGTCTCCTTCAGGACACCTCCCCTGATCCCTCAGTGTAATTTATGTGCCTGTCCTATTTGTTCAGTAGCACCCCTGTGCATTCCTCTATCAATGACAATTCTCACAGGGCACTGTAATCTACTGATTTACTTGTCTAACCTCAGCATATAGTAGGCCATCAATAAGTGTCTGTTGAATGAAAGAACAAATAAAATGGAAGAATATTGAAATCTGCCTCTCTGACTATATTTTTTGTTTCCATGAATAGCACCAATACCCAAATAGCTCAAACCAGAAACCTGGAAGTCCTTTTGGACTCCTTTCTTTCATTACTCTAACCACATCCATTCAGTTACCAAGTTCCATAGACTATCTCAGAAATGTCTTCAAATATTTCCCTTCCTATTCATCCCCAGTGCCACTGCTCTCATTGTCTCTTACCTAGCTTACAGCAACATCCTCCTCTCTGGTCTCCCTACCTCCAATTCTGCTTCTTTCCAATCCATTTTCCACACCACAGAGAAAAATTAATTTTTAAAAAAATAAAAATGACATCACATAATTTATAATTCTAAAATCCTTTAGTGGCCCATTCTCACTTCCCTACCTTGGTTCTGCCTACCACTGCAGCTTCACTGGCCACTCTGCTACATATACCCTCATTCCCACCAAACCATACTATCTGCAGTTTCCCAAAGGTTCTATTATCTTCAGAAGCCTCTATGCCTTGGCTCTTTCTATTCTCCTCTTTTAGAATACCCTTCCTTTCCCTCCTTCCTTTGCTTAGCTAATATTTGTCTGCCCTTCACACTCAACTTGTGTCACTTCCTCTGCGAGACTTCACTGACATTGGGTGCCTCTTCCTTGCACTAGAGCACCTTGTACTTATCTCTTGTTTTCAGTTCACAAGATCTGAATGTATTATCTTTCACATGCCCATTCTAATTGTTATCTTATTCTGTCCTTTCTGCTAGGCTGTGGGTGATCTCCTTGAGGGTAAGAACTTTGTTTCCTTTCTGTGTTTCCATCACCCAGCAGACTGTTTTTTAATAAGTGAGTGAATGAGTGAAATCTACCACCTTTTATTTGTCCCAAACTTGCTTCTTACCCTGTCCTTTTGAAATGAATCTCATCCTGCTGTCTCTAGTTTAGTTATACTTTAGGGCTTCTTATGAAACATGGTCACTCATGGTATCCCATCTCAGACACTTGTAAAAGTGCAATTTGAACCAATAATAGCCCCCAAAGCTCCTGAGCAATTACCATCCTCTCCTCGTGGTTTATATGTACACTGGGAGGTTTGAGTCTGTCTTTGCTGAGAATCCAAGACAGTAGCTGCCACATTCCAAAGTGAGTTGTGAGATGACCATGCAAGTCTTGCAAAAAGACTTGTGCTATCAAGATACAGGATCACAGGGCTCGCATAAAGTTCAGTACTGTCAATGATTAGATTTAGAAATTAACACCATTTGAGTTGTTACATCAGACCATTTGCTTCAAAGCACAAAGGTCACTTTCTCTCCCTTTCATCTCATATATTCATACATATACCACAAAAAAATCAATTGAGTATCTACCATGTGCTGGGCACTGTTCTAGATGCTGGAGATAAAAAGTGATAACAAAATCAAAAAGGTTTCTACCAACATGGAACTTGCCTTCTAGTGGGAGGCAATAACCAAGTAAACAAACAAAAACATTTGGATAATACATGTTATAAAGACACAAAAACAAGCTACTTTAACAGAGAGAGACTATAAGCAGGAAGAGATAGCTATTTTATATTTGGCCGCCAGAGAAGGCCTTCATGAGAAGATGATATTTTTTTTTTTTTTTTTTTTTAAAGATTTTATTTATTTATTCATTTATCCCCCCCTTGCTGCCTGCGCCTTGCCCTCACCAGGAGGCCCCGGGAACCGAACCCGGGGCCTCCCATATGGTAAACGGGAGCCCTACTGATTGAGCCACAGCCGCTTCCCAGAAGATGACATTTAAACAGACCTATTTAGCCTTGCAAAAATCTTACAAAAGAGCATTCCAGACGAAGTGAAGAGCTAGTGCAAAGGCCCAAAGACAGCAGCAAGCTTTCTGTGCAAGAAAAACAAGGAATTATGTTGTATATATGTTACCACAATAAAAATAAAAAAGATTTCCCAGACTGCTCTATGGAGAATAGGGGGTGCATAAAGTGACAGCAGGGAGACTATTTAGAAGACAATTACAGTTGTCTTAGTATGACATAGTGGTGGCTTGGACTAGGTTGGCAGCAGTGAGGAAATAAGTGGATGAGCATAGGATATATTTTGAAGATAGAACCAAAGGACTTCATGGATTGGCTGTGGAAGATGCAGGCACTGGTTCATCCAATGAGACTACTGATTTTACTCAATGGCTTCCTCTCTAACGATCAGGCTACTAAAGCCACAGATTACAAACTCTTCCCACATAGCTCCTGACAAAGGTGGTCATGTTTGTACCAGTTGACTCTACCATCCCTAGCCACAACTGGCCAAGAATGGACATGAAACCCAGCATAGCTTCTTTCTCTGGGAATTGGAATTAGAACTCTGAGAAAATCGGTCAGTGATGAGAACGGACCTAAAAGAACATATAGTTTCAGGAAGTGGGACCTCCATTTTAAAGTGGCCATGATTTGCTATAACTAAGAGGGTAAATGAGCCAATGAGCCAAGGTGTCTAGTCTGTAAAGAGAATAAAGCAGATGCCCAAAGAGAAACAGACAAGAGATTGTTCTGTCCTAGAAGAGAGCCCCATGAGAGGCTTTTTGGGATCTGTGAGGACATCTTTTTACTTGGGCTTGATTGAGGGTGTTTTTATTCTCTGCTGCCAACAGATGAAACATGCAGCTCCAATTTACATAGACTAGGTTTACCCTCGTTCCTTATCTTCAGCCTCCCAGGAAATAGAGAATCAAGGGAGTACTTCCTAGTCCCAATATTTCACAATTACAACCCCATATCTACTAAGATATGTGCAAAGCATTTTTCAGAGCTTTAAAATGTGAGCAAAATTTAAGACAGCATTTGGAGGATCCTGGGGGATCTTAGGACTCATCATTCTACTTTATGCCCAACCCCACATACACAATTAATCACTAAGTCCTACTGATTCTATCCCCTAAATCTCTCAAGTCCATCTCCCCTTATCTAGCTCCTCTGTCACTTTCCTACTCTAGACCCTTCTTGCTTCTCACAATTACCAGTGACCTAACTGGCCTTCTTATTTTCCTCCAATTCAATATCCACACTTCTACTAGAGTGAGCTTTCTGAAGTGTACATCTGATCAAATCACTCCCTGCTTTAGTGCCCAAAGCCTTTAGAGTAAAATCCAAACTCCAGAACATATAGCTAAGGCCCTTCCTAACTTGGTCCCTGCCTTACTCTGCTACAATTCACCCACACTTTAAACTACTTGCAGTTTCTCTAACCCATCACATTGTTTCATGCCCCTGTGTTTTTACATAGGCTTTGATTTCAAGTGTCAGGAAAAATGTGAAAAACTTTGAAATAGGCAAAAATGGAATATTGGATGCTGACTAATGTACTCTCGGGGATTATTTGAGTATATTAAGAGGAGTGAACTTTGATTATCTTTCGGCTATTTTAGAAGCTAACTTGTAGAATACTGATAATGCAAATGTTTCCAGCCCATAAAAATGCAAATGATTCCTGCTCATGGCCACGCAAATGAATTTTGTCCAGTAGAGAATATAAACTTCTCAAAGTCAAATCCTCATTTGAATCAGTTTTATTATCTTACTAACTTCCTCATTAGTGCGTTTAATAAAATATTTGAAACATGCATTTTATATTTGTGTAAGATCCATGATTTTACCTTTTGAAAATTATCTTTTAACACAAATAACAGGAAGTAACCCAAAATTGCTGAAGCTAAAAATGAAACAATATGAATGGGTAAAAGGATACCTCATGAACCCAGGGCAAGAATCAAGCTGGGCAAAAAAGAAAAAAGAAAAATAGAAAAAAAAAAAAAAAAAAAGGCAAAAAGAGAACCAAAAAAAAAAAAAAGAAAAAAGGAAAGAAAGAAAAAGAAAAAGAAATCAAGCTGGGCCTCTGTAAGAAGAGAAACCAGCTGCTGGAAGGCCCCAAGAACCCAGGGATAAGTCTCTTGTGTCTAGACTTGGCTTCTCTCTCTGCCAACGGATTGATCCTTCTTTCTTAGTGCAGCCAGATTCCTCTAGGTTCTTGGCTATGTTACAAAAAAGAATTTAAGAACATACCAGTATAGTTAGGCCAGTAGTTTATTAAGGAAATGGGAGAACAGAAATGGGAGGAAATAACAGATTACGGGTCCCCAGGTGTAGTTGCTGGCTGCTCCAGGGAGAAAGAGAGAGATTTGGCTTATGCCGCTACTTTTTTTGGGGGGTGGGGTCCCAGCTGTTTGCTGTTTTGATTGATTAACCCACCCATCAGTGGGACGGGGCCAGGGAAAGCAATGCTAAGGCCCCTTGAGAGTATACCGGGCTTTTCCTTGGCCCCGGCCAAAATCTTGTTCCAAATGGAGAATTCTTGCACGGTTCTTCCAGCAGCCTTCTGGTGGGGTCTTTCCCTCAGGAGGTCACTCCAGGGCCACATGTTTCACGGCCATGTTTTTCTGCCAGGTTTTAGACTCCTCATTCCCCAAACGAGCCTGCCTCAGTAGCAAACTGGTTTTCTTCTCAGGCCACGTGGCAGGTAGAAGATGGGCACTCACAGCTTTCAAATTCCTGTTATAAGTCCAACCGTGAGGATACTCTTTTCCCCAATTCCAATTTTTCAGGGAAGGGATTCTGTCTGGCCTAGATTGGGTTAAAAACCCACCATGGACCATTTAACTGAAGGGTCACACACTCTTTCTTCATTGGTCCTACTGCTAGCCCTCCCCACTTCATTCTCATGTCAGACCCCAGAATTTTATTTATAAAATTCATGATCATGCCATTTCCACCCCTGCTTAAAGCCCTTCAACGTCTCTCCACCGCTTACACAAGTCCCAACTCCTTAATGTGTCTTGGGGAGGCGTTTCATCATCAAACCCCTGCCCATCTCTCCTGTGCTCTCCACACTGCATCCCACACCCCAATAATGAGTTATTTTATCCCTCTGTTCTTTTACACATGCTGATTCCTACCAAAAAAAAAAAAAAAACTTACCCTTTTTATCTCCCACTCATCTTTCAAAACCGCTTACAACACTTCTGTGAAGCCTGAGGAGGCATTTCACAAGGATGGCATTTATTTGCCTCCTTGACCTTAAGCCGACAGTGCTGAGCGCCTAAATTATAGGGTCTCGGTCTCAAGTCTTTTCACGATCTTGGAACCTAGAATAGACTCACCTAGAACCGACTCTCCATAATGGGTTTCCAATAACATTGTGGAATGACAGCCTGTCCTCCACCTTTCTTGCCCTGCAGAGGGAAGTGCCACACCTTTGGATAGAGGAGCAGGAGGAAACAGGCAGCCTCGTCGTCCCACACACACCTCTGCCGTGAGAAGCAAGAGGGCCCTGGTTTCCATACCTTACCAGGGCTTCTTAAACCTGGCTATAAGAACTAGCTGGGACGCTTTTAAATATACCAAAGACTGGGCTACCACCAACCGTCATCCCAACGCTTCAGATTCAATCGGCCTTTTTCTTTGTTTTGTTTTCTAATTTCTCCAAGTGGTTCTACTGCAGAGCCAAAGCTGAGATTCGCTACTCAGGCAAAGCTAGAAGCCCAGATGCACCTGCCTTCGAGGCCCGAAGACCGGCGCACCCGGGATCTTCTGCACAACTGAACCGCATCGCTGCCAGGCATCACCTCGCGGACGCGGGAGACTCGCGCCGCAGAAGGCGGGGTCAGAGCAGCAGTCCCGCCGCTCGGCTTGTGGGAAAGCCCTGCGCGTGACTCGGGCTGCGCCCATCGCAGCGGGAGCGAAGGTAGTGGGCTAGCACGCAGGCCCAGCGGACCGAACCAACGCGCCACTCCAGAGGGGCGGCCGGAGGGCAAACCAGACTGGACCATCGGCTCGGCGGCTGCAGGGGGAACCGGGCGTTACCAACCGGTCTGTAGGGGGGGCGCACAGGCCAGTCCCGGCGGCAACGCGACCCCTGGAGGGCGCGAGACAGCACCACCGCCTCTCCTGCCGCCGCCGCCGCCCGCAGGGAAGGTCAAGGCTGAGGCGAGAATCGAGGTAGGAGCGCGTCTTTGGAGCCTGGCGGGATCCCGAAGACCCACTGGCCCCACATTTCACAGGATGCCTTAAGAGAAGGCCCTCTGCCCACTATCGCGCCCTCAGCGCCCCTGCCCCTCCCCGCAGGTCCCAGTCCCCTCAGCCCCACCCTCCCTGTCCACTCCGACCCTCTGGACTCATCCTCAGTCCTTCCCCTGACCCTTCAGCGCTACGGTCCGCTGAGCCATTAAACAGCCTGGACCATTCCCTAGCCCCGTCTTCTCAAACTGTCCCCTCGCAGGCTTCCCCCAACTTCGCGCCCCAAGTCATATCGTTGTGTACAAATCTCCTGTGACGTTCTTGGGGGCGCGCACCCAGGCCCGCGACAGCAGCAGGGGCCTCTGCATCGCCAGTCCCAGCCCGGGTCATCTGCGCCCTCCGCCCCCTTGGCCCCTGGGCCCAAGCTGGTATCTGACGGGCGCCAGGCGTCCAATTTTACCGTGGGAAAACCTTTGGCCTGGCAGTTTGCCTGGCCCCTGCTGCACTCACCTGCTGCACAGGACACCGTGATTCCGTTGCCAAGACTGGCTGAGGACCGCCAAGCCGGCTCTGCGAACACCCGGGGACTGCCCTGGAGGCAAGTCCATATACTATTCATCTTTGCCTACCCAGAGACCAGCACAGCGCCTGGCACATGGTAGCTCTCAGTTTATATTCGATGGGTGGATGAATAAGTGAATGAATGAATGAATGAATGGGCTCAATGCAGAGGGCTGGGAGGCTGAGTGCTTTAGTGGGAAAGGCGTCTCTAGTTACATGAAAAGGGGAAAAAACATCTGAGATTTCTTGTGTTTATATTAGGAGCATAAAATTGAATATATTCTGTCTTTCAATTCATTCATCTAATTTTATTTACATAGGAGTTTCTATCTATCCTTTGCTGTTTTTGTTCTGTTTATTAAAAAAAATTTTTTAAAAGCAAGGTAAGACTTGGGAGGATAATCTGAAAGCTTTGCCCAGGTTACCCTCTTTCCCTAAGGAGAACTGCTCCCTCTGGGGGAAAATTCTGGAGGCCAGCCACAACCTTTAAAGCTGACTCAGTGTAGCTGGTCAGCTGGTGCTTCCAGACAGGTTGGAGGAATGAAGGATGTCAGTTATTTTACCCTTGGGGACTTTATCCCCTAGATACCTGCCTCCTCTCAGAAAAGCCTGGTGTGATAAAGATCTCAGATTCCTAAATACTACCCTAGTATAATCAACCATTTATGTCTCTTTAAACCAGAGTCAGGCAAGGATTACCACTGTGAGCAGCGTTATTAATTTAAAAAAGAACGCAAGGCCTTAAAGATGGAATTGTCAAAGAACAGAGAGCCTGAAACCTATTTTTGTTGATTTCTAGGAGGATGACCTGAGCAGATTCAATTTCCTGAGGGTTCAGAAACCTCAGTATTGGCCCAGTTTCAGTGTGGAAGTGGATGGTCTGACTGAGTGATGAAACAATGGCTGGAAAGCTATAGAAGCATATAAGCTAAAAAGTAGTTACCTTACTAGGAAGTTACTAATAAGTGAATAAGTGAAAACAGTGGCTGGAGTTTCTTAGGACGCTCCTTGGAAATTAAGCAGAGGTGTGGCTTAGTGGAAGGAAGAGCAGAAGCAGCTACTAGCCCTATCCTGCCCCTGATTCTGCTGTGTGGTCATGGTGTGCTTTACCACCGTTGTTTCTCTTCTGCTTTGAGCCAGGTCAAAATCTGATTTCCTCTGATTTTTATGTTGAATATTTAAGGTACCTTTGGGAAGTTGAACATAAGTGAAGCCTAGGTATGTTCTCACTTACTCATTTCTAGCTTTGATTTATTCTTCTCCACTTTCTTTTTTCTCCCACCCTCTGACCTGTCTCAAACTCAAAGTGGGTAGGGGCTCCTGAGGTGGATTAAGCATGGGCAGAGTGTCTGGAGAATAGTACTCTTCTATTTTTTTGTAACTGATACATTTTTAATGGACTTTTCTTCTTTTCCCTGTCTAAGTGCTAGGATGGTCAAGACCTCAGTAACCCCAGGACACCCTTAATTATTTAGGTTTGCTAAATATGGCAACCCTAGTTCAGAGGGAAGCATTATGTGTTCTATTTTCTCCCTGGGACTTGCTTGCAATAACTCATCCTTTTTCTTCCTGTTTCTCATACACATGGACTGAACACCCTGTTAATAGTCACTTGACTGAAGAGGTGGCTCACTATATGTTAGGGTAAGGGCAGGCTCTGTAAAGATGGTCTAATTGATCATTGTTGAGGCTACCAGAAAAACACCAACTCATGCACTGGCATATACTGTAGTTCCTGTCAAATGAGTCATCATGCAAAATGAGAGCATTATTTTGAGTGTCCAGATGCCACCATTGCTCTGAGAGAGAGAATTCTAACACAAAAGTATAGCTCATAGCTAGAAACTCTTCTGAACCACATTTACTCTTAGACACTCCTTACAGGTTTGATGATTTGGTATGCAAATCCTTAATTAGGCACTGAGAACAAAACTGTATTTTAGCCTAGTATGTTAATCAATGTTAACAGTGAATCATCAAGAAAAAGTTGTCATAGCCTACATACTGTGTGTACAATAAGAGTGCATAATACATTTTAGAAAGAGCTGTATCAAATCACAAAGTCCTTTTTAATTAATTTTGATACTTAAGGAGAAAACCGCTGTTCTCTGGAATTCTTGGTTTAACAAGATAGTCTTTTGTCTTCTCTACGAAGAGGAAACAGCAAGCTCTGAAATATGTAGGTTCCTGGCTTCTCTTGTGAGGTCCTGCAGACAAGGACAACAGATTGATAACTGGGTACAGAGGAAAAAGAGTCAGCCATATTCTGGCTAGAATTTAAGTATCTTAGGATATAAAATCTAAACTTAACTTGTTTATCTTAAGATCCAAAAATCTATATTTAACTTGTTTGTCGGTTTTTATACTTTTGTACTTCCTTTCTTTTCCTGTACAATTCTTAAAAAAAAAAAAAAAAAAACCCAGCCCTGTATATACTGTATTTAGGGAAAACTGGAAAGTTATTTTTATTCTTGCTCAGGTAAAGAAAAAAGAGAGCGGAGTACCCCTGAAGGCAGCATAGATGGGATTTAGATGACTCCAAGGAAAAAAGCAAAAACTCCAGAGGAGAAAGTTGGGCACCTACTGCAGGTCCCATTTGTCCTGGAGTTGTTTCTCTTCTAAAATGGCCTTCACTTATTTGAAGGAAGTTGTATTCTGCTTATTTAAGGATGTGGCCACACTTCATTATCCAGAACAACTTATTCTCTGAGAGTTCTAGAGTTTTTCCGTAAGGTTAATGATTTCATTTTAAATATCCCACAAAGAATAGTGATTTAAACATTTCTGTCTCACTTATCTATTACTTTAAAGCAAACCACCCCAAAACTTAGTGCCCTAAAACAATTATTTCTCACAATTCTGTAGTTTGGCTGGGTTTGTTGTTGTTTGCACTTCTCAAAAAGGAGTTATAGAAATGTTTTGAATAATTAGAGCACTATTGGAATGAATTAAGTCTCCCAAAGTGACTACTTTGAAGAAGGTCTCTTGTTTGCTTGTACAAGAGCTCTTCTACTCTTTAAAATATTATTCTTTACTTTATAGTTATAGCTATAGTTGAATTCTTAGCACACTGTCTATTTCAGGTTTATATGCTGATTTATATAATGTGCTTTGCTTACATTCCTACACAACAACATGCAAAATTATTAGTTTATTTATAAATAAAGAAATATTAGAGATTAAATTAGAGATTAGAGATTAGATTAGAGAAAGGGCGGCCTGGAAGCAAGACCACATACCCCTATTATACATTCATAATCCCTTTCTGACAACCAGATGGTAATGATGGATGACAAAGGGCACTGATGTCATGGAAAAAAAAAGACAGCTATGGCTTTTTATTGAATTGTGAGAGTCTGTTGCACAGAATAGAGAATTTCAAACTTTTTTTAGAGAGAAGGTCCCTTTGTTCAAGTATATTCTCTAGGAAAATGAACACCAAAAGGTAGAGGCTGAGTTGTTTTGGTTGAACGCATGGAGTTGGAGGAAGTAGAGCCTAACCTGTTCTTCCTTCTCTCTCCCTCCTTTCCATCCCCTTTATCTCCGTTCTATAGTCCCCTGAGGCTGCTCTTTAAAACACAGTTTGAAAACCACTGACAGATGTTTCTCCATCTGAATCATGACTCCATAGTAGAAAGAGGTTAAGAGAAATGGTTGGATTTGGGATCCCATAATCTTAAATTGACTATCCACCACTACCTAACTATGGTTCAAGAGAAATATAACCAAAATATGTACTGTATATATATATATATAGTCCTCCAATTCCCATGTGAAACCCTTAGCCTTAACTTATGAGCTCAGTAAAACCAAAAATGAGTTATAGATCCCTTTTTCCCCTTTAGTCTAAGACCTATGCCTGCAGCTAGGAAAAATTTTCCTAAGTATACTTTTTAGCTCACAATATGAAAACAATCTGTTTTTAGAATATTTTATAATAAATAGATATGCTTTTTAAAAATATACATGCTTTGGGCTTCCTGAATATTGAGAGAGCTCTGCACCTCCCCTGATGGATGACCTTATGCATATTTGAGTATGATTTTCTCTATGCCTCCATTGGCCTTGTCTAGGGTCCATTATACAATTAACACACATACATAAAGTCCATGAAGGCAGCATGAGGGTCTTTGAATCCAGGGTCTGTCAGAGATCTGGAGAGAGCTTGGCCATTTCCAGTTTTTGAAGTTCTTCATATATTAGAAATGACTTTGAGTTTTTCATATGTTATAATCCAAAGGAGGATTATGATAATGTTGGTATATTTTAAATATTTACATTTAACAAATTAATTTTATTTTAATAGAAAAATGACCGTATTTAGGACCAAAAAAATAATCTCAATAGATGCAGAAAATTTTTTTCATAAATCTAATACTCTTTAATAATTAAAAAAAAAAAAAAAAAAAAAATTCAACAAACTAGGAATAGAAGAGAACTTCCTTAACATGATAAAGGGTATTCATGAAAAACCCACAGCTAACATTATACTTAGTGGTGAAAAACTGAAAGCTTTTCCCCTAAGATTAGGAACAAGAAAAAGTTAACTGTTCTCACCACTTCTAGTCAACATAGTACTGGAGGTTCTAGTCAGGGAAATTAGACAAGAAAAAGAAATAAAAGGCATACATATTGGAAAGGAAGATGTAGAACTATTTCTGTCCATGGATAGCATAATTTTATATAAAGAAAATCCTAAGGAATACATATATACATATAACCATTAGAACTAATAAACGAGTTTGACAAGGTTGCAGGATGCAAGATTAATATACATAAATCAATTGTATTTCTATACACTAGCAATGAACAATAGAAAAATAAATTAAGAAAACAATTCTATTTACAAACATCAAAAAGAATAAAATATTTAAGAATAAATTTAACAAAAGAAATGTAAGACTTGTACACTAAAAAGTACAAAGACATGAAGAAATTAAGGCATAAATAAATGAAAAGATATCCTATGTTCATGGATTGGAAGACTTAATATTGTTAAAATGACAGTATTCCCCAAACTGATCTACAGATTCACTCCACTAGGATGACTAAAATAAAAAAGACAGACAATAACAAGTGTTGACGAGAAAGTGGAGAAATTGAAACCCTCATACATTGCTGGTGGAATTCTAAAATGGTATAGCCACATTGGAAAATAGGGAAAATAGTGTGGTAGTCACTCAAAATGTTAAACATAGAGTTACCATATCACCGGCAATTCCACTCCTGAGAACATTTCAAGAAAATTAAAAACATGTTCATGCAAATCATCATAGCAGCATTATTCATTATAGCCAAAAAGTAGAAACAATCCCTATCAAAATCCCAGCTGCCTTTTTTTTTTTTTTTTTTTTTTTTGCAGAAATTGACAAACTGATCCTAAAACTCATGAGGGAACCAGGATAGCTAAAACAATCTTGGAAAAGAACAAAATTAGAGGAATTACACTCTCCAATTTTAAAATTTACTACAAATCTCCAGTAATCAATACAGTATTATATTAGCATAAACATAGAAATATATATCAATGGAATAGATTTGAGAGTTCAAAAATAACACACACATTTATGGTCAATTGATTTTCAAAAATTTATTTCAATAATTAAAATGGTGCTGGGACAACTGGATATCCACAAGCATAAGAGTGAAGTTGGATCCCTACTCCACACTGTATACAAAGGTAACTTAAAATAGAGCATAGATCTAAGTGTAAGATTTAATATTATAAAACATTTAGAACTTCTGGGAAGATGGCAGACTAGTAAGACACGGGAATCTCTTCTCCAGAAAAATAGCTAGAGGACAGGCTGAAACAGCCCTGAAAAAGAGCTTCTAGGGTTTAGGACAGCAGGTAAAGGCTGCACACCACCCAGAGGAGAGAGGGACGAAAGAGGGAAATTGCAACCACAGAACCGTGAGTTGAAACCAGCAGCGGCTGCTGCTGCCGGCACCCTCCCCCACACTCTTTAGAATTCTCGGGTCTCTGGGACTGTGACTACAGACAAAGGGGGCTCCAGGGATCTACCACCTCAGGAAAGGGGAGAGAGAGGGACACAGCCTTAGGCTGACTCAGGTTCTGACCCGCAAATTTGGGCTGCAGAGACCCACAGACCCTTCCACACAGCGGTTTGCCCTCGGAGGCTAGGAAGGACTGGAGAAATCCGACCCTCACAACCTCCCTCTCTTCTAGCGTGGACTAATTGTTGAGGACTCCATAGGAGAGGGGAGAGAGAGCCTGGGGCTAACCCTACTTTTGACTTGCAGGTTTGGTATGCCCTGTCCGAGAGCCCTTCCAGGCTGGGTGGGACTGCGCCATTGTTTGCCTTGGAACCTGCAAGGGGTTAAAGATATATAAACCTCCCAATCTCCTCCTCTACTAACAGGGACTGATTGTTGAGGATTCAGAAGGGAGTGGAAATATTTCCTAGCTGGGAAAAGGGGCCACTACCAGAGAAGTCTGGAGAACTGTCTCAGAAAGTTTGAATTACAAGGCTCTTAGCCCCCAGACAGGAAGCTCTATCACATGGATCTGGTCTGTGTCACAGCAAATACACTCTGACCAGTCATTGAATTGAGAGCTGCCAACGAGCGCCATCTCCTGACAGACAAGGAAGTACACGTAAGAAAATTAATAAGTAGGAGAGGCTTTTCCTGGCCTCTATAGCCTCCCTGCCCAAGACCCTAGGAAACGACTCTACAACCAATTACTGGGTCCAGTGCCCAGTTTTGAGCAACCAGGAGAACAATCCTAACAATCAAGGTTGAGCCAAAAATCAAAGAGCTGTGGTAACTCATAGCCTCCTGCCACAAAAACCCTATAAAAGAGAAAGAGATAGAGCATCTAAGTAAAATACAACCTAACCAGATGCCTAAGCACCAGTAAAAAATTACGAACCATACTGAGAAAATAGAAGACATGGCCCAAGAAAAGGAATACAGCAAAGTCCCAGAAGAGATGCAGAATTTGAGAGAACTAATCAGTGAGATAAGCACAAATTTCCAAAATCAAATTAATGACATGAAAGACAATATAGTTAAAGAGATAAATGACATCAAGAAGACATTGAGATAGGGAAGCGGCTGTGGCTCGATCAGTAGGGTTCCCGTTTACCATATGGGAGGGCCCGGGTTCGGTTCCCGGAGCCTCCTGGTGGGGGCAGGCCCGCCCGCACGGCGTGGTTAGCTGACCCAGCGAGCACAAGCAGCAAGGGGGGGATAAATGAATAAATAAATAAAATCTTAAAAAAAAAAAAAAAAAAAGAAGACATTGAGAGAACGCAAAGAAGAATTTGAAATACTGAACAGAAAAGTAACAGAGATCATGGGAATGAAAGACACAATAGGTGAAGTCAAAAACACATATGAGGCATACAACAGCAGTCTCGAAATGATAGAAGAAAGAATAAGTGATACCGAAGACAGAGCAGCTAAAATTGAAGAGAGAAAAGAATGGAAAAAATTGAGCAGGGGCTCAGAGAGTTGAATGACAACACAAAACGCAAGAACATACGTGTCATGGGAGTTCCAGAAGGAGAAGAGAAAGGAAAAGGGGCAGAAAGAGTATTTGAGGAAATAATAGCTGAAAATTTCCCAACTCTCATGAAAGAAATGAACTTATATGTCCAAGAAGCACACCGTACCCCAATGAGAATAAATCCAAATAGACCTATGCCAAGACACATACTACTAAGAATGTCAAATGTAAAAGATAAAGAGAAAATTCTCAGAGCAGCAAGAGAGAAGCAAACAATCACGTACAAAGGACGTCCAGTAAGACTTTGTGCACATTTCTCTTCAGAAACCATGGAGGCAAGAAGACAGTGGTATGATACAATTAGGAAACTGAAAGAGAAAAACTGCCAGCCGAAAATTCTTTATCCAGCAAAACTGTCCTTCAAATATGAAGGTGAATATAAAGTATTCACAAACAAACAAAAACTAAGAGAGTTTGCAAAAAAGAATCCAACTTTGCAGGAAATGTTAAAGGAAGCCTTAGAACCTGAAAGAAAAAGACAGGAGAGAGAGGCTTGGAGGAGAGTATAGAAGAAAGAAAAGGAGAAAGGATAACCAAAAGAGTAAAAAGAGAGACAAAAACAAGATGGCATATGAAAAACCAAAGAATAAAATGGAGGAATTAAATAGTGCATTTTCAGTAATATCATTGAATGTGAATGGATTAAATTCCCCAATCAAAAGATACAGGCTGACAGAATGGATAAAAAACATGAGCCATCCATATGCTGTTTACAAGAAACTCAACTCAAACCAGGGATACAAAACGGCTGAAAGTAAATGGTTGGAAAAAGATACTCCACGTGAATAGTAAACAGAAAAGAGCAGGGGTAGCTATACTAATATCAGACAAAACAGACTTTAAATGCAAAAGTGATAAGAGATGTGGAAGACCATTATATATTAATAAAAGGGACGATCCTCCAGGAAGATATAACAGTCATAAATGTCTACACACCTAACCAGGGTGCCCCAAAATATATGAGACAAACTCTGGCAAAACTGAAGGGAGAAATAGACATTTCTACAATAATCATCGGAGATTTCAACACCACTCTCACATCATTAGATAGAACAACTAGACAGAAGATCAACAAGGAAACAGAGAACTTGAACAATATGATAAACAAGTTAGACCTAACAGACATATACAGAACACTGCAGCCAAACTCAGCAGGTTATACATTCTTTTCAAGTGCGCATGGCTCTTTCTCTAGGATAGACCACCTGTTAGGTCACAATACAGCTCTCAATAAATATAAAAAGATTGAAATTATACAAAGCACCTTCTCAGATCATAATAGAATGAAACTAGAAATCAATAACAGACAGGAAAAAAGGAAATTTACAAATGTGTGGTAACTGAACAACACACTCCTAAATATTCAGTGGGTCAAAGAAGAAATTGCAAATGAAATCAGTAAATATATTGAGACAAATGAAAATGAGAACACAATGTATCAAAATTTAGGGGATACAGCGAAGGCAGTCTTGAGAGGGAAATTTATAGCCCTAAATGCCTATATTAAAAAACAAGGAAGCGCTAAACTCAAAGATTTAACTGAACAACTTGAGAAACTAGAAAAAGAACAGCAAACCAATCCCAAAGCAAGCAGAAGGAAAGAAATAATAAAGATTAGAGCAGAAATAAATGAAAATGAGAACAGGAAAGCAATAGAGGTAATCAACAAAACCAAAAGCTGGTTCTTTGAGAAGATCAATAAAATTGACAAACCCCTTGCTAGACTAACAAAGAAAAAAAGAGAGAAGATGCAAATAAATACAAGCAGAAATGAAAGGGGGGAAATTACAAATGACCTCACAGAAATAAAAAGAATCATAAGAGGATATTATGAGAAACTATATGCCAACAAACTAGACAACCTGGATGAAATGGACAAATTTCTAGAAACTTATAACCAACCTACACTGACACAACAAGAAATACAAGAACTTAACAAACCAATCACCATAAAGGAGATTGAATCCGTCATCAAAAATCTCCCAGCAAAGAAAAGTCCAGGACCAGAGGGCTTCACAGGTGAATTCTACCAAGCATTTCTAAAAGAATTAACACCAATCCTGTTTAAACTCTTCCAAAAAATTGAAGAGGACGGAAAATTACCCAACACATTTTATGAAGCCAACATCACCCTAATACCAAAACCAGATAAAGATTCCACAAGAAAAGAAAATTACAGACCAATCTCTCTAATGAACATAGATGCAAAAATTCTCAACAAAATACTTGCAAATCGAATCCAACAGCATATCAAAAGACTTATACATCACGACGAAGTGGGATTTATTCCTGGTATGCAAGGCTGGTTCAACATAAGAAAATCAATGTAATACACCACATTAACAAATTGAAGGAAAAAAACACATGATCATCTCAATAGATGCAGAAAAGGCATTCGACAAAATCCAACATTCTTTTTTGATAAAAATACTTCAAAATATAGGAATAAAAGGAAAATTTCTAAATATGAGAAAAGGCATATATGAAAAACCCACAGCCAACATCATACTCAATAGGGAAAGGTTGAAAGCTCTCCCCCTAAGATCAGGAACAAAACAAGGATGCCCACTGTCACCATTGTTATTCAACATTGTACTAGAAGTTCTAGCTAGGCCAATTAAACAAGACAAAAAAATTAAAGGCGTCCAAAGAGGACAAGAGGAAGTAAAACTCTCACTGTTTGCAGATGACATGATCCTGTATTTAGAAAATCCTGAAGTATCCACAACAAAGCTACTTGAACTAATAAATGAGTTCAGCAAATAAATGAGCAAATAAATAAATAAATAAATGAGGATACCAGATCAACACGCAAAAATCAGTAATGTTTTTGTGCACTGGTACTGAACAATCTGAGGAGGAAATCAGGAGGAAAATTCCAATTTCAATAGCAACAAAAAGACTCAAATACCTAGAAGTTAATTTAACCAAAGAAGTATAGGACCTATATGCAGAAAACTACAAAATAATGCTAAAAGAAACTTAAAAAGACCTAAACAAATGGAAAGACATTCCGTGTTCATAGATTGGAAGAATAAATATCGTGACGATGTCAAGCTTATCCAAACTGATTTATAGATTCATTGCAATACCAATCAAAATCCCAACAGCTTACTTTACAGAATAAGAGAAGGCAATTACCAAATTCATCTGGAAGGGTAAGTGCACCCAAATAGCCAAAAGCATTCTAAAAAAGAAGAGCAATGTGGGAGGAATTTCACTGCCTGACCTTGAAACCTATTACAAAGCTACAGTGGTCAAAACAGCATGGTACTGGCATAAAGATAGACACATCGATCAGTGGAATAGAATTGAGAATCCAGAAATATACCCTCACCTATACAGTCAACTGGTTTTTGACAAACCTACCAAGCCCACGCTAATGGGAAAAAACAGTCTCTTCAACAAATGGTGTTGGGAGAACTGGATATCTATAACCAAAAGAATGAAAGAGGACCCCTATCTCACCCCCTATACAAGAATCAACTCAAAATGGATCAAAGATCTCAATATAAAAGCCAGGACCATAAAACTACTAGAAGAAAATGTAGGGAAACATCTTCAAGACCTTGTAGTAGGTGGTGGTTTCTTGGACCTTACACCCAAAGCACGTGCAACAAAAGAAAAAATAGATAAATGGGACCTCCTCAAAATTAAACACATTTGCACCTCACAGGACTTTGTCAGGAGGGTGAAAAGGCAGCCAACTCAATGGAAAAAAATATTGGGAAGTCACATATCTGATAAGGGTTTAATATCCAGAATATACAAAGAGACGTTACAACTCAACAATAAAAAAGACAAATGACCCAATTGAAAAATTGGCAAAAGACTTGAGTAGACATTTCTCCAAAGAAGAAATATAAATGGCAAAAAAACACATGAAGAAATGCTCAACATCACTCATGATTAGGGAAATGCAAATCAAAACTACAATGAGATATCATTTTACACCTATCAGAATGGCCACTATTAAAAAGACAGAGAACTACAAGTGTTGGAGAGGATGTGGAGAGAGAGGAACACTTCTTCACTGTTGGTGGGAATGCAGGATGGTACAACCACTGTGGAGGACTTTTTGGCAGTTCCTAAAGAAGTTCAATATAGACTTGCCACGTGACCCGGCAATACCACTACTGGGTATATACCCAGAAGAACTGAGAGCAGTGACACGAACAGACATCTGCACACCGATGTTCATAGCGACATTATTCACCATTGCCAAAAGTTGGAAACAACCAGGTGTGCATCAACAGATGAATGGATAAACAAACTGTGGTCTATTCACACGATGGAATATTATGCAGCTGTAAGAAGAAATGAAGTCATAAAGCATATGGCAACATGGATGAACCTGGAGGACATTGTGTTGAGTGAAGCAAGCCATACACAAAAGGACAAATACTGTATGAATGCGTTACTATGTGCCAAATATATTGTGTAACATTGTTTGATTAAAAAAATGTTTTTATATATGTATCCATTACATTTAATTGAGAAATGTATATATTTATTCATCTGTGTTTGCTTTTTAGTTTTTAATTGTTTATATTTTCAATTATTAAATGTAAAAAATAAAGTTTAAAAAAATGTTAAAAAAAAAACATTTAGAAGAAAACATAGGAATAAATTTTTGTGACTGTGGATTAGGCAGTGGTCTCTTAGATGTGACACCAAAAACACAAACTGCAAATGAAAGATAGATGAGTCTTCATCAAAATTTAAAACTTTTATGCATCAAAAGACACCATCAAGAAAGTGAAAAGACAACCAAAAAAAATGGGAGAAATATTTGCAAATTACATATATGACAAAGGACTTCTCTCCAGAGTATATAAAGAATCCTTGCAACTCAACATCAAAAAAAAACAGATAACCCAATTTAAAAATAGGCAGAGGATTTGTATAGATATTTCTCCAAAGTAGACATAGAAACAGCCTATAAGCACATGAAAAGAGGCTCAACATCATTAGTCATTAGGGAAATGCAAATCAAAACCATAATGAAAAGAAAAAAAAAAAAAAACAGTAACAAGTGTTGGTGAAGATATGGAAAAATTGGAACCTTCTTACATTGTTGGTGGGATGTAAAATAACAGCTACTTTGGACAAGAGTTTGGTACTTCCTCAAAATGTTAAACATTTTGACCTAGCAGTTCCACTAATAAGTATATATTCAAGAGAATTGAAACACATATGCACACAAAAACTTATACGAATGTTCACAGCAGCTTTATTCATAATAGCCAAAAAGTAGAAATAATCCAAATGTCCATCAATTGATTGATTTTTTAAAATTTATTGAAGTGTATTGCTCATACATGAACATATATAAACAATAAGTGTATAATAATCATTGTGAACTTACAAAACACACATACACAACATCATACAGGTCTCTCATACCTCACCCTACCACCAATACCTTGAATTGTTGTGAAACATTTTTAACTAATGATGAATGAGCATCCTCAAAATATTACTAGTAACCAAAGTATTTTCCCCAAACCCACCCTATTGTTATTATTTTTATATCATTTATCCATGAACATACGTAAACAATAAGTGTATAGTAAAAGTTTTGAACTTACAAAGCAAACATTCATAATATCATACAGGTGTCCCATACATCAACCCTCCACCAACACCTTGCATTGTCGTGACACATTTGTTAAAAATTATGAAAGAATATTGTCAAAATCTTACTACTAATTATAGTCCTTATCTTACATTTGGTGTATCTTTCCCCCAACCCACCCTATTATTATTTTCTAAATATATTTTTATGACAGAATTTGTAAACTTATAAAACAATCAAGCAAATGTGCAGAATTCCCAAACAACATCCCTCTATCAATACACCACACCGTGGTGGAACATTTGTTACAGACTATGAGATAATATCATCCGATTATTGCCAGTTCCACAGCATACATTTGGCACACATTTTCCATACTCCCCCATTATCAACACAGTACATCTTTGGCATAGATGCAAGAATATTACCTTATTACTGATAACCACACTCCATAGGTCACTCTAGTGGTATTTTTCCCATGCTTCTTCACATTCCCACCACCCTGCAATACATCTGTACATCTGTTCTAGCTCACAAAGGACACTCTTGCATCTGTACCATCAACCACTATTCTCATCCACCTCAGGGTTTACTGTGCTATTCAGTCCCTAGATTATTCTCTAGCTTTCTGTCAATTGGCATTTACATCCCTAGACTACCATTTTCAGCCACATCCCCATGTATAAACCAGCTGTTACTCACTATAATTTATGATGGTAATCAACTCTGTACATTTCCACACTTTTACAATAAAGCTAATTAAAACTTCTACATACATTAAATAGCAGTAGTCCATCTCTGTCCTCCTCTTATCTCCTTTACCACCACCTACCACCAGGTCTTGAAGATATTTTCTTACATTTTCTTCTAGAAGCCTTATGGTTCTTGCTTTTATATTTAGATTTTTTATTCATTTTGAGTTAATTTTTGTACAAGGTGTGAGATAGGGGTCCTCCCTCCTCTTGCCATGGACATTCAGTTTTCTCAGCACCATTTGTTGAATGGACTGTTCTGCCCGAGCTGGGTAAGTTTGACAGGCTAGTCAGAAATCACTTGGCCATAGATGTGAGGGGGTCTGTTTTTTAACCATTGATTTGGTTCCATTGGTCCATGTATCTGTCTCTATGCCAGTACCATGCTGTTTTTATCACTGTAGCTAGGTAATACGACTTAGTGTCCGGAAATGAGAGTCTTCCAACTTTGTTTTTCCCTTTTACGATGTTTCTGGCTATTCAGGACCCCTTACCCTTCCAAATAAATTGATAATCATGTTTTCCATTTATTTTTAAAATGCTGGTGGAATTTTTATCGGGATTGCATTGAATCTGTATGTCAATTTGAGTAGAATTGACAGAATACAAGTGCTTTTACAACATTGTTTAAGTTTATCCCCAAATATCTGGGTTTTATCTGTCATATTTTATTTTCAACACTCTTGACACTTTTAGTTACTGTTATTGATATAATATTCATTTCTAGACTCTCTTTCAGGCCTCTCTCTCCTGTCTTTCTTTTCAGGCTGTAACACATCCTTTACTATTTTCTGCAAAGCAGGTCTCTTGGGCTATAAACTCTCTCAGTTTCTATTTATCAGTGAATAAATTTAGTTTCTATTTATCTGTGAATATTCTAAACTCACCCTCATTTTTTGAAAGGCAATCTTGCCAGATATAAGATTCTTGGCTGGAAGTTTTTCTCTTGCAGAATCTTAAATATATCATACCACTGTCTTCTTACCTCCATGGTTTCTGGTGAAAAATCATCACTTAATCTTATCGGGTATCTCTTATACGTTATGTATTGCTTTTCTCTTGCTGCTCTCAGAATTCTCTTTGTCTGTGGCATTTGACATTCTGATTAGTATGTGTCTCGGGGTTGGTCTGTTCAGATTTTTTTGGATGGGAGTATGTCATGATTCTTGGATATGGATATCTATGTCCTTCAACAGGGTTGGGAAATTTTCTACCATTATTTCTTTAAATATTCCTTCTGCCCTTTTTTCCCTTCTAGTCTCCTTCTGGGACACCTATGACATGTATATTTGCAGGTCTCTTGCTGTCCTTTAGTTCCCTAAGACCTTGTTCAAGTTTTTCCAGTCTTTTCTTCATCTGTTCTTTTGTATGTTCACTTTCAGAGGCCATTTCTTCAAGCTCACTAATCCTTTCTTCTGCCTCCTCACATCTGCTATTTATGATTCCAGTGTATTTTTTATTTTATTTATTGTACCTTTCATTCCCATTAGATCTGCTATTTTTCTATGTATGCTTTCAAATTCTTCTTTGTGCTCATCCAATGTCTTCTTAATATCCTTAATTTCTTTAATGATCTCATTGAATTTATTAAGGAGATTTCTTTGAACATGTATGATTCATTGTCTCAACTCCTTTATGTCATCTGGAGGCTTATATTGTTCCTTTAACTGGGCCTTATGTTCCTGTTTCTTGGTGTGGATTGTAAATTTTTTGTTGGTGTCTTGGCATCTGGCTTACTAGAGTATTTATTCTGGGTGCAGTTTTTCTCTTTAGTTTAGGGTTTCCTGCCCTTTCTCCCTTGCTGGTTGTATAGTAGGAGCCAAAGATGTAGGTGGTGCTATAAGCTGTGGAGGCTCAAGCTGCCCTCATTGCCCCAAGGACCAATGAAGCTTCTCCCAACTTTTTCCTTTGCCAGGGGTAGGGACAGAGCCACAGCTATGTGGAATAATCCAACTCATGCAGGCCTAGACTGTAGTTGCCCAGAGAGACTGATGAAGCTTCACGTCCCTTTCTCCCCTGTCTGGGGCGGGGATGGAGTTGCAGGTGTGGGCAACAGTCTATGCAGTGCAGGTCCAAGATGACCGCAGTTGCCCCTGTAGACTCCCAATTATTCAGTCTGTGTCAGCTAAATGTACCTGCAGTTACCTGGATAGGCCGGTGCAGGGCCTACCAGCTTCCTCCCTGTTAGAGGTGGGGCTGAAGCCTAGGCTAGGGCTGCAGGCCAATCTGAGTGAAAGAAACAAGTCTCTACCATCACTGTGATTTTCAATCAGCGCGGCTTCCCCTCATGTTGGGGTGGAGTCAAAATGGCAGCTACCGGTCTCCTTCTGACTTGGATAAGCTCAAACTTTAGCTGTTCTTAGGGTTATACTTTAGCCAGCCAAATTGACTAATCAGTAGCTGAAATCAGTGGCCAACTGTCTGTTCCTCCCGTTTTTGGGAAATGGAGCTTCCAATTCCTGCCACAGAATAGCTCCGGGGGTGGCGATGATCACCTGCCTCCGCGACGAGGCCTGTAATTTCCCAGAGAGGCTGGCACAGCTCCCCCTAGCTTCCTCCCTGCCCAAGGTGGGCCTGGGGCTTAGGCTAGAGCGGCAATCTGATCTAGATGGAAAAAAGCCGGTCCCTACCAGCACTGTGATTTTTGGTGCCCTGCTTTCCCTCGTGTCAGGCGCGGAGTTAAGATGGCAGCTACTGGCCTCTTTCTGACTTGGACAGGTTCAAACTTTTGCTGTTCTTATGATTATACTTTGGCCCACCGAATTCACTAATCAGTAGCTGAAGTTGGTGCCCAACCTTCTCTTCCTCCCCCATTTTGGAAAGTGGGGCTTTCAATTCCAGTCGCAGAACAGCTGCCAAGATGGCTTATGCCTCCAGTGGAGGATGTACACCGGCCTCCATGGCGTGGAGCGCTTTACTTAGGAATCTTCTCTGCAGATGGGCAGTCTCCTCCTTCCATTCTTTCAAGGATGTTGCAGGATGCACTTCTGGTCTCCTGGAGCCCCCAAACAAGTGCTCTGGATAGCTCTGGGTGGTTACTAACTGCCCCATAGCAGGAGCTGATTCTAAGAGCTCTTTACTCTGCTGCCATCTTGCTGGTTGTGTCCAACTGATTGATTTTAAAAACTGGAATGTTATAATATAGCAATGGAATGTTATTCAGCCTTAAAAAGGAATGGAGGGGTTGGATGTAGCTCAACTGGTTGGGCATCCGTCTCTCATATGGAGGGACCCGGGTTCGATCCCCGGGACCTCCCGGTTTAAAAAAAAAAAAAAAAAGGAATGGAGTTCTGATAAGACAACATGGATGAACCTTGAAAACATTATGCCCAGTGAAAGAAGCTAGACACAAAAGGCCACATAGTATATCATTCTAGTTATATAAACTGTCCTGAATAGGCAAATTCATACAGACAGCAAACACATTAGTAGTTGCTAGGGGCTAGGGGGAGGGGAAGAGGGAGGAAGTGCTTATGGGCATGGGGTTCCTTTTTGGGGTGATTAAATTGGAGAGTGGTAAAGGGTATACAACTCTAAGTATACTATAAATACTGAATTGTACACTTCAAAAAGGTGAATTTTATGGCATATGTCAATAAAGCTGTTATTTTTTAAATTACTGCATTTATAACCTCATTTGAATATAAGGACAAAAGGCTACTTTTGAAGCCCTTTTGAATGTTTGGCTTGAATCAAATGTCCTCCTGCCTCATTCCCCCCAACCTGTGATAGGATTTATTTTCTGTTAGATATTCATGATGCCTAACATAGTACCTGATAAGTAGCATAAGCTTAGTAAATATTTGTAGAATGCATGAATGAATTATGGTAGCTAAAGTAACCTTAAGCCCACTTCTTCAAATCTACTACATACCTGAGGCTACTTTGCTTTCACCAAAGATCCCGTAAATTTAGTAATGTTCATAAAAATTCTAGCCTGTCCTCAAGATAAGTTTTATTTTAGCCGTATAAGACCAGTTTTAAAGAAGTACAGATGAATGGTAATGGTGACAGGTGGACCAGATAAAGGCCTTGAAAAAAGAAGACCTATGAGCTGTGCCTTGAAGCATTTTTTAAATTAAGAAAAGCATAAAAATAATAAAAAATAAAATAATAGAAGAAAAGAAATTTAAATCACCCACAACCACTGCCTATCCTTTCTGTGTACATGCATATATAGATTTTGCAGGAATGTAATTGTAGCATTAAAATTATTTTGCTTTCTGCTTGTTCTTTTATATATATATATATTTTTAATACAGAAGTTGTGAACCTACAAAACAATCATGCACATGTGTAGAATTCCATACAACAATGCTCACCAACACACCACACAGTTTGTGGAACATTTGTTACAGATTATGAGATAACATCATCAGACTATTACCACTAAGTATGGTCCATAGCATACATTTGGCATATTTTTTCCATACCCCCCGATTATTAGCACAATACATCTTTGGCATTCAAGAATATTACAGTATTGCTGTTAACTATAGTCCAAACGTTACATTAATTGTATTTTTCTCATGCTTCTCCACATTCCCACTATCCTACAATGGTGACATACATCATTCTAGTTCATAGAAGAACATTCTTGCTTTTGTACTATTAACCCCAATTCTTATCCCACCTCTGGGTTCACTGTGTTATTTAGTCCCTAGATTATTCTCAAGCTTTCTTTCAGTTGACATATACATCCTTAGACTACCCTTTTTAGCCACAATTCCATTTATAAACCAGCTGCTACTCACTATAATGTCTTATCCTCACCTCTATCCATCTCCACACATTTACAGTCAAGGTAATTAAAACTTATACATACATAAAGCATCAGTACTCCTTCACAGTCCTCCTCTTATCATCTAACAACCTATACTCTAGATTTTAACTCCATGCATTTATTCTTCATATTTAACTCCTATTAGTGAGACCATGCAATATTTGTCCTTTTGTGTCTGGCTTATTTCACTTAGCATAATGTCTTCAAGGTTCATCCATGTTATCATATATGCCCTAACTGCATTTCTTCTTAACTGCAGCATAGTATTCCATTGTATGTATATGCCACGTTTTGATTATCCATTCATTGGTTGTTGAACATTTGGGTTGTTTCTGTCTTTTGGCAATTGTGAATAATGCCGTTATGAACATGAGTGTGCAGATGTCTGTTCGTGTCACAGTTTTCAGTTCTTCTGAATATATTCCTAGAAGAGGAACTGCTGGATCACATGGCAGTTCTATATTTAGCTTTCTGAGGAACCACCAAACTGTCTTCCACAGAGGCTGCACCATTTTACAATCCCCCAGCAGTGAAGGAGTGTTCCTATTTCTCCACATCCTCTCCAGCACTTACTATTTTCTTTTTTTTTTAATAATGGCTATTCTATGCGGTGTGAGATGATAGCTCTTTTTTTTTTACTATACATTTATTGTTTATGTATGTTCATGTATAAATGGTATAATTCAATACATTTTTCTTTTTAAAAACTGTAATTTTTGTACAAGTAATGCAAAACCAGAAACTGAATTTTAAAGGTCATTCATAAAGGCATAAAAATATGAACTACTTAAGGATAAAAGTGGCAAAATATATACTGAACAAATATAAAACTAAACAACTATGCCAAGACAAATTAAAGAATACATTAGTTAATGGAGTAAAATTCTGTGTTCAAAGACCAAATGAATCAACCTTATCAAATGCTAATAGTTAAATTAATCCTAAGATTCAATGCAATGATTCCAAATATGTGAGCAGGTTTTTTCCCCCCAGAAATTTAAACCAAGTTTTAATATTTATAAGGAAACACAAAAGATCTAGATCAGCTTACACAAATTTATAAAAGAACAAGTTTGAGGAAATTACACTGCCTGATTTCAAGGCATGTTATAAAGCTACAGTAATCAAACCAGTGTGGTGTTTTCATAAAGATGGACAACTAGACCAATAGACTACTCTAGAGAGTCCAGAATTTGATGCACACAAATTTATCAACTAAATCTATGCAACTCTACACAGCTCACTGGATAAAAGAAAGACTTTTCAACAAATGGTGGTGGAACAATGGGACATCCATATGCTCATAAAATGAGCCTTGTTTTATACTTAAGGACGTAAGCAAAAATCCATTCAAGAAGGATCATAGATATCTATGCAAAATAAAAAGTAAATTATTTAGAAAAAAGCACAGGGAAAAATCTTCATGACCTTGGATGAATAAAGAGTTGGTAGATATGATATGAAATGTTGATGCTTAAACAAATAAAATAAAATGATTAAATTTCATCAAAATGAAAACTCTTCCTATAAGACTGAAATTGTTAATAGAATGAATAAACAGGTTACATTCAGAGCGAAAATATTTGAAAGTAATATAGTATTAGATATCTACTATCCAGAGCATAAAATTTCTTTCAAATTTCCAAATGAAAAAAATGCATTACCCAATAAAAAATAAACAAATATTTTTAATAAATAGTTTATCAAGTAAGAGATATACATTGAAAATAAGTGCCTCAAAAGCTGCTAGACATCATTAATCATTAAGTGAATGCAAATAAAAGTCACACTTGTACTGCTACATAGTCACTAGAATGACTAAAATTAAAGACTGACCAGATCAAGTGTTCACAAGTATGTGGAGTAACCAAACTCTCATACATTGTTAGGGGGGATGTAAAATGGCAAGCCACTTTTGAATGAAAGTTTGGAAATTTCTTAAAAAGATTAAACCAACACATCTCATATAACCAGAAATTATATTACTATGCATTTACTCAAGAGGATGAAAACTTTTCCTTATAAACATTTGCACATGAATCATCAAATGATCAGTATGGGTCCATTTTTGCTTTATTAGTAATAGCAAAAATATGGACCCCAAAAATCAATCCATCATTGGGGAATGGATTTAAAAAATGTGGAAATTTCATACATTATAATATTCTTGATAAACAAAAAGAACTACTGATATAAGCATGTGTTATAATTTGAGGTTGTTATGGAAACCAGAAAAGATCATGTCCTTAGAACTAATCCATTCTTGTGGGTGTGACCTATTCTAGTTGGGACCTTTTGATTAGATCCCATTAAGGGCCATTTGATTAGATTACTTCAGTAAGGCATATCCCAGGGTAGGTCCTAATCTTCTTTCTGATGTCCATTATAAAAAGTATGAATACAGAAGGAGGCACAGAATGAAAACCCTAGAATCTGAGATAGAAAGTTCCAGAAACCAGAAGCTGAAACCAACTGAACCTGGGAAAGACTAAGCCAGAAGCTGAAGCAATGAAACTGGAAGAGAAATGAGAGACCAGCAGATGTTTTCATGTTCTGGTCTTCCAGGAGAAAGCATCATCTGATGCCTTGATTTGGATATTTTTCTCAGCCTCAGCATTGTTTTCTTTTAAGTTATTAAATCCCCATTGTCAAAACCAACCCATTTTTGTATATTGCTTTTGACAGCTTTTAGCAAATAAAAGCAGCATGGTAAGAGTGAATCTCAAAATATGTATTTCGAGTGAAAGGATCCAAATCACCACCATGTAATAGTACATATTGTACCATTCCATTTTACAAACTTTTAGAAAATGAAAATTAATCCGTAGTACCAGAAAGGAGATCAGTTTTTTCCTGGACATTTGCAGAGGGTTGTGTTGGGAATTGAATCATTCCCCTACAAAAGGTATTTTCAAGTTCCAACCCCTGGTCCTGTGGGTATGACCCTGTAGCAGTTTGAGATTATTTTATGAGCCCATAAAAGAGAAAGACTATGTTTGTAAATTGATCCATTCCCCTAAGAGCGACACCCCCTTGACTATATTGGACTCAGCTGAGTGGCCCCTGATCACATTACTTATTAAGATTAGGGCTTTGATTTAATCAAGTCAGCAAGGCGTAACTTATGGTTGAGTTCTAGTCCCCTTGATGGGCCAGTATAAATGGACATTCACTCAAGAAGATACACAAAAGAGAGAGAGCAATGTCATTTTTGATCCTAGGGCACTAAGTAGAGTGGAGATCTTTGTCTGAGAGTTTGCAGCTGAGAGAGAGGAGGCCCTAAGAAACAAACCCTTTGCCAGCCTACAGCCGAGATCAGGAAGAAGCTAGGCCCTCCAATTTGCAGATTATCTCAGGAGGAATTCTTCCTGATGCAGACTAATTTAAATCTGAAAGCACTTATACTTGGTTTTCAATGAATTGTCCATGTCATATTGATGAGATGATATCTCATTGTCATTTTGATTTGCATTTCCCTAATAGCTAGTGATATTGAACATTTTTTCATGTGCTTTTTGGCCATTTGTATTTCCTCTTTGGAGAAATGTCTATTTAAGTCTTTGGCCCATTTTTTTATTGGATTGCTTGCTCTTTTATTGTTGAATTGTAAGATCTCTTTATATAGAATGGAAATCAAACCCTTATCAGATATGTGGTTTCCAAATATTTTCTCCAGTTTATTGGGCTGCCTTTTCACCTTCTTTGAAGTCCTTTGAATCACAAAAGTGTTTAAGTTTGAGGAGTCCCATTTATCCATGTTTTCTTTCATTGCTCATGCTTTCAGTGTAAGGTTTAATAATGTACCACTTACCACCAGGTCGATGTTTTCCTACATATTCTTCTAGGAGCTGTATGGTCCTGGCTTTTATATTTAGGTCTTTTTTTAAAAAAAAAAGATTTATTTTTATTTATTTATCCCATCCTTACTGCTTGTGCTTTCTGCGTGCATTTACTTTGCATTTTTCTGTGTCTGCTTGTCTCCCTTTGTTGTGTCGTATTTCTGCATCAGCTCACCACGCCACGCAAACCGGCTTGCCTTCACCAGGAGGCCCAAGGAATCGAACCCGGGTCCTCCCATATGGTAAACAGGAGCCCAACCAATTGAGCCACAGCCGCTTCCCAATATTTAGGTCTTTGATCCATTTTGAGTTAATTTTTGTGAAAGGTGTGAGAAAGGGGTCGTCTTTCTTTCCTTTGGCTATGGATATACAGTTCTCTGAGCACCATTTGTTGAATAGACTATCCTTACCCAACTGGGAGAGTTTGACAGGCTTATCAAAAATCACTTGACCTAGGTGTAAGGGTCTGTTTCTGAACCATCAGTTCGGTTCCATTGGTGTTCTGCTTTCTTTTAATTAACCTTAATTCATAAGCATTTATCCATGTTACTACTTAGATTTTATGGTTCATGACTTAGTGTATTTTATTCACTTGGTGAAGTACTCTCACTAGTAGTCCTTTAACATCATTAAAATTTCATTGATATCGCAATCATTCTTTTAAAATATACTTATCTGATAAAATCCCAACCCTGAATGAACATAACCGCTCACCTTTTCTATAGGTGGAGAAAATTGTACAGCTCAGCAGATTCAGTATTACTCTAAATCCAGTATTACTCTAAGCAACCTTATTTTGGCCAGAATCTTATTTCTCTAATGAGATTGCTCTTCCACTCTGCAACAAATATGTTATGCCTTCATTACTCTCCTCAACATCTGAACCTCCTTTCCTCCTTCCATCCTCTGTAGTGATGACCTTGACTCATATACCACAGAAAGAAAAAGGAAGCTATCAGAGATTAACTCTCTAATCTTCCTACCACCAAATCTGTAAATGTGTCTACAGCCATCCTCTTCTCTCTAGTTGCAACAGAGGAAGTATCCCACTTCAAACAAAGGTTAATCCCTCCCTGGTGCTCTGGATTGCATACCCTTGTACTTTACCTTTTCACCCATATCGTGCCCTGAAATATATACAGTTGATTGTCTGCCCAACAGCCATTTCCCCATTCCTCCTTTGAAACAGAACAGAGTTTGATTAGGTATCCACCTTTCTCCCCATGTGCCTCTGAATGTTAACACATCTGGATGTGATGACTGAGATTTTAGTAGCCATCCTGTGACCTAAGGATGGAAGATTTGAGTGATGTGTTGAGCCTCTGAATTAACTAGCCCCACAATAACCCTACCTCTGGGATTCTTGATATATTTGACAATAAGTTTCCTCTATTGTTTAAGCAATTTTCAGGTTGGTTTTATGTCCATATAGCAAAGTATCCTAAATGATATAAAACAAACCTATAGTCTGAGTACACCTATATTCTGAATTAAAACACTGATTGTTTTACAAATGAAATTTCAAGACAATTCTGTGATGCTACTCCCATTTCCTCCCACGTCTTTTGATCTGTTTGCTTCTCCGGAATTCACCCTATGTAGAAATTCTGGAGCCACTGCTGCTTCTTAGGGACATTGTTCCATCATTTAGCACCCCTATTTTCTACACTTTTAACATAAGTGGGGAGGAAGTTATTTTAAAAATGCATATATGTACTCTATATATATATGTGTGTGTGTGTGTGTACATTTCCCAGAACTGAAGGACATAAGTCTCCAAATCAAATGCCCAGCAAATAGAAACAACCCACTCAGGGTATTGCATCATGAAAATTTAGAACACTAGGGATATAGAGAAATTTCAAAACTTTTTTAAAAATTATATAGAAATGATATACAAATATCAGGAATCAGAATGACATTGGACTTAAGAATATAGGAATCCAACTAGTAGACAATTTCTGAAAGAAATTGATTTATAGCTTGGTGTTTTATACACAGCCAAACTCTCAGTTGTGAAAGTTTCAAAAATTCACTCCTATGGATCCTTTCTTAGGAAGATATTAGAGGATATGCTCCAACAAAATGGGAGAGTAAACAAGAACAAAGAGATCATGTGATCTAGAACACAGGGCACCTAACAAAGGAAAGAGGCAAAGGAAATTCCTAGAATGATGATAAAAAGAAACCCAGCATGATGGTATAGCAAGCCCAGAGGAGTCAGTTCAGAATGGAGCTCCAAAAAGGAGGTTTTGTTGGGGGGGAAATGGAACTGTGTTTGACCATTTGGAAAATTGTATTGAATGGGATTTTTATAGCTGTGTTAGAGAACTTGGGAAGAATTAGAGACAAATATATCAAAAACTAAACCAAAAGACAGTCAAGTATTAAAAGTTGTATATTACTTATATAGTAATAACAAAAGGGCCCACAGACTAACAAATCATAGTAACCACTGGACATTGATTAAACAGATATTGTGAGAAAGGTTGGTGTAAAAATGCTAAGTTTTGGGGGCGGATGTGGCTCAAATGGTTGGGCATCCTTCTCCCATGTGGAGGGACCTGGGTTCGATCCCTGGGACCTCCCAGTAAAATAAAGAAAAATATAGAAGGCGCGTGCCATGGGTGTGTACATGGGCATGCCACCAGGCCCCACCGAGCCACGCAGCAAGATGATGATGTAACAGGAGGGTGACACAGGGAGAGACAAGACAAGACTTGCCGAAAAACTGAGGTGGCAGGTGGCAGAATGCCTCTCTCCCACAAAGGAGGTTCCCAGGATTGAATCCCGGTGAAGACAGGAGGAGAAGGATGAGAAGAGAGGGCAGGAAACAGACACAGAGAATTGCCTAGCGAATGGACACACAAAAAAAAAAAAAACAGCAAAAAAAATGGGGGGGGGGCTTAAAATGGATAAAAGTAAAAATAAATCTTTAGAATAAAAAGTGCTAAGTTTTTGTTTTCCATACTAAGAAGTCAAAAGATAATCTTTAAAATGAAGAAATAATTAAATAAGTTTATTATTTAGAAATATTGACACAAATACCAGATGAAACAGCTAAAAGATTTGAAAGTAGTAGTTGCTAGGGAGCAGCACAGACATGGATGGGAGTAGAGCTGGGGAAGGCTATGTTTTTATCATGACGTTATAGTACTATTTCACTTTGTAACCGTATACATACATAAATGTGATCAAATAAATATTAATTTAAAAATAAATTCCCTTACCCACATCACCCTCTGGGTACTGTCCATTTTGCTACTCTCTTTAACAGCCAACCTTCCTTGGTCACCCCCACCCATACTATCTCTACCTCTTGAACCCTCCTGTCTAACTTTAGTTCCTATACCTCCCCTGAAATTGTTATCGTCAAGATCAGCAATGAATTCCAGGTTATCAGATATGACGGACACTTCCAGCCATACTGGCTTGCTTGCTTTGTTTGTTTTTTTCCCTATCTGGTTGCATCATCCTCTTTTTGGTGCATTGCTTCACTGTGTGGGGCCCTGCGCCTCTCCATGCTGCCCAGGTCTGGGATGCCTTTTTTCTTTTTTTTTAACCAGGCAGTCACGGGATCGAACCTGATGTCCGGTATGATAAACCGGAGCTCAAGCTGCTGCTTGAGCCACAGCCGCTTCCCTCTTTGAGTTTTTCTACAATCCCAACCACATTCTTGCCTCAGGGCCTTACACACATGTTGCTTCTTCAACTTAGGATATAGTTCCCACTCCTCACCTGTTTAACTTTCAAACCTCAACTTTAACATCATTTTACCAGAGAGGCCTTCCCTGACCCACCCAATCTTAATTAGGTACTCTTAATGCGCTATACTTTTTATTCATGGCATTTATCACAGTTTATAATTACATTTTTGTTTGTGTGACTATTTGTTTGCCCACCCACCCCCACCAGATTTTAAGCTCTATGAGGTCAGAGCTAATGTTTATTTTGTTCACCACTATATTCCTATCAGTCTCAGTTCCTGGCCCATAGGAATCTTCTCCTAAAGACTGAATTTATAGTCTTAGAAAGAGGTGTTGAGGGAGGGCCAACAATTAGAGCACAGACTGTAGGAATTAGAAGAAAGGATGGACTAGAGAGATTTTTCTAAAGCAGAAGCTATGGGACTTAGGGAGGCTCACATGGCATACCTTTCTGGAAATATTTAAGCCTTTTAAAGAGAATCTTGTCAGCCCATGAGTTTATCTGAAGGACACTTTCACCATGTGGTTTACAGTGAGCGGTTTAGGTAGTCATATGCCTAACCATGCTCACTGGGTGGGAAATTCTTAATTCACTCTAACCTTCTTCCTGCGTACTCCCTTAGGATGTTTCTTGGGACAGAGCCATTTCATTTTTCTTACAGGGGGACAGAGCATAGAGCCATGAAGAAAGGTTAAAGAATTTGTAGAATTTGTAGCTTGAAAAGAGAAGCACTGGGTATGACAGAGACAAGGTTCCCTGTTGTAAATTGAACAGTAGCACAGTCTGAAAAAGTCAGTAGGAGGAATTCAGGTTTAAGAAAAGAAGAGGAGATTCCTGGTTCACAGTTATTATAGTTGCCATGTACCGAGCCCCCACTAAATGCCAGTCGCTGTGCTAGAGGTTTTATAAGTCTTCTAACTCCCATCACCATCCTATAAGAGAGGTATTATTAAACTCATTTTACAGGAAAAAAAACTAAAGCTGAGGGGAATCAAATAACTTGATCAATACTCCAGAATTAGTCCTTCACAACAGAGTTATATACTAATCTTTTCTTAGCTGTCTTTTTGACCAGAAAGAAATAAAAATGAATGGCCTGAAGCTGGAAAGAGCAAATCAGGGTTCTATTTTTTTTTTACTGTAATGGACAGTAATTTGTTGGCTGAAGTGAGTTCCTACACCTTAAATAAAAGTGTGTAATGTAAATTTAGGGACTGAACTCCAGGCAAAATGAATGGGGAAAAAAAGTAGAGCTCAACTGAGAGTAGGTTATTGATGGCTTCTAGTGACTCTTCAAGAGCCAGAGTTTTCAGTTCAAACACAGATCATTTTAGTATAAACAATATAGTATAAACAACCCTGATTAATAAAATGCTATTTGGACGGAGCTGGCTTTTATGATTTAGCTGTCTTTCCTTTGAATGCAGCAAATTCCAAAGACCCACTTAATAGTTTATATGGTTGTAGTTAGTTATTTGCTTAGACTTCCCAGGTGTAAACTCCATGAAGTCAGGGACTAGGTCTGTTTATCTCACATAGCACTTCGTAGGTGCTCAGTTCGGTTGACTGATTCATCTGGTCCTTGGGGCAAGACTGTGGCATCCAAGGTTTGCAGGACCATGAATAAGTTTGTCCATACATCTGCCTAGAGCAGGGAAGGAAGCCCTTCCAGAGCCCTGTTTGTGCTTCTGGGTTGGGCTATTTGATTTCCCAGGTCCTGCCTCCTTTGGTGGGACCCCAAAGGCTTGATGCCAGATGGACTGTGGTTTTGGCAGAGGGGCTTGTTTCTTGTTCTGAAACTTGACTATAAATGGGTCATGCTATTTCCTGTCCCCAGGTGAACTCAGTGGGGCCCCAGCTGGAAATGGGAATGCAGAGTTACTGCTTTCTCTGCTGGAACTTCCCCACCTCCACCTAGAGATGACTCCAGTGTAGGTTGGCCAAGCAGGAAATTCCAAATCCTTTTCCTGAAACTCCAAGCAGCTTGAGCAATCTCTACAGAGAGAGCTGGAAAAGCTCCCAGCAAGGAGAGCCAGGTCTTATGTAACTTTTTGGAATTCCCTTTTTAGGGAAAAACAAACTTCCTCAGCTAGTGTTGGACTTTTGGGACACATCCTACATTCTTTCCTAACCTCATTGGAAGCAGCTAATAGGACAGAGTTGAAGACTGATGAGGTTAAAGGGGGAAATATGAAGAAAGAGGGAGGGAGGGAGGGACGTCTGCCACTCTGGCTGGAACATGCTGTTCTGGTTTGCATGCTGAGGCTGTCACTTGAGCTCTAGTGTTAGAAGGAGCACAGTGCCTGTCGCGAAGGAACTCCAGGAGAAGGGTTGTAGCCAGGCATCCCACCCTACATACTCCACAAGCCAACTGCTGTTCTCTCATCATCCTCTTCAGCACCCCACTCCCCAGCAAAGAGGACTAGTGAGTTTAATAAGTGAGTGTAAATAATGTCCACAGCTATAATGAACCAAATTCTGTTCTAGGAATGAATTTTTCCTATTACATTTAACAAGGATTCAGTTCCTCCTTAGTTCAATTCTGTAAACATTTAACTGAGAAACTACAACAATGAACAAAACAGTTTCTATCCTTAACACACAACCAAAGAAGAAAGAGAAATAAATGGTGATAATTGGTGATAATTATAATACAGTGCCTTGCTTTATAATCCTTAATGCTTTATGTATGTCACATATTCTTAACTCACATATAAAGGTAGCCATCAGGTTTATATCTACCTGTGAACCAATGTGCTGGCTAATTCAAGATAAACAAAAATAGGGAGAAAAATCTCCCCTCTTAGTTGTGACCAATTATTTTTATAAAGTATTCATGAAAGGGTAGGCACACATTTCAAGAATATTCTCATCTTAGTTTATATAATGTTTTTATTACCATAATTAATGGAATTAAACTAATATAGAACATTTTAGAACTTTGAATATAATTTGAATCTTTTAAAATAATGTTTAGCTTTCTCAATGAATTATAATTTCCCCTAGAGCATGTCTGTGCCTTTTGCTTCTTCCCTTTGAAATAAGTTGTTAGACACTCAGTAGGCACTGAATAAATGTTTGTTGCTCCCGGAAAGGCATCCATCCTCTTCTGGGCTATGATGATACACTGTAGTACATATGGCCTAGTGAACTTTCAGGCCTATGAAGATCCCAGATAGTCCAAAAGTTTCCGTCAGCCCATTTATTGCCAGAAAACTCAGAAAATACAAACATGAAGAAAATGTGGGGGGGAAGTTTTTTAATAAAAATAGGATTATACCATGAATTATACTTTGTAAATTGCTTTGTAAAAAAACAAAAACTATACCATGGACATAATTTCATCTCAGCAAATATACCAACAACGATTTTTTGGCTCTTGTAGAGTATTTCATTGTGTGAATTTTTTCATAATTTATTTAACCAATTTACTAATAAGAGAGCATTTACATTATTTTAAATTTTTTTGCTTTGATAAATGGTGATTCAGTGAACATCATATATGTCTTTGCATACTTTTGTTATTTCTTTTAAATACATTTCCCAGAAGTAGAATAAAGAGTATGTGTGTTTCAAATTTTGATGCATATTGCTTGCCTGCTCTCTTGAAAATTTCATTCACTCATATTAGACATCTAACATGTATGACAGACACTGTGCTAGTTTCTGGGGACAAATAGTAAATATAATATACAGGGTTCCTGTCCCATAGAGCTTGCTATCTAGTATTATTAGAAGCTATTATGAAATAGAATACAGGAAAGTGCAAGGTGCTTTGGGAGCACATAACCCGGGCACATAATGTAGGAAGAGCCATTGAACTCATGATGTTTTAGCTGAAAACCTGAAGGATGAGTAGGAGTTATCTGGACAAATGGAGGGGCAGTGTTCCAATCAGTACGTATGTGATGGTATAACTGCAAAGTAAGATCAGAGTGGCAAGAAATGAGACTGAAGAAGTAAGCCATGAAGGTCAGAGTATGCCCTTAAGAAGTTTTGGATTTTATGGATTATTTGGATATGAATACACTTGCATTTTCAAAGTATGGCTAGCTGGCCTGTGAAAAGGAACAGAGAGCCAGGTTAGATGTTAATGTAGCATTTCAGATAAACGGTAGTGTAGCTTGGTCTTGGGTAGTAGCAGTAGGGATGGAGAAGAGTGGATAGAATTAATAAGATTATTTGGATGTCATAGGATGTATAAAGCAGAAATAGATATGAGTTGGTGATAATTTGGATGTGGTAGGATGTATAAAATAGAAATAAATAGGAGTAACTGAAACTCAAAAATAATGACTTAGGAAAGCGGATGTGGCTCAACTGGTTGGGCTCCCGTTTACCATATGGGAGGCCCTGGGTTCGATTTCCGGGGCCTCCTGGTGAAGGCAAGCTGGCCCACACGGCGCAATAAGCTGATGGCCCACATGGCGTGGTGAGCTGACACAGCAAGATGACGCAACAAAGGGAGACAAGCAGACACAGAAAAGTGCACAGCACATGGACACAACGAGCACAGCACATGACACAACAGCAAGTGGGGGAGAATAAATTTTCAAAATAAGTCTTTAAAAAAATAATAATAATGACTTAAATGAGATGGAAATTTATTTATTTTTTAACATCAACAAAACCATCCAGATATAGACAGTCCTAGGCTGGTATGGCAGCTCCATAGTCTTTAGGGACTCAGGCTCCTTCCAGTTTTGCTCTGCCATTCCAAGGCCATCTTTATGGACCAAGATGGCTACTGTAACTCTAGCCATCACATCCACCTTCCTAGCAGCAGGATAGAGGAAGAGAGAAAGGAGGATGCACCCTGTTCAATATAGAGACTTCCCAGAAGTTCCACATAACACTTCTACCATAACTTAATCAGATGGCCATACCTAGCTACAAGGGAGGTGGAAATGTAGAACTTTTGTTGGACAGCATTGTACCCAGCTGACTATCAGGGTTCTGTTAATTTGAAAGAGAAAGGGAAAGTAGATATTTGATTGGCAAGTCACAATCTGGGACCTGGGAAGGTGGGAACTGTAATTTTATTCAGAAGAAAGCCACAATTGTTTACAAGATAACAAAGATTGGACAAAATTACACATACACCGTTGAAATGAAACTTAATTTGGCCACTAGGCAAAGATTTAGCATATTAAGAACCTGGTGTTCGTTTGTTTGTTTGTTTGTTGAGGTACTGGGGCCGGGGATTGAACCCAGGACCTCATATGTGGGAAGCCAGCTTTCAATCACCGAGCCACTTAGGCTCCCCTGAGTTGATTTTGTTTGCTTGTTTTTAGGAGGCAGCGGGAACTGAATCCAGGACCTCCCATGTGGGAAGCAGGCACTCAACCACTTGAGCCACATCTGCTCCCTGTTTTATTCTTGTTGTAAAGAATAATAAACATGTATTAGCTCAAATAAGTGTCCACCCTAAGAATGAATGTAGCTGTATTGATTTGGCTTGAATCTCTGCCACATGAAATTATCATACTTGTGATTTTAAGAACAATGCTATTCATTAATATTCAGGCTGTTGGAAAAGGCAGACCAACAGATTACTGCTGTTTAGATTAAAGTCTAAACAGAATGCAGTTAAGGTATTTGCTTATTGTTCTTCTCTACCAAAGATATTAGCAGTGTATTATAGTGAAAAGAGCGAGGACTTTGGAGTGAGGCAGACAAGAGTTCCAAACCCAACTCCCCCACTTGCCAGCTCTGTGATCTTGGATAAAGTTAATCTCTGTAAGGACTTCAGGTCCCTCAACTACAAAATAAGAATAACAATATTTACTTTATAGAGTTATTGTGAAGATTAGAAATGCATTTATGACAGACATCTAACACAATGGGTAGCATAGTGGATCCTCAATAAATAATAGCTATTATTATTATAAGTATTAGTTTCTATCTATAAGTCATTAGTTTCCTTCTAGTTCATGTTGTTTGGAGAAGTATTAACTACAAAGATTCCTAAGCCTTTGCAAATTTGTTCTTTGGTTGCTTCTATAGTCGTTTGGTCCCAGTTTACAAAGTCTGTAACTATTTGTGATAGTGCCTAGACTCACAGTCAGCCCTAAGTCTGCTCAAAACGAGCTCGCCCCTTCCCCCTCACCTTTTATTCATATTTACTGTATCCAAATCCATCTGTCTGTTGATACTGTTTCCTTGCTATCCACAACCATACCACATATAGAAGTGAGGGGTGTGGGGGAGGAGAGATGGAGTTGGAGCCTAAGCCAATTCAAGTGTGGGTTTGGGACCTGGGAGCAGAAAATAAATGGCCTTGAAGAGACATGGGGTCGTATTATTAAGCAAAAACAGAAAGATAAAGATGGTTTATGGCTCAGTCTGCACTCCATGATGATCATGCAATAAGCTAAATTCCACAGATGCTTTTTGAAGTACTTTATATAAGGGAAATAAACCAGTCTGTCAGCTTCAATACAAATAACCTTGGAATTCTTCTTTCACATTCCTCAGTGGCTACTCAGAGGGGCGCTGCCATCAGCCTTGTGGGAAGAGGAAAGGGGATCTCTAGGCTGGCCCAACAGTCAGAATTTTGAGATATAGACCTTGAATAGAAAGGCCTTTAATGTCTGTATTAGAGATCAGCAAATTATGGCCCATGCCAGGGTATCTTTGTACAGCCCACAAACTAGAATGGTTTTTACACTTTTAAAGGGTTGTAAATGAAGGGGGAAAAATATGTGACAGATCTATGTAGCCCACAAAGCCTATATATTTACTATCTGACCCTTTCCAGAAAAAGTTTGCCAACCCATTCGTCCAGAGGTGCCTTCTCCAAAAGGAGAGTGGGTCTCACCAGAGGCATCAAAAGATAGGAACATCTCTTGAATCCCAGGGTAGGCATTTGCAGAAGAAAAAGTGTCATCATCCATGAACAGTAGATTTCTATTTCTCCTTTCCAAGAGTTCTGGAGACCTGGCACACTGACCCCATACTGAGGGACTGCCGGGCTGGAAATAGTAGAGGCTTGTGTTAGTTTTAGGATACAGTATTGCCTTTGTTCTAACTGAGCAGAGGAATACCTTCCTTTACTAACTTTGCTTTCGCAGGCTTTTAGGCTGGGTGTGCTTTGTAAGTCCTACTGCCAATTGCTGTATCAATGGGATACAAGCCTCAGATCAGTATCCTGGGCCCAAGCATAGGGGAGGTTTGTGACTCCTAGATAAAGTGGGCAAGTGAAGATGTTTCTTTTTGCTTGCATATTTCTACCTTCTCTGTTGCACATTAATGGGAATTAATACCTTATTTTGCCCAGGTAAGCAGATTCCTCCTATTTCAACTGTTCCTCAAACCAAAGGTGGGGACTGTAAGCCTGAAAGAAGGGCACTGCACCTCTGAACACATACCAGGCCCAATTCTCTATGTGGCTACCGGGACCTGGCAGAGAGAAAAACTCAGAAGGCCAGGGCTCTCTACCTATATGCATGGGTAACAATTTTATTTCTAAAATACTTTGGTCCAAAGAATTTACAGCATTTACTTTTCCTGCTCTTTTTTTTTTTTTTTTTTTTAATTCACCAGAGGTGTATACAATTAGCCCCTTTCCCAGATGGCAAACCTTGCCCCAGATGACCCAGCAAGTCTGAGAAAAAGCCAAGAATGAAAGCAGTGCTCTTATCCTTAGGGTATCCTGCCACTATTCTATGCAGGAGTAGCTTCCAGAGGGCTGAAGTCAAACCCCATATCTCCAGTAATCAAGTTGTTTCTGAGACTGCATTGTTGCTTAAATGACCAGGCGGATAAGCTTTGAATGACAGAAAAAATGTATTGAATGAGTGTTTCACTGCCTGCCTTCCTGCCAGCACTCAGTTTCTTAAGGTACTGATGTGTTATGTCACTGAAAATGATTATGAGTCAGCCACAGGCAGGAAGATGATGGAGTCACTGTTATTGTATACTTGGCTGTTTGGCTGCTTTCTTTGCATTTTGACATTCCTACCTGGTACGTGAAACATTTTTGTCATTCCACAGCAGCCTGCTGTGTATCTGTGTACGTGCCTCTTCAGGCTATCCAGCTATCTCCTTACACCCCTGTCCCCCTGACGGGGCAAGAAGAGATCTGTGACAAGAGTTGCCTTCCAGAGAGATAAGTGGAATATCCACAGAGTTCCAGATACTGTGGTCAAAGTTTAAGGTCCCTGGGACCCCAGTCCCTAAGCCATGGGGGATAAAGAAGCTTTCAGGAAAGATTATCTGGGTACTGACTCCAGACCAGATAAGGCTTGGTTTCTTGATGTTTCTATCTTATTGTGCCATGTCTAGGAAAGAAGCTGTGGCCAAATTTTCAAGGCATATGATGTGCCTGCTAAAAACTTTATGCAAATCAATTCAGGACCAGCCTGGCCCATACTTTGCCTCAAATATCCTATAAAACCCTCCCTTTATCTTTTTCTTTACCATGTCGGCACTTCCTGCACTAATCTGGGACTTGTGGCTGACAAGGCTGAGCTACTGGTTAATTGAGCAGCAACCTTTCCTTGATTTTGTTCAGATCATTTCAATTCAACCAAGTTTTGTGTGTGTATATGTGTGCTCAGTCCAAAACAATGTAGTGGGTCTTTTGTCCAGGGCCTGCCTGACTCAGGAGAATGCTATGAGCTTTCAATTTGAGGTCCACCTGGTCCCAGAAATTTGGGGTTTGATCCTAGACCTCCATCCTACTTGAGACACTGGTCATGTGACAGCTCTGTTTGTTCACTGTCCCCTTCCCTGTCCCTTTTCATGCAGAACTGATTTCAACAAGACTTCCTTCCTCCAGAATCCAACTTAGCAACCTGGAGAAGCCTGGGGCCACTCCTGTAGCAGGAAGCTGCCCTAGATTTAGGCAGTAACCACTAGAACTTGATACTGATGCCAGAGTATAAAAATAAACACCTCCTACAGTGCTGCCTTAATCCATTGGCATCAGAGTTGCTATTATTATCCCATAGGCCTCACAGGCAACTGTGTTGGGCAGACAACAGCCTGGACAGCTTGGGATCAGACTTCTTCTCCTCTGCATCTACTTGGATTTGATAGGGGGCCCCGGAGAAGCACCATCAGTCTGGGAGCATGCCCCACAACAGGTAACACAAGAGATGGATTAGTATCTTTGGTTTGGGAGAGCCATCAAGCCCAGGGTCAGCCTGCCAGTCCAGAATATAATGGGCACAGGATGACTGATTCAGTGCTGGTTGCAAGGGAGGGAAGAAAGAAACACGACTCTCTTTCTATTTCCTTTGGCCTTTTAAAAGGTTTTTGCCTGCCAGTTCCCTGGACCTGGATTCTTTAGGTTTTCTGGGAAATTGGGAAGGGAGAGAGAAAAGGACTCCCTTGGTCCATTGGTCACCTGCCAAAGATATACTAATAGTGACCATGGTTGAACACTTCCTATGTGTTTTATATACAATCTGATTTCATTCTACTCAAAGCCTTTGAGGCACTTTATATACAATCTGATTTCATTCTACTCAAAGCCTTTGAGGGAAAATATTATCATTACAATTTTACAAATAAGGAAGGTAATAATTAGTGAGATTGATAACTTCCCAGAGTTCCACATCTGGCAAGTAGTGTGTCAGATTTGAACCCAGATCTGTCTTAACAACAAAATCCATGCTCTGAGTCAGTCCAGAATCCAGGCTCCTGAATACTCAGAGCCCAGGCCAGGCTCCAGCCACCTGCTTTCTAAAAATTTTATTTAAGTAAATATCAGTTTGCTCTCACTTGAGTCTTATAACTAAAGTAAGTACTATTAATGGTATACTGAAATGGTCTTTGTTCCCACCTGCTAGTAAGGTAGTCCCATTATTCTTACCAAGCCCAATAAGCTGGCCTCAGGAGAATGTCATCTAAAGTCTACTGGAAGATGAGGCACCTCCAGGAAAAGGCTTTGACTCTGACTGAAGAGTCTCAGGGACCATGAACCCTCTGCTGAGATCATGTCCCTATTGCAGGGGTTCTTAACCTTGTTTCTTTCATGGACCACTTTGCCAGTCAGGTGAAAATCACAGACCCCTTACTAAGTCCACACTATACTGTGTATTATTTAATCAATATATCACACCCAAACCAACACGTCCCCACAAGAATAATGTTTCTTTGAATTTCAATTCAAGCTCACGGACCCCTGGTTAAGAACCCTTGCCCTATTGGAACTAGGTCCCTGGGGTTACAAGGCTTTGATGGGCTTCTGGCAGTCCTGAGAAAGGTATGTGCTTGAATGAAAATATTTCTTTGAAGAGCAACTAGGCTTCTCTCCCCTCTTTCTCTTATCTCCTTCCACCTCCCCCACCCTGTCCACAACTGATTGTAATTCAATCTAGAGTCTTCTCATAGCCTACTTCACTCTGCATATGTGGCCTTTTATTTACAGCTTTTGACAAACTGATTGGATAGCTGCTTACTAGCCTGCAAGCCTCGGGGGAGGGGGAGCAGAGAACACTCTGGCCTTGCCTTCTGGAGCCTGGGAGCCAAAAGAACCAGCCAAAGGAGAAACAAGGGGTTGACTGCACTGAACAGTCAAAGAGACACATAGGGGCGCTCTTTGACCCAGCTAACTTGTTCCTGCAAGTTCAGGCTTGAGAGCTGTCCTGCAAGCAGAGCAGGCCATGCTGGAGCTTTAGCTTCGGCTGCCGGTACACTGTCTCTGGTCTTGGTGGTTTCCTGCTCCCTTGTTGCTCACCTATGCCTAGTACTGGGAGAATTTATCCCTCCAACTCTTTATCCTGCATTCTCCGTCCCCCGATCTGAAGAACTGTTTTTCAAGGTAGGAACTAAGTCTTTACTAATTTCCTATAGTCCTCCTCTTTCCCCCTACCCTACATTCTCAAAAGAGATAGGGTTTACTGCAAATTCTCAATCTCTAGAGACTTATAACCATAGTAGTTAGAAGCCTGGCACTTGGCAGTATAGATGTGTGTGTGTGTGTCTGTGTATTCACACTGAAAGGCAGGAGGGTGAGTGGGAGGGCATTTACTAACACTGTATAGGAACCTTCCCTTGGGCCCCAGGTTTTAATTTAGCTTGGTTTGTAATTAGAGCTGAAAGGGACCTTAAGAGGTCATCTGCCTCCAGACAGGTGCTATGAGTTGAGCTAAGGAAGGAATGAAATGGTCGACCTAATGGAGAAAGGCAAATGCTAGATCAGCAGAACAGAAGAATATTTCTCTAGGTGTAATCCCTCCTGAGCAGAGAAAGGCCCTGGGCCAAGATTTTTATGGTTATCATTATTCCTTTCCTGTGTATAATTCCTAGTACTGAAGTCTTCATTCATTGATTTGGGCCCCTGGGAGCTGAGGCATAACTGGCCTGAGAGATAGAAGACTTGGAACTTGTTGAAAGTTCTACCTCTGGATATTCTGTCAGTGATTTTGAACACTTTAAAGGTGCCTTCACATTTCCAGTTTATAAGTGGGGAGATAGACTTGCGGAAAAGAAGGTATGCCCATACCAGGTGGTCCTAGGCAAAAACTCATTCCTTTTCAGAGCCAGGCCTCTTCTTGAGTGTTTTGGAGGTGAATTTTTAGCTGAACTTTTCTCTAACATATTTGGGGAGCCAAAAGCAAAGCAAGTTCTGTGCTTCAAAAGAGGAGTCTATTTGGGAGGCCTGATAAGGAAGCAGTGGGGTGTGTCTGGAACAGCCCTTCAGGCTAAGCCTCTTCTAACATACTGCCAGCATGCTGGCTGACCTCACTTGGAGTCCAAAATAACATCATACCGTTTAGGAACAGTGGCCTGCTCAGTTAGGAGCAGCTATACTCTACCCGGAGGAAGACCGATGACCTCCTGGGCGTTGGCTGCTATTCCGTTTGTGGAATCAGGCTCCTGATGCCATAGCCACGTGCTCTCAGGCCTCTAGCAGCTTGCTTATTCTTTCCTTGCAACTCAGTCTCAGTCACCCACAGGAATGACTATTACCACCACTTCCTAAATCTCCTAATCCTTTCAGCTTCTCTCACAATTTCAAGGAAAAGTACTTGTCTTTTAAGAAACTCAGAGTCTCTATCTAATCCAAGGGGTCTTAACTAGGGATCCGTGAGCTTGAATTGAAATTAAAAAAACATTCTTGTGGGGATGTGTTGGTGCAGGTGTGATATATTTATTAAATAATACACAGTATAGTGTGGACTTAGTTATAAAAAAGACTTAGAACCTGGGAGGGGATAGAAGGTAGTTATAGAAACTGGTCATTGACTTTCCTGAATTCATTTAGAAACTTCATTTCTGTACTGAGAAGTAAGTTTGATATTAGCATAAGCAACATCATTTTCCAAAAACATTTTATGGAGAAAGAAAAAGAGAAGAAAAGATGATTTCTATCAGTTAATCATTTGTTTCACTTTCCACTTCCCAAACACTGGCAAACTATGCTGGTCCTCCCACTACAATCCCAGGGTCCACTGGAGATGACTTTGGGAGCCTGAACAGTGAAGAAAGGGAGTTGTTGTATATTAGACTTTGGACCACCTCTGCCTCAACCAGAGTAACTGTTTTATGTATTGAGCTGGAAAAAAAGTGTGAAACCACTGCTCTAACCCCTATCTCACACCATGAAATATCCTTCTTGCTGCCCTGTACCTCTCCAGAGGCATCTTGGCATGACTTTAACAAAATTACAAATTCCTTAAGTTGGCCTCTCACCCCTGAACATCCAGAATAGTGCCTTATACACAGAAGGAGTACAGAAGATGCTTGATTGCTTCTTTGCTTGCTTGATTAATAGACTCATGAGATTATATTAATTAAGGACCTCAAGATGCTTCTAGATCACGGAAGAGAGTACAATATGTCAGAATTTCTTTTGATTTGATATGATTTGAGCATTTCTGTCCTTTGCTGCCGGAATGAGTCATACAGTCCTAGGTGAAAACATGACCAGAAGAGTTACCTAACATAGGTTGTTGCTAACACAGAGGATACCTGACTAGGACAACACAAGCAATAGTACTTTCTGTTCATTTCCAAAGTGTCCTGAAGTAAAAGGTAAGCAGAATGTTTATTGGGTAAAACCAGGGACAGAGGTATACTAAGATCACATAGCCTTATCTATCTTTTGGTACTGCTTGCTTTCGTGAAAAAGTACCTGCCTGGATAGTTTCAAGAACTATTCAGTATCTTGATTGTGGGAAATGCACATCATTTTCTCTTTAAGCTGTACTTAGAATACCATCCAAGCTGTTTATCTGCAGTCTAAAGTACACATCTGTATAAGTTTTTTTCTTTGTTTGTTTGGTTTTTATTTTGCCTTCAATTAACTTACATGGTTTATAAAAGTTATGTATTCATTTGGTTGTTTTTTTTTTTAAGCCAAATAACAGATAAAGGACATAGTTGTACAACTGGTAAAATCCAAATAAAGTCTATAGTTTAGTTAATAGTAATGTACTAATATCAATTTTTTTTTTAATTTTGAAAATGTACCATGGTTAACATTAGGGGAACTGGTTGAAGGTTATAAAGGAACTCTCTGAGCAATCTTTGCAACTTTTCTGTAAATCTAAAATTATTCCAAATTAAGTTAATTTTGAAAAGCTTGTACACAGTAATAAAGGCCTTCACAATGGTGGTGGGGATTAGGGGAGTGGTCAGTTCATTTTTGGCCTTGTTGATTTGAGATATCATGGGACATTCAAATGGACATGTCCAGCAAGCAGTTAAATATAATTCTGTTTAGAATTTATCTGTCTTCTCTCTGTCTCCATATAGGTATATAAAATTTCTTGTTAATTTAATGGCAACTCTGAAGATTTGTAATTCAATACCTCTGTCTCTTCCTTTGTCTTGAGCCCTCTCCCTTTCCCTGACTCCTTGGCCCTTCTAAACTATATCAGTCTCAAACAATAGGATTATTCAGTCCTATCCATCTATAACTCTAAAAATAGGGTCCCTAGCATTTTTAAAGAGTAATAACAATGCTTGACATTTCTATAAAACTTTTACAGTTTACAGGGTACTTTCACAAACAGTTTTGAGTAGGCTACTGTTCAGATCTATATCAGAAGGTATACTGTGTCTCCCTTAGCCTTCACATCCTTTTTTGCACTTAGTGATTCCCCATAAAATAGCTAATGCAGGCACATGATTGTTATATTCACATATGTTTTGTTTTCACCACCCCTGGGTCTCTCTAAAGTTTGGGAAGGTTGTTCAGGCAATCACTGGTTTCTGAGGGATGCTGGGATTGAGGAGTTGAGAAAGTTATCCAGATCTAGGCTGTGCAGATTTGCTCAAGGTTACTGCCCTATTTTGGTCAGAGCTCTGTAGCCTCTTTTGTGGGGCTTTTAGGTAACAAACACCTTATCACTTGATAATAATAAAAAACATTTACTGTTTACTATGTGTAGATACAATTTTAAGCACTGTATAGTATTAATTTATTTAATGTGGTAAGTATTATTGTTATCCCTATTTTATAGGAAAACAGGCAAGGAAAGACTAGGTAACTGGCCCAGGATCATACAGCACACCTATAGATATTATATCATCTTGTAAATATAATTAAGTTCATTAATTCAAATAAACAAATTTTAGTTATATCCAGTTTAAATCATCACTTGTTACTTTTTTTTTTTTTTTTTTTTTTTTTTTTGTCCTGATTGGGATATGTTGTACTTCCAGAACTCATGGATTCATGCTTTCCTTATGCTTCTGGAAAATTATCTGCTTCTATCTCTTCAAATATTTACCTCTCCTTGATTCTCTATTCTCTTACTCAAGGAGTATGATTAGAAGTATGTTAGACTTTCTCATCTCATCTTTTAACTTCTCTTTCATTTTTTGTCTTGTCGTTCTCTGTTGTGTTCCATGTAATTTCTTCAGCCTTTTCTTCCAGTTTACTAATTCTCACTGCAACTTCATCTAATCTGCTAAAGAACTTATGCATTGGGTTTTTTAAATAAAATTTTATTGAAATATATCATTCATTCTTGAACATACATGAACAATAAGTATTTGGTAAAAGTTGTGAATTTACAAAACAGACATTCATACCAGCATGCAGGGCTCCCATACATCACCCCACCACCAACACCCCGCACTGCTGTGAAACACCCATCACAAACTGAAAGAATTGACACATGGTTTTGATAGACAGTTCTTTGTGTTCTATATGCAAGTCTTTGTTAGCTTAATTTAAGACTTTGACTTTGTGTAAAATAACAGTTGTAGTCTTTTCCTCATACTTCAATGTTTTATAGGAGTAGCTGCAAATTAGAATCACTTGGGAAAATTTTAAAAAGGACAAAAATAGGGGCTGGGTCCAGGCCCAATCCAGATCCAACTGAATCAGAATCTCTGGCAGTGGGCCAGGAATTAGCAGCCTTCTTTATAGCTCTCAGGTGATTCTAAAGAACAACCAGGGGTGAGAACCAGAAACCTCAACCTTCACTCCATCTCTGGTGGACTGAAGGGAACTACTTTTCACCAATGACGGAGCATGCCTGTGTTCAGCTCCATTCCCATGCTTAATTAAATCCACTATGTTCACCCATGGATGGCACCTTTCATCACTCACAGAGAGACCTTTCCTGCCAAGCCCATATATGTATACCTTTCTCTCCCCGACTCTACCTACCATTAATGTCAACTACTGCACCTTCATCCCTATGCCCTAGTGCACACTATCATTTTTTGCCAAAGAGTATGGATCCCCTCAAACTTCATCTAAAATCTTAAACCTTTCCCTAGTCAAATCCATACTCTTCCACTTCCATCCTGTGGCCAAACCAATCACCTTGGGCTACTTAAACAGAGCTCTGCTATTACTTGCTAAGCATTTTACCTGCACATGTCCTTGTTCCCTAAATAGTCTCGGACCTTTTTATAAGCAGAGACTCAATGCTAATTGACTTTGGCCCTGACTCACTTTGGGTGAGGATGGTTACACAACAGGTAAATCTTGCTGAATGAGTAAATAAATGGATAAATAGATATATCTATGAAGAAATAATAGACATGGCAGAATATGTAAACAAAAATGCATGTTAAATTCATAAATGGAGGTGACTAGGCCCTGGTAGAAGCTCAATGAAGTAGCTTTTCCAGGACAAGAACAAAAAGGTGGGAGTTGGGGGTAGAACCCTGGCCCCATTTCTGATGGTTGACCTGCAATTTCTCCTCTGGTTAGCAATTGGAAACCCATATAAGAGATTACTGACTCTTTGAATAGTCTGCTTGTAGGCATTTCTTAATTTCAACAGTTGTTGTTAATACCTGTGTTTATGATGCCAGAGAATTCAACACACTGCATTTTATCTGCTGTACACCATCTGAGTTCCATGTCACATTCTCTTCCCTTTACTGCAAAGCATGTTGGGCACTTAAAACCATTGGAGCTAAATTCATCAACATCCTTCTCCTCCAGGTCACTTATTTTTTTTAATTTATTGAAGTATATTACTCATATATGAACATACATAAAAAAATAAGTGTATAGCAATAGTTGTGAACTTACAAAACAAACATACATAACATCATACATGGCTCTCATACCTCGCCCTACCACCAATACCTTGCGTTGTTGTTAAACATTTTTAACTAATGATTAAAGAGCATCCTCAAAATATTACTACTAACCAAAATATTTTCCCCCAACCCATCCTATTATTATTATTTTTATATCTATTTGTACATAAACATACATAAACAATAAGTGAATAGTAAAATTTGTGAAGTTGCAAAGTAAACATTCATAACATCATACAGGGGTCCCATACATCAACCTTCCACCAACACCTTGCATTGTCATGAGACATTTGTTACAAATTATGAAAGAATATTGTCAAAATCTTACTACTAATTATAGTCCTTATCTTATATTTGGTGTATTTTTCCCCCAACCCACCCTATTATTGTTTTTTAAATATATTTTTATGACAGAAGTTGTAAACTTACAAAACAATCATGTACATGTGCAGAATTCCCAAACAACACCCCTCTATCAATCCACCACACTGTGGTGGAACATTTGTTACAGATTATGAGATAATATCATCCGATTATTACCAGTTCCACAGCATACATTTGGCACACATTTTCCATACTCCCCCATTATCACATAGCACATCTTTGGCATAGATGCAAGAATATTACAGGAGGCAGATGTGGCTCAAAGGTTGGGCGTCCATCTCCCATATGGAGGGACCTGAGTTCGATCCCTGGGACCTCCCGGTAAAATAAAAATATAGAAGGTGCACGGGCTGCCAGGCCCCGTGCACAGGCACTCCGCCAGTCCCCACCGAGCCATGCAGGAAGATGATGACATAACAGGAGGGTGACACAAGGGAGAGCCAAGATGAGACACACCAAAAAAACAGGAACTAAGGTGGTGCAGGTGGCGTTCTCTCCCACATTGGAGTTTCCCAGGATTGAATCCCGGTGAAGACAGGAGGAGAAGGATAAGAAGTAAGGGCAGGAAACAGAAACAGAATTGCCTAGTGAATGGACACAAAAACAGCAAAAACGGGGGGGGGGGGGGGGGTTAAAAATGGATAAAAATAAATAAATAAATCTTTAAAAAAAAAAAAGAATATTACATTATTACCATTAACCACAATCTATAGGTCACTCCAGTGGTATTTTTCCCATGCTTCTCCACATTCCCACCACCCTGCAATAGTGATGTACATCTGCTCTAGCTCACAAAGGACAGTCTTGCATCTGTACCATCACCCACAATTCTCATCCACCTCTGGGTTTACTATGCTATTCAGTCCCTAGATTATTCTCTAGTTTTCTGTCAATTGGCATTTACATCCCTAGACTACCATTTTCAGCCACATCCCCATGTATAAACCAGCTGTTACTCACTATAATGTGTGATGGTAATCAACTCTGTACATTTCCACACTTTTACAATAAAGCTAATTAAAACTTCTACATACATTAAATAGTAGTAGTCCATCTCCATCCTCCTCTTATCTACTTTAAGAACCCACCACCTACCACCAGGTCTTGAAGATATTTTCCTACATTTTCTTCTAGAAGCCTTATGGTTCTTGCTTTTATATTTAGGTTTTTTATTCATTTTGAGTTAATTTTTGTACAAGGTGTGAGATAGGGGTCCTCCCTCCTTCTCTTGCCATGGACATCCAGTTTTCTCAGCACCATTTGTTGAATGGACTGTTCTGCCCGAGCTGGGTAAGTTTGACAGGCTAGTCAAAAATCACTTGACCATAGATGTGAGGGTTTGTTTTTTTTTAACCATCAATCCAGTTCCATTGGTCTATGTGTCCGTCTGTATGCCAGTACCATGCTGTTTCCACCACTGTAGCTAGGCAATACAAATCAAAGTCCAGAAATGAGAGTCCTCCAACTTCATTTTTCCTTTTTAAGATGTTTCTGGCTATTCAGGACCCCTTACCCTTCCAAATAAATTTTATAATCATGTTTTCCATTTATTTTTAAAATGCTTGTGGAATTTTTAACGGTATTGCATTGAATCTGTACATCAATTTGAATTGAATTGACATCTTAATGATATTTATCTTCCAACCCATGAGCATGGAATGTTCTTCCAATTACTTAGGTCTTTTTTTATTTCTTTTAACAATGAGTTGTAGTTTTATGAATACAAGTGCTTTACATCATTGGTTAAGTTTGTTCCAAAATATTTGGGTTTTATCTGTCATATTTTATTTTCACCACTCTTTTGACACTTCTACTTTTATTGATATAATCTTCATTTCTAGACTCGCTTCCAGGCCTCTCTCTCTTGTCTTTTCTTTTCAGGCTGCAGCATACCCTTTAGTATTTCCTGCAAAGCAGGATTCTTGGTTACAAACTCTCTCAGTTTCTGTTTATCTGTGAATATTCTAAATTCACACTTATTGTTGAAAGACAATCTTGCCGGATATAGGATTCTTAGCCAGAAGTTTTTCTCTTGCAGTATCCTAAATATATCATACCACTGTCTTCTTGCCTCCATGGTTTCTGGTGAGAAATCAGCAGTTAATCTTGTTGGGTGTCTCTTATATGTTATGCATTGCTTTTCTTTTGCTGCTCTCAGAATTCTCTCTTTGTCTTTGGCATGTGACATTCTGATTAGTATGTGTCTTGGAGTTGGTCTATTTGGACTTTTTCAGATGGGAGTACTTGGTGCTTCTTGGATATGGATATCTATGTCTTTCATTAGGGTTGGGAAATTTTCTACCATTATTTCTTCAAATATCCCTTCTGCCCCTTTTCCCTTCTCTTCTCCTTCTGGGACACCCATGACATGTATGTTTGCACATCTCTCTTGCTGTCTTTTAGTTACCTGAGACCTTGTTCAAGTTTTTCCAATCTTTTCTTCATCTGTTCACTTTCAGAAGTCATTTCTTCAAGCTCACCAATCCTTTCTTCTGCCTCCTCAAATCTGGTATTATATGATTCCATTGTATTTTTTTTATTTCATTTATTGTACCTCTCATTCCCATTAGATCTATTTTTCTATGTATGCTTTCAAATTTTTCTTTGTGCTCATCCAATGACTTAATATCCTTAATTTCTTTAATGATCTCATTGAATTTATTAAGGAGATTTCTTTGAACATGTATGATTCATTGTCTCAACTCCTTTATGTCATCTGGAGGCTTATATTGTTCCTTTAACTGGGCCTTATGTTCCTGTTTCTTGGTGTGGATTGTAAATTTTTTGTTGGTGTCTTGGCATCTGGCTTACTAGAGTATTTATTCTGGGTGCAGTTTTTCTCTTTAGTTTAGGGTTTCCTGCCCTTTCTCCCTTGCTGGTTGTATAGTAGGAGCCAAAGATGTAGGTGGTACTATAAGCTGTGGAGGCTCAAGCTGCCCTCATTGCCCCAAGGACCAATGAAGCTTCTCCCAACTTTATCCCTTGCCAGGGGTAGGGACAGAGCCACAGTTATGTGGAATAATCCAACTCATGCAGGCCTAGACTGTAGTTGCCCAGAGAGACTGATGAAGCTTCATGTCCCTTTCTCCCCTGTCTGGGGCGGGGATGGAGTTGCAGGTGTGGGCAGCAGTCTATGCAGTACAGGTCCAAGATGACCGCAGTTGCCCTTGTAGACTCCCGATTATTCAGTCTGTGTCAGCTAAATGTACCTGCAGTTACCTGGATAGGCCAGTGCAGGGCCCACCAGCTTCCTCCCTGTTAGAGGTGGGGCTGAAGCCTAGGCTAGGGCTGCAGGCCAATCTGGGTGAAAGAAACCGGTGTCACTGTGATTTTCAGTGAGCCCGGCTTCCCCTCATGCTGGGCGTGGAGTCAAAATGGTGGCTACCTGCCTCCTTCTGACTTAGGCTCAAACTTTAGCTGTTCTTAGGGTTATACTTTAGCCAGCTGAATTTACTGATCAGTAGCTAAGATAGGTGGCCAACTGTCTGTTCCTCTCCTGTTTTTGGGAAATGGAGCTTCCAATTCCTGCCACAGAATAGCTCCTGGTGTGGCTTGCACTGCCAAAGTAGGATGATCACTGGCCTCCACAGCATGGCCTGTAGTTTCCCAGAGAGGCTAGCGCAGCTCCCCCCAGCTTCCTCCCTGCCCAAGGTGGGCCTGGGACTTAGGCTAGAGCAGCAATCTGATCTAGATGGAAAGAAGCTGGTCCCTACCAGCACTGTAATTTCAGTCAGCCCTGCTTTCCCTCGTGTCAGGCGCAGAGTTAAGATGGTGGCTACCAGTCTCTTTCTGATTTGGACAGCTTCAAACTTTAGCTGTTCTTAGGATTATACTTTAGCTTGCTGAAGTTGGTGCCCAACTGTCTCTTCCTCCCCCATTTTTGTGAAGTGGAGCTTCCAATTGTAGCCACGGAATAGCTCCCGAGGTGGCTTGTGCCTCCAGTGGAGGATGGGCACCAGCCTCCATGGCATGGAGTGCTCTACTTACAAATCTTCTCTGCAGATGGATGGTCTCCTCCTTCCATTCTTTCAAGGATGTTGCAGGATGCACTTCTGGTCTCCTGTAGCCCCCAAACAAGTGCTCTAGATAGTTCTGGTGATCACCAACTGCCCTGTAGCAGGAGCTGATTCAAGGAGCTCTTTATTCTGCTGCCATCTTGCTGGTTGTCTCCATTTTTTATATATATATATATATATATTTTTTTTTTTTTTCATTTTTTCAAAGATACTTAGATTATACAAATGTTACACAAAAAATATAGGGATTCCCATATACCCTGCTCCCCACACCTCCCACTCCCTCCCACATAAGCAACATCTTTCATTACTGTGGCACATTCATTGCAATTGATAAACACATCCTGGGGCATTGCCATTGAGCATAGACCATAGTTCACATTGTAGTTCACACTCTTTCCCTCACAATTCTGCAGGCTATGGGAAGATATATAATGGCATATATCTGTCATTGCAATGCCATTCAGGACGATTCCCAAGTCTCAAAAAAGCCCCCACATTACACCTGTCTTTCCTTCCCCCTGCCCCCAGAGCCTCCAGTGGTCACTGCCTCCACATCAATGCTGTAATTTCTTCCATTACTAGAATCACACCAAGTCTATTGTAGAATACCAGTAAGTCCACTCTAGTCCATAGTTCATTCCCCAGTCCTGAGGATTCTGGGATGGTGATGTCCACTTCACCTCTAATTGAGAGGGGGCTTCGATCCCATACAACCATTGGATGGGATTCTCTTGCTTGCAGCTCCTTGGTATGGTGGTTGTCAATCCTCACCTTGTTAGTTGTCTTGGGTGAGTCCAATGAACTGGAGAGTAGGTGTTGCAACTCTGCTCAGGGCCAGCTGGCACATGGGCAGCCCAGAGATTAAAGTCTCTTGGACGTATACCTACCAACTCCAGCACCAAATATAGGTCCAAATAGAAGGGACAGATGAGCCATGTGTAGGGAAGCCATAACTGAGTCCATCTCTGTTACTCCCAGGAGCACAAACTCCAAAGTAGGCAAGGCACTGGCAGGGCACCAACTACCGAGCTATCTGCCCTGACCATAGGACCTGGGTGTCTCTAGAGCCCTCAAGAGCTTCACTATTTGAGGTAGTATCCACTTTGGTAGTCTATAAGATCCTGCTGGGATGTGTATAAGCGTTACCTCTGGGATGACCTCCCAACTCACTTTGAAATCTTTTAACCATAGAAACTCATTTGAGTTTACCTTTTCCCCCTTTTATTTGAGGTCTTTTTCCAGTTGCATTGCTGTAGGTCACTCATTTTAATCTCCCAGGAGACTGCCAAGAAGGGTGCGAAAGCAAGGCTGCAGGCCAAGAGGAGGCTCCTAGGAGCTGCTGGGAACATGGTTGAGGCCGAGTCCCCTTTCTGCCACTGCGATTCTGAGAGGCCACTTCCTGGCCAGCCTAAGAGTATTTATCCATAGGGTTTTTGTTTTAATAATTATGTTTCTAATTTTTAAAAGTTTCGGGAAGCGGCTGTGGCTCAATCAGTGGGGCTCCCGTTTGCCATGTGGGGGGCCCCGGGTTCGGTTCCCGGGGCCTCCTGGTGGGGGCAGGCCCGCCCGCACGGCGTGGTTGGCTGACCCAGCGAGCACGGGCAGCAGGGGGGGGATGAATGAGTAAATAAATAAAATCTTTAAAAAGAAAAAAAAAATTTTTTTTTAAAGTTTCATTTGGTTCATTTTTAGATCTGCCTGGTCATTTATGATAAGCTCTTACCTACTTGCTTATCTTTGAGTTTCTTTCCTTTATTTAAAACATTTCACATATAGCCATTTTGGATTCCATATCTGACTTTTTTAAATACCTGTAGACCTTGCAGTCTAAATCTATTATTTGTTGTTTTCTCTGTCATTCACTCATGGTATCTTGCTTCCATATGTATTTTTGATCTTTGATTATCAACTAATATTTGCTTGCTCTTTAATCTTGAGAATCCTGTTGACTTAAATTGGGAAACATCTTCCTCCAGAGAAGATTTGTATCTGCTTCTCATAACAGTGAGGGAGCACCACCAACCTTGGATCACTTGAGCCTCCCTCAAGGGTCCAGGCTTAGAAGGACTCTCAGATTTAGCTCCCTCACCTTTCTGATGGTCCAAGGTTTATCATCCTGACTGCAGTGATGCTTTGCACAAAGAACCTGGGCAAATATATAGGATAGCTGGGGGGAAAGGACCAGAATGAAAGCAAGAAAACTAGTTAGTAGACTGTATAATAATTCAGAGGAAAAGTAATGTAGGCCTGAATTAAGATCATGAGTAGGAATGGGAACTGGGGCAGCAATGTAGCATGTAGTGCAGAACACTAACTTTGGAATAAGACAGACCTGTATCTGACTCCCACCTCAGACACTTACTTGCTGTGTTACCTTCGGCAGATTATTTAATATCTCAGAATTCTCATCCATAAAATAGAGCTACTAATACCTGGCTTAGACAGTAGTTATGTGTATTAAATGAGATAATATAAGTAAAGTGTTTAGCGTAAAGCTTGGCATGTAGTAAAAGCAGAACAAATTATTATTAGAAAGATCAGTGCCTAAAACATTGGAAGACTCAGCATGACTTGGTGATAAGCTAAATGTGAAGCGAGAGAAAGGGAGGAGTCCAGTTCACTCTTACATTTTCAAGCTTGTGTTACTGGTAGTCCAAAGAAAGCTGATTTGGAATAGAAAAATCAATTTGGCTTTAGAATGTTTTGAATCTGAGGCAATAGCAAGAAGTATCGAATAGGCTATTGGAAATTTAATTCTGGAAGTTCAGAACGAATGTAAATTTGGAAATCAATAGCCTAGATAATGGAAAGAGCTAAGCACTTCTCAGGAAAGGTGGAAAGGTTGAAAGGTTGAAAAGACTTCAGAATTGAATCTTGCTTTAAATCTGCACTTACATATGGGCCAGGTATGTTTTAATTAAAAATGAAGAAAGAATAACGTAAGAAGTAGAACTAGAACTAATAGTGACAGGCAATTCAAATATTATACAGTTGAAATATTCTAAGGGCCAAGAAAGGGACAATTGTAAGGAAGTTATTGATGACCTAAAGGGAATGTAAGTATAGTAATTAAGGCAGAAAATTTCTGGTGGTTAAGAATACTTAAAGAAAAAGTAGAGAGCTTTAACATAGTCCATTCTTTTATGAATTTTGGTATTTAAAAGGCAGACAAAAGAAAGAATCGTCTCCACTGACATGTCAGTGATACCCTCTGCTTTCTAATACACCTGGCACACCCCGAACACCCTCTCCTTTTCAAAGACTTCTGCCTCTGTGGAGCTGAGCAACACTGTTCCAGCTGCTTCTCTTTTTTTAAACTGCTTTATTGATATATAATTCACATACCACACAGTTCACCCATTCAAAGTATACAATTCACTTGTTTTGAGTATATTCACAGAGCTGTGCAGCCATGACCACAATCTAATTTTAGAACATTTTCATCGCCCCAAAAAGAAACTCCATACCCATTAGCAGCCACTCCCATTCCTTCTCTTCCCAGCCCCTGGCAACCACTAATCTACTTTCTGTTTCAATAGATTTGCCTCTTCTGGACATTTCATATAAATGAAATCATATAATATTTGTGTCTGGCTTCTTTCACTTAGCATAATGTTTTCAAGTTCATCCATGTTGTAGCATGTATCAGTACTTCTTTTTATATTCCATTATATGGATAATACCACATTTTTATCCATTCTTGAATTGATGGACATTTAGATTGTTTCCACTTTTTTACTATTATGAATACTGCTGCTGTGAACATTCTTGTACAAGGTTTTGCATAGACATATGCTTTCATTTCTCTTCCTATATACCTAGGAGTTGAATTGCTGGGTCATATGGTAACTCTATGTTTAATATTTTGAGGAACTGCCAGGCTGTTTTCCAAAGTGGCTATACAATTTTACAGTCCCACCAGCAATGTGTAAGGATTCCAATTTCTCCACATCCTCACCAACACATAATGTTGTCCATCTTTTTTATTTTAGCCATCATAGTGGGGTGAACTAGCATCTCATTGTGGTTTTGATTTGCATTTCCCTAATAACTAATGCTGTTGAGCATCTTTTCATGTGCTGGTTGTCCATTTCTATGTCTACTTTGAAGAAATGTCTATTCAAATTCTTTGCCCATTTTATAATTGAGTTATATGATCTTTTTATTGTTGAATTATAAATTTTTTATATATTCTGGTAGAAGTCCCTTATTCAGATATATGATTTGCAAATTTTTCTCCCATTCTATGACTGTCTCTTCACTATCTTGATTGTGTCCTTTGAACCACAAAAGTTTTAAATTTTGATAAAGTTCAATTTTTTCATTTTTCATTTTTTGTGGGTTTTTTTTTTTTTTTTTTTCGTTTTCTTTATTGTGGTCAAATATATACAACATAACATTTCCCATTTTAACCATCTTCAAACATACAATTATTTTTTTAAAAGTTTTAGAGTTACACTAACAGAAATTACACCAGAAAATATAGTGAATTCCCATATAACTCCCAACACACATACACACATACATTTTCCCCTATTATTGACATCTTGTATTAACGTGGTACATTTGTTACAGTTCATGAACCAATATTGAAGCATTGCTACTAACCAAAGTCTAAAGTTTACATATGGTTTACACTTTGTCTCATTTTGGTTTTGATTTGCATTTCCCTAATGGCTAATGATGTTGAGCATCTTTTCATGTGCTCATTGGCCATTTATATATCTTCTTTAGAGAAATATGTATTCAAGTCCTTGGCCCATTTTTTAATTGGGTTGTTTGTCTTTTTATTGTTGAGTTATAGGAGTTCTTTATATATTCTGGATATTAAACCCTCATCCAGATATATGGTTTCCAAATATTTCTTCCATTTTGTAAGTTGTCTTTTCACTATCTTGATTGTGTCCTTTGAAGCACAAAAGTTTTTAATTTTGATGAAGTCCCATTTACCTTTTTTTTCTTTTGTTGCTCATGCTTATAAAGTCTAAGAATCCATTGCCTAATTCAAAGCTTTGAAGTTTTTCCCTATGTTTTCTTCTAAGAGTTATATATTTCTGGTTCTTGTATTTAGTTTGTTGATCCATTTTGAGTTAATTTTTGTATATGGTGTGAGGAAGATCCACTTTAATTCTTTTGCATGATTATAGGCAATTTTCCAAGTGCCATTTGCTGAAGTGAGGATTCTTTCTCTGTTGAGTGGACTTGGCGTCCTGTCAAAAATCAGTTGGCCACAGATATGTGGGTTTATTCTGAACTCTCAGTTGAATTCTATATGTATGTTCTCGTGCCAGTACCACAGTTTTTGACTACTGTAGCTTTGTAATACGTTTTGAAATTGGGAAATACAAGTCCTCCAACTTTGTTGTTCTTTTTTTTTTTTTTAAAGATTTTATTTATTTATTCATTTATCCCCCCCCTTGCTGCTTGTGATCGCTGGGTCAGCTAACCATGCCATGCGGGCAGGCTTGCCTTCACCAGGAGGCCCCGGGAACCAAACCCCGGGCCTCCCATATGGTAAACGGGAGCCCTACTGATTGAGCCACAGCCGCCTCCCAACTTTGTTCTTCTTTTCCAAAATGGTTTTGGCTATTCTTCCATGTGAATTTGATGATTGGTTTTTCCATTTCTGCAAAGAAGGCTATTGGAATTTCGGTTGGTATTGCATTGAATATGTAAATTACTTTGGGTGTATTGATATCTTAACAATATTAAATATTTTGACCCATGAACACAAGATAGCTTTCCATTTATTTAGGTCTTCTTTATTTCTTTCAGCAATGATTTGTAGTTTTCTGTGTACAAGTCCTTTATATCCTTGGTTAAATTCATTCATAGATATATTATTCCTTTAGTTGCTATTGTAAATAGAATTGTTTTCTTGATTTCCTTTTCAGATTGTTCATTGCTCGTATATATTTTTTCTTTTCTTGCTTGTACTTTTGGTCATATCTAAGAAGGCTTTGCCTAAACCAACATCACAAAGTGTTACTCCTTTGTTTTTAAAGCTTCTTTTCAATAGACCTTTTTCTTACATGAGCAAAAGGCATCTTCCATTCCCAGCCTTTTGAGTCAGATCAGCTCACCACCTGCTCATTTACACTCAAGGAACATCTCTTCTTAGCCTATAATAGTTCAATGAGACTTTTTTAAAACACCTGTTATATACCAATTACTGTGCTAGATTCTGTGGGAAACACAAAATAAAAATGATACTGCCTTACATGCTGGATATTGGGGATACAATGATGAATATAACTTGGACTTTGAAATCTAGAATAAACATTAAGGCAGATATGCAAAAAAGAACAATAACCATGTTATGTGACACATGATTTACTTAATCAAAACCTTTCATGGGGGGTTGGATGTAGCTCAACTGGTTGGGCATCTGTCTCCCATATGGAGGGACCCGGGTTCGATCCCCGAGACCTCCCGGTAAAAAAAAAAAAAAAAACCTTTCGTGGACTAATGCTAATTTCTGATGAAGTTCACATCAGTATGCAATGAAATGAGAAAAATATAATGACATTGTGCTTTCTTTTATGAAATGATGATGATAGTTGATATAAGGGTTTTTTTGTTTTGTTTTGTTTAATGATGCTACTTGGCAATGTAAGAAGTTGACAATCCTATGTTTATTCCCCCAGTGTTTGTGGGATAGTTCAGAGAGCAAATAAATCATTTCTGGCTCTGGCATGATCAAGGAAAACTTGGAGGAGTTGATCTGGACCTTGTAGGTTCTGAATAATTCTGAGGAGGGCCAAGTATAAAAGGCAGGAGAATCTGAATGAAACAAAGGCAGCTGAGTGGAAATGAGCTTATGGAATAAGTTTGAAGGACTACGTTATTGATAAGCTATGGAAAGTAAGATTGGGTGGGGAGGGAGTAGACAGCCAAGATGGAGGGCATTGAAAGTCAAAATGAGGAGATTGAACTTGATTCTCTGGATAATGGGAAATTATTAAAAAAGAGTAAGAGGAGTGGCATGATGAAGAAAGATGGTGCCTTAGGGAGATGAATCTGGAAGTACCAGAAGGTAAACTGCAAGTAGGGAGACTGGTTAGGAGACAATTGAGGGTTTATAATGTGACAATATTTGTGTTGTGTTTCTGGCCAGAAAATAATTTGATCTTTCAATCAAAAGCCCTACAGGTCTTTGGCAGGGGTGGTTGGTTTATATTGAGGTAAAGTAAGCCGCACACTGAAAGTATGAGAGCTGCCACTTTTCATAGGCAACTGGAAACATTTCTAAATATTGGCTCTCTAGAAATTTCAGGGACAAAGGCTCTGGGCCCAGAGCTCTCAAAATAAGAAACTAGAATGCCACACACTTGATCATGAAGAATGATGCCCCAACCTATAGCTGTTTATCCAACCCTCTTTGTGGTATGTATCAGCTAGGGGAGAGGGAAGTACAGTGACACCATTTCTGCTCCTTTCAACCTCCCTAAGAGGAGCTCTAGTAGTTGGTAAGTTTTATGAGCAGCAGCCCCCCCCACACACACACACACATACACACCCCTTTCCTTTTTTATTTCCTGCTTTGTAGGGTCAAGGGGCCATGGCCTCTCAAACAAGTTAGAGATAGGGCTTCTGGGTCTTTAGTCACTTCTGCTCCCTCTCTACAATTCAGCTAGCTCAGCATGGCATCAGCGGGCCCATGGGTCTCACAGGGAATTGAAGCAATAAGGGGAAAGAAAACTACATTTCCTGATCCTAAGAGGTAGCTGCAGTGGTTCTGGCCAGTGGTTTCCCCCAAGGCTTCTTTCTAGGGTCTTGAAATCCAAAGTCTTGGCTGTGGAATCCATATTGTAGTCAACACTGGGAGGAGCCCCAGGCAGGGCTAGTGCTTGGGGATCAAGCCCAGCTTGAGACCAGACCTGTGATCAAGGATAGCATCAGGGAACAGTGGCATGAATTGGACAGAAGTGCTGCTACGTGCCGTATAACCAGTTCTGACTCTAGCTGTGGCTCCTACTCTGTTTACTTATTTTCACAGAACTGGCCTAGAACCTGAGGAGGGTGAAGCAGGGAAGACAGAGGGCTCTGTAGTTCTACTGGCAGAACTGATATTTTTCTCTGGCCTAGGAGAGACCACTCCTTTTTCAGAGCCTTCCTTTCCCTATGGAGATAGGCTTCCCAGCCCCTGAGACTGCCTAAAGGGACTCTGTCTCCCCACAGCCCCAGGGAGACCCGGTTTAGCTCTGATCAAAAACTGATATGGGAGGGGCAGGTTCTACTCTAGCTCCAGCTCCAGCTAGCAGACCTTCTGAAGTTTCAGGGAACTGAATTGGACCCTGTGTTAGAAAAGGGTTCTGCAACCAACTTGGTCCTCAGATTCACTATCACCTTGCGTACAGACTGTGCCTATGGCCCAATCTCTCCTTTTACTGAAACAACCCCATTTTCTGAGAAGGCACACCCAGAAAGCATAGTGCTCAGTCTAAGGACTGAGCTTGGTGGGGCTGCTGGTAGAATGATGTGTGGTCCCTGCAGCCTCCCTTCAGGGCTTCAGGGCTTGGCTGACTGCTCCATCCCAAGGTTAGTCTGGAATCCTAGCGTGAGGCAAAAACTGGGAAACAAGGAGTCATTCAAAGTGGACAAGAAGAGGAGGAAGAGGTTTCTGACTAAGATCTAATAGGAGGGGCCAAAGGAAGGAAGGAAGCTCTAAGCCTCTGCCCAGACTTTTTCCCTGAGACTCCTAAAGACAAGAGAGGAACTAGACCCAGCTCCCCCTGTTTTTCCTTGGCTGCCTTGAGAGTGCTCCATCTTCCAGCACTGACAGCCCTGTGTGGCTGGCTCCCTTCTCCACCCTCCCGCTTCCTAGGCTGACGGGCCCACAGGGACTAGCAGCGGGGAGGCTGGGCGGCCGTCCTGTGGGCATGTCCGCTCCTCTCCCTTCCCCCTTCCCTTAGCAGCAACGTCACCGCAGCGGCAGCGGCACAGCAAGGATACTGGGGCTGGGATTGCGCAGCCTCCCTGCATTAGCAGCGATGCCATTGTATTAGCAGAAATCAAATCTTAGGAAATCTTCCCAGTTCCCCCCGTGTGGTCCCACGGAACAGTGCCTCTCTGGAACTGTCAAGGTGGAGCTTGGTCGGAGTGCAAAAGAACCAGAAGCCTCCGGGTACAGATCAAGGCCCCTTAAAGAGGTATGGCTCAGCGGCTGGGGGGAGGGGCAGGGCAGAGCCGCCGGGATAACTGATCAGCACATTTGGGCCCTCGTTCCTGAGGGCTGTCTTTGTCTTCCAGAGAGAGAAAGAGAGAGCAAGAAGGCGTGAGAGCCAGCGCAACCACTAGACGAGCTCATCCATGCATACTCTGGCCTGTGGTGCAGGGATGGGGAAAAGCAGAGGCTTGGGCTAATGCTATTTTGTCTAGAAGCACAAGGTCCCTTCCTTCCTTTTTCCAAAATCCTTGTGCTTGTTTTGGTTCAAAGATCTCTGCTGGTATTTCTAGCGAAGATGTTATCGTTTGGGTCAGGCTGGAGGGGGTCAGATCTAGAGACAAAGACTTGATGGGAGGGGACACCCCTAAAGCTACTGTAAGTTTATGATGGAGAACATTCAGGGATGCACGCAGCTTTCAAAAGGAAGGGCTGGGAAGCATCGAGCCCATCCTTTCCCTCCACAGACATACATGTGCGCACATAGACACACGTCATCTCTTATGGTCCTGTGCGAGCCACCAGACTTCAGGGAAGGATGGAGTAAGGAAGAGCATTGATCAAGTGGCTCCACAGTGTATGGTGGAGGGGACAGTCGTTGTAATGCCTAGAGCACCTAGCCCGTTATAATCAACCTTCTTATTCAGTCTTAGATTCCTGGCAGGAAGAAACCTAAGCTTGAGCTAATACTCCTGAATCCACCCTCCTGCCCTCTTCCCTTCAGTTCTGCCCAAGAGAGGGTCTAAACTAGAGAAGAGTCCAGTCCTGTTGATGATGATGTTCCTCATCAGGACCTCAGGTCAATGTCTGATAACTAGGGAGATGCAGTGAGACCACTGTCTGCCCATCCTCCTCCAGGAGGCTGAAATAAAGGGAAGGGGTTCTATGCTGGCAGAAAGACACTGATGACCAAAGGCGGGGTCCCTTTCTTCTGAAGTTTTAGAACACTTTTCTGCCCCAAGTTACCTTATTACTGAGCAGGGAGAAAAAGTTCCTTAAATTCCCATTTCCACTGACCACCTTCTTTGGTGGAAAATTCAAAAACATATAAGAGGTGCAAGTCCATGTTGTGCAAATCTGTGGTTGAGGAATACATTAGGAAGCTGTGGGAGGGTGTTAGTTGCCAGGAATCCATCTAGGGATGTGAACTACAGAGAGGGAAAAGGGGTTTGGGATCTGTGGATGAGGCAAGAAAAATAAGGACTAGGAACTGAGACAGAAGGGGATTGAAGAACATGGGGACAGTAATATGCAAGGGACTGTTATAAACAATACAAGTGAGGCTGGAATGTAGTCCTACCCAGGAAGGTAGAAAGTGCCTGTCCTGGTAGCAGGATAAATGCAGGGATTTTAGGAAGAAGGTGTGGCCCTGATCATTTTCTTTGGGAGGCATTTAATGAAATGAAAAGAATTAAGAATTGGGAGGAGGGGGAGGGCAGGAATTGGGCAGGCCTGAGTTTGAATCCCATCTCAGCTGAGTAATGGTGGGCAAATTACTTATACTTTCTAAGCTTCGGTTTTCTCATCTGTAAAATGGGGATGATTGTGCCTCCTTTAAAAGGTATAGTGAAATTAGAGGTGGTATATGTAAATAACCTGGCATGGAAGTGCTCAACAAATGACCATTTATAAATGGTATTATTACGATAGGCCAAGAGATACCCTTTCAGGACTAGGGCTGGAAAGGGCTCTCATAAAAAGCATTTCTGATTCTGGGGAGCTAGACTTCATGACTTTATGCTGGGGGAACCCGCCACTCCACAACCTACTTGGTAGGCTTCGCTAGAGGGCCCATATTTTGTGAGAGCTTTCTTCTACTTTCTTTCTATTCTGGATCCTCTATTCCTTCCTCATCTTCATCCCCCATGTCTCTCCATTTAATCATGGTACAAAAGAATCTGGAATGAGATTTTCCACCTCATTGTTTTCTCTTCACCCTTAGTGGAGCTTATGGACCACGGTATTAAACTTGTCTTAATAAAGAACAAGTCACTCCTAGAAAGAAATATGAGATATGCTCCCAATAAATGTTCTTTATGGTGTTTTAAATCAAGTCATATGTACAATATATTCTCATTACATTCTTTTTTTTTTTTTTTTTAGAGATTTATTTATTTACTTTATCTATTTTAAATGCCCCCTTCCCCATTTGCTGTTTTGTGTCCATTCACTGGGCAATTCTCTGTGTCTGTTTCCTGACATCTCTTCTCATTCTCCTCCTCCAGTCTTCACCAGGATTCGATCCTGGAGACCTCCGATGTAGGAGAGAGGTGTTCTGCCACCTACGTCTCTCTCCTGTTACGTCATCATCTTGCTGCATGGCTTCTGGGGCCTGGTGGCTCACCGGCACACAGAGCCTGGCAGCCCATGCGCCTTCTCTCTCTCTCTCTCTCTCTCTATATATATATATATATATATATATATATATGTTTTTGTTTTTTGTTTTTTTTTTACTGGGAGGTCCCGGGGATCAAATCCAGGTCCCTCCATATGACAGACGGATGCCCAACCATTTGAGCCACGTCAGCCCCCTCTCATTACATTCTTAACTACTCAAGAAGAAAGGTCAACAGAATTCCTGAGTCCCATCATAATTCTGTCATTTATTCACTGAGTGATCTTGAGCAAATCATTTTTTTTTTCTGGGTGCCATTTTCCTTGTCTTTTAAAATGAAAGTGACCCTTCCTACTTTGGTAAGTTGTTGTGAGGATCAATGAGAAGGCAGATGTTAAAAAATGCTTTGTAAAATATGTGACAGTAAGGGGGGGGCTATGCATGAATACAAAATCTCATGAGGTATCTGCAGAACTTCTCCTTAGGTGGCTGAATTGGAGTTGTCTGGCAGGCATTGCCCTTGGTTGTGTGGCAATCAAGTAGGAATAAGACCTTCTCTGAAATACAGAACTATAAAATAAAATAAAAATCAGTCAGTGAAAGAGTTTTACACTTAAAACAGAACTTGACACAACCCTAAATGTAAAAGCTAAAATTATAAAGCTTTTAAAAGAAAACATAGGAAATTTTCTTTACAATCCAAGGATAGGCAAAGATAGGACACAGAAAGCTTTAACCATAAAGAAAAAAAAATGCTAATTGTATTTCATCAAAATTAAAAACTTTTATTCATTAAAAGCACCATTAAGAAAACAAATGGACAAGCCACAAACTAGGAGAAAATATTCAAAATACACATCTAACAAAGGACTTGTATACAGAATATATAAAGAACTCCTACCGCGCAATGATAAAAAGACAAACAACCCAATTTTTAAAATGAGTGAAATAGGAGTCAGCAAATAACTGAGCACCTACCATGTGCCAAGCACTGTGTAATAGAGTCTAGTGACACAGAGTTGACTGTCACACACTCCAACCTCAAGAAACTGCATTCTAGTATGGGAGTCAGATATGTAAACATAATGTTATAATACAACTGTCAATGCCATCCAGCCAAAGCGTCCTGACTCACCTCCCATATCCATCTTCCAGCATTCCAGGCTCTGCATGAGTCACTGTGCTTTCTGTATGTATGCATGCATGTCCCACTAATGGTTTTGTGGGTCAGAATCATAAATTCTTATGTGTGCATCCCTGCGAATGCCTCTTGAAAATGGTGATCTAAAAGGAGAAAAAAAAATAGTACCCATTGAAAATCAAGTGATGACTGTGGCCTGAATGCTCTATACTATACCTTTCAGTCCAGGCCTCAGGATTGTGGCCTGAACACTGGGGAAAGCTAGTACTATGTATACGGAAAAGCCCCGGCCCCAAACCCTTACCCATGGTGTCTGTGGCTTTTAAAGGAAAAAAGAAACTTTAAATTATGCACACAATGGGTCTTATATACAAATTATAAAATACAATAAAACAAAAAGAATAAAATGAAAAATCATCCAAAATCTTTCACCCCTTAACATTTTCTTATATATGCTTTCAAGAGGTTCTTCCATGCATATAGACATATATTTATTTACAAAAATGGTGTCTTGCTGTACATGCTGTTTATAATCTGCTATTTTCACTTAAAATTCTGTGAACATCATCTGTGTCAGTAATCATATTAATACAACATTATTTTAGATGATACTCTGCTCTGTATATGTATTTTATTGATTAGAATTTTGGGGTGTTCCCAACTTTCCACCTTTCTGCTACCATTGTAGCAAATATATATGAGCCCAAGATTTTCGTGGTGAAGGAAGAGAAGAAGAGATGGGGAGAAGAAATGAAGGGAAAATTATCTCATGTTTCTCACAGCAAATTTCCTAAAATTCCTCTTTATCTTTCTCCATAACATCCCACACTTTAAGACAGCTGCTCCTCTCTTTTCTCTTTCTCATCTTGTCTCTGCAAATACCCATTTTGTCCATTGCTCAACCCTCCACTGGTTCTCTTCCTCACCCTCCTTCCTTATTCCTATAAACCTTAATCTTTTTTTCCTGTGAAAAAAAAATTAACAGCTTTATTGGGATATAATTCACATACTGTAAAATTCACCCTTTTAAAGTTTACAATTCCATAGTTTTTGTTATATTAACAGAGTTGGGTAACCATCACCACTGTATGATTTCAGAACGTTTTCATCAGTCCAAAAAGTTACTCCCCATTCCCTAGCTCTCTAGCCCCTGGCAACCACAAATATACTTTCTCTATCTGTGGGTTTGCCTATTCTGGACATTTCCTGTAAATGAAATCATACAATATCATAAGAAGAAACTTTTTGTGACTGGCATCTTTCACTTAGCACAATCTTTTTGAGGACTGTTGATGTTGTAGCATGTATCAGCACTTCTTTCCTTTTTATTGCTGAATAATATCCATTATATGGATATACCACATTTTTTAATCCATTCATCAGTTGATGGGCATTTGGGTTGTCTCTACTTTTGGGCTACTGTCAAGATTCATATACAAATGTTTGTGTGAATAAATGTTTTCATTTCTCTTGGGTATACATCTAGAAGTGGAATTTCTGGGTTATATGGTAACTTTATGTTTAACATTTTGAGGAACTGCTGGTCTGTTTTCCAAAGCAGCTGCACCGTTTTACAATCCACCAGCAGTGTATGAGGGTTCCAATTTCTCCACATCCTCGCTAACACTTGTTACTATCTGTTGTTATTTTTTTAATTTTAGCCATCCTAGGGGATGAAACGGTATCTCAATGTGATTTTTTTAATTTGCACTTCCCTAATGACTGATGTTGATCATTTGTATGTCTACATTGGAGAATGTCTTTGCTCATTTTTTAATTAGGCTATATGTCTTTTTATTAAGTTGTAAGAGTTCTTCTGGATAGAAATTCCTTGTCAGATAAATGATTTGCAAATATTTTTATTTTTTTCCATTCTGTGGGTTGTCTTTTCACTTGATTGTGTTCTTTGAAGCACAAAAATTTTTTATTTCTATTTTTTCTTTGTCACTGTATTTTTGGTGTTATATCTAATAAATCATTGCCTAATCCAATATCACAAAGATTTACTCCTATATTTTCTTTTATAACCCTTAATCTTGTAGCTCAGTTGAGCCTTTCTATTTTCTGCCTTTCTTCATCTCTTCCCATTACCTATTCAGCACACAACATTTTGGAAGTCCAACAAAGGAGCCTTCCTCTCAGAAAGGGGAAGAGGAAGAAAGATTGTAAATGTTTGCTTTTAAATTTTAATGTATTTAATACAAATAATTGTTTTAATACCTTGTCCTTCACACATACATTTATTAGCCACTTGAATTTTTTCTTTGTTGTATTGCCTGTCCATGCCCTTGAGCATATGTGACTTACCTGGCTCTTAACTGTACACACAAAGAGCTGTGATCCTCTGTTCTAAACGAGTTAAGTTTTAAGGAATTGGTGCTCTCAAGGGCTTAGCTAAATGATGAGAAACGCAATGGGGGAGAGGGGTGAGGGATAGGTAGAAGGAAAAGACAGGAATAAAAAAGGAAGGAAGAGAAATGAATGAATTAAGAGAAATTAGATGTGAGGAGACTGAGGAGATGAAGACTGTTGGGCCCTGAGCTTGGAAGCACAAGAGACCAATACCTGAGGAAGTCATTATGCCACAGACTGGCCAAAGAGAAGCTCAGAATGTGTCTCTGGAGCCAGGAGACCTTAAACAAGAGAAATTTATCTTAGCATATCAGAGGTAAAACTGGGAATAGAAGACTGTTTCTAGGGAATCCTTGTAGTGACGGCTCTAGGCTAAAACTGGGCAGAATTGGTACATTTCAGGATATCCATACCCTGAGCTAGACAGATATTAAGACAGTATTGTGCCTCTCATTTTGCCAGACCTTATGTGATGTGCTTGAGTGATACAAAAGAGTTAAAAATAGACCCCCGCCCCCACTGAGGAGGAAGAGATTAGCATCAGCCATACTTGCAATTACCCTAATGACCAATTTTGTCACAGTAATGACCATAATAAGCATAGTTAAGGATGGTAAGGATGGCCCACAGCCATCAAGAAAGGGACAAATATATTCATGGGCTCGAGGGAGGAAAAAGAGTGTCAGAGGTGGCAGTCATGTGGTCAAGTGATACAGTATATTTAAAAATACTTTTCTTGCAAAATTATAGCTTATTGCTACAGGTCCATGATATATTGTTCAGGGTTTTACTCCCTCGTCTGTAAACTTGCCTGCTGAGTCTAAGGCATCGCTGTGTGCCCTCAATGCCCAGCATTCTCAGACATCCTAGATGATTTTTTCCTAGTGATATCACTATTCATCCTTTTTTTTTTTTTTTTGTACTGCTAAGGACAGGGTCCTAGAAAGAGAAGGGAAAAGTGCTCTCCATGAGATCTCCAGACCTTCATATGTGGCATTAAAAGGGGCCTGGCCTTTTGTCACAAATGGATCCCTGGTGAAATTAAAATGAAGGGGGAACTCAGGAGCTGGACCTGTACAATATAGAGAGTTATGGTGGACACCCACCCACCCCAGAGAGCTGTGTTGTTGGAGCTCCATCTCGACTCTAAGCGTTTTCTCTTGGGCTCTTCTCTATCTGAAAATGATATGGGGAAGGACATGTCCCTGGCTTCCAGGGAGGTGACATTGGGTTCCCATTCTTTCCCTCTCTCTCCAGGTGCCAAGCTCTCCTGATGAAATGTGTACTGCCCCACTGGGCTCCGGGGGCAGTGTCTGGTGCTGTTGATGCCCTTGTTCGAACTTTCCAGAATGGATAGTCCCCCAAAGCTGACTGGAGAGACCCTCATCGTCCACCACATCCCCCTGGTGCACTGTCAAGTCCCAGACAGGCAGTGCTGTGGGGGGACAAGTGGAGGTGCTGGGAGCACAAGACCCAACCCCTTCTGCCCACCTGAGCTGGGCATCACCCAGCCTGATCAAGACCTAGGACAAGCTGACTCCCTGCTCTACAACAGTTTGCACTCTGCTCCAGGGGGACCTGTGCGCTCTGCAGACAGCACCAAGAGTAGGGGTCGGGATGGAAGAGGTCTGGGAGCCCCTAAGAGACACAATCCCTTCTTGCTGCAGGAGGGTATGGGTGAGCCAGGACTTGGTGATCTGTATGAAGATGGCATTGGTGACAGGGCCACCCAGCAGTCCTTCCACCTGCATGGGGCCGGCCAGCCCACCTTCCATTTGTCCTCTTTCCAGCTGCCACCACCTAGCCAGGGAGTGGGCAGACCATGGGGGGCAACACGCAGTCGAGCTGGAGTGGTGGAGGGACAGGAACAGGAGCCCGTGATGACCTTGGATACCCGACAGGGCAGCACTAGCCACTGCTGCCGACCAGAGCTGGAAGCAGAGACCATGGAACTGGATGAGTGTGGGGGGCCTGGTGGGAGTGGCAGTGGGGGTGGAGCCAGTGATACCTCAGGCTTTTCCTTTGACCAGGAATGGAAGCTCAGTTCTGACGAATCCCCAAGGAACCCTGGATGCTCGGGCTCAGGACCCCAGCACTGCCGCTGCAGTAGCACATCCAGTCAGTCCGAGGCTGCAGACCAGTCCATGGGCTATGTGAGTGACTCCTCCTGCAACAGCTCAGATGGTGTGCTGGTCACCTTCAGCACCCTCTACAACAAGATGCATGGCAACTCCCGTGCCAATCTCAACTCTGCCTTGCAGTCCTGCAGCGACTCTTCCTTCTGCAGCCACTCAGACCCTGGCGCCTTCTACCTGGACCTGCAGTCCTCCCCAGCTGAGTCTAAGATGTCTTGTGAATCCCACCACCCTGACAGTGGAGGAAGGGAAGGGGGCTATGGTTGTCCTCATGCCTCATCTCCTGAGCTCGATGCCAACTGCAACTCCTACCGCCCACACTGTGAGCCCTGCCCAGCTGTGGCTGACCTCACAGCCTGCTTCCAGAGTCAGGCCCGTCTTGTTGTGGCCACACAAAATTACTATAAACTTGTCACCTGTGACCTGTCCTCCCAATCATCCCCAAGCCCAGCTGGCTCTTCCATCACCAGCTGCTCTGAGGAACACACAAAGATAAGTCCCACACCAGGCCGTGGCCCAGACCCAGGCCCTAGCCAGCCTTCTGAGTATTATTTATTCCAGAAGCCAGAAGTCCAGCCTGGGGAACAAGAAGCAGTGGGCTCCTCAGCAGAAGCAGCAGTTTCCGTGGGCTCCAGTGTGATTGAAGGCCAAGTGTACACTAATACTTCACCCCCCAACCTTAGCACTGGACGCCAGCGTTCTCGCAGCTATGATCGCAGCCTTGAGCGCAGCCCTCCTGTCCGCCTGGGCTCACTGGAACGCATGTTGAGTTGCCCGGTGCGCCTGAGTGAGGGCCCTGCAGGCCTGGCTGGGCCAAGCTCCCCACCCAAGCGGGTCACCTCCTTTGCTGAGCTGGCCAAGGGCCGGAAGAAAGCTCCAGGCTCTGGCTCCCCACCACTTCGGCTGAGCGTTGGGGACTCCTCCCAGGAGTTCTCACCCATCCAAGAAGCCCGACAAGATAGAGTGGGCCCACCGGATGAAGGCACTTGCTGTAGCCACAGCTTACCACCCATGCCTTTGGGGCCAGGCATGGACCTAGTGGGCCCAGACCCCTGGTCCACCGAAGTCTGTCAGGACCCCCAGTCCAGCGAGATGCCACCTCCTGGCCTCAGAGCTGCCGGGCAAGGCCCCCTTGCTCAGCTGATGGATCCAGGGCCTGCTTTCCCAGGGATCCCGGCAAACAGCCATGCCCAGAGGGATGCAAGAGCTAGAGCTGACGGTAAGGAGCTTAGGGGCTGGAGAATACCAGAAGCAGGGTGAGGCCTCCTCAGTGATAGGTCCCTGCCAACCACCCCATCCATACCACTAGACGTTCCTCAACTGAGAACTATCATCTTTCCAGTCCAGGACATGCTCTACAGTTAAAATGGAGGGGAAAGGGGGATAGAGGATGAAAAAATATATTAAGGAGATAAAATCAACAGGACTTAGAGACTGATGTATTAGACAAGGATTTACTCAGAAGATTGTGATTTTTAAAGCCTGGACAACTGGAAAGATGTTGGTAGCATGGATAGAAACTGTAAATACAGAATAGATTTACTGAAGGAGAAACAAGGCATGAGTTCCATTTGGGACATTTAGGAATTTGCATTGCTTCGGGTACAGCCTAAGGATATGTCCAATAGCCAAACCGTACTGGGTGTGAGTGAAGTTCATTCTTTGATCAGTGATTATAGACCCTCACCTGACACCTGGCCTTTAAGCTGCAAGTAGTGAAGGGCAGCCCTTTCCCTGTTTATTTTATTAATTTTTAAGTAATTACTTCATACCAGGCCCTATGTTAAGGGGGTGCTGATGATAGATGAGAAGGACAGTTGCTGCCCTCAAGAAATTCAGACTAAGTATGGGAACAGAAAAAGAAACAGATCGTTAACATAGAAAGATGGTGGTTATATGGTACTGCTCTATGAGAGGAAATGTCAGGGAAGGACTGCTAATGCAACTCACATTTAAGCCCAGTCTAGAAAGAGGATTAGGAATAGGCTTTGTGGAGATTTGGGAGAGGGAGTTCTAGGCTCATAGAGTTACCTATACAAAAACACAGAGACATGGAATAGCTTGGTGTTTTCCAGGAACTGCAAATAATTTCATATAGCCATAGTGGGGTGGGAATGGAACCTCTGAAGGATGTTAATCTGGGAAGTAGCATTTTTGTTTGTTAGAATAGCTTAGGAACATGTTTTGATTTGTATTTTAGATGATGGATAGGACAGGAGGCCACTATTGTAGATCTGAGTGTCATCTGAATAAAAGTGGTCATTGAAGTCATGTGAGTGGATGGGAACCACAAGGGAGTGTGTGTGGAATTATAAAAGGACCAAGGACAGAGGCCTAGGGATTCTGTCATTTAAAAGGTGAGCAAAGCAACCCTCAAAGGAGATGGAGAATTAGCCAGTAAACTAGAAGGAAAACCAGGAGACTGAAGTTTCAAAGGAGGAGAAAGTTTCAAAAAAGAGTTAGGTTAGGTTCAACCAAATGAATTCTGAAGAGAAATTGTCTGAGATAAGGCTGAAGTATCCTGAAAGCAACATCTGGGTGTAGAGAAGGCAGAAGCCAGGTCTCAGAGGGTTTGGAGACATAAAGCAGGGACAGCAAATTCCCCCACAGATGTACTATAGCCTTAGGTTGGGTCTGTTGGCTCTGCAAAGAGATTTAAAAAAAAAAAAACATAAATGGTACTATCCCTGCTATTAGGGAGATCACAGATCATCAGAAGACTTCACATTCCTAAACACACAGAGGAGCTGCCCTTGTGGGAAGAAGGGAAGGGAGGCTCTAGTGAGGAGGTGGGGTCAGAGAGAGCAGGGATTGGCCAGAGCCCTTGGGAACCCTACTCCCTTTTGAGACTGCAGGGTCTGGTGGGTGTATCTGGACAGGGGGTGCCGTGGTTGGCATTCTGAGGGCAAGAGCAATTCTGGTCTTTTTTTTTTTTATCAGATAAGACTTTTCATACTAAGGTGCCACTCTGCTCTGTAAGTCTCCAGTGGCCTAGTACAGGGCTCTTCTCTTGATTATGTACAACTTTTTTTAAATCAAAAATTGAATAAAGAAAGAAGAGGCAGGTTGATCTAATCTGGGAGTGAAAATAAGAAGCTGAGAAGGCTCTTTGAGATCCTGGGTGGTAGAATCAAGATATAAAAATATCTTACCAAATCCGAAGGAACAAAACTAAAGAAGCAAGGACCAATGTGAACTTTGATATGTGAGCTGTACTTGTCTTGCTTTGGGATATTTGATTGATTGCCAATTCAGAATGAATCAGCAGTTTGGCAGGGCTTCCAAAAAGTTAAAAATGATTCATTCATATACTCCAATGGGAGAACTTGATAGTCGCCCACTCCTCTGAACCAGTTAGTGCTCACCTGGAATACAGCGTCCAATTCTGGGCACTGCATTTTAAAGGAACTGGAAGACTAGAACTATTCCCCCGGAGAAGAGCAGACTCGGGTGAATGGTCTCTGTCTCCAGTTTTTTAAGGACCATCATATCAGAAATGAGAAAACTTATTCTCTTCCTGAAGGGCAGAACTAAGACACATTACCCACAGTGGCCCTTCCCTTTTCCCTGATCTTGTTCCTCTGCCCCAAACCCTATCCTGGGAACTTAGCAGGGAGGATTTATTTTTAAGTAGGAATAAATAATCCAATTCAGACATACTTTATCTAGGGGGGTTAATAAAGCTTCGGTTGGGAGGACCTAATCTGACAGCCACAATCAGCTCAGCCTTGAAAAAATATCTAAATAAGTGGAAAGGAAGAAGCTATTCCCAGTGGGAAAAAAAGCAGTGTGCTTAAAGATGGGGATGGGTGGGAAGAGTAGAGTAAATAAGGATGGCATTTCTTCCTTGAAAGTTTGAGGGGAGAGCAGCCTAATTTGTGGCACATATGGGCATCTACCTGGCTGAAGAGATGAAACACTATGCTGTGGGCAATGGGGCCATAGGGGACAGAGTTAAATTGGTATTTTGGAAGCTAACTGATTAATGTAAGAAGATATCAGATGCAGTGAAACTGGCCTGAACTAGAGGATGACAGTGGAGATTCATTCATTGAACATATCTTTATCAGGAAAAAAAAAAAAAAACCCTTTATCAAGTACCTACTATGTACCAGGCTCTGTTCCAGGCACTGGGAATTCAGCAATGAACAATACTAAGATCCCTTCCTTTCTGGACCTTTTGTGAGGAGAAAGAGAAAAGAAACACATAAATAAGACAGTTTCTGATAGTGAAAAATGGTAAGAAGAAAATAAAACAGGGTAATGGTTCCACAATGAAAGACAGAAAGAACAAACAACTAAAGAGACAATGACAATTAAATGCAGTATGTGATCCTGGACAGGATCTATTAACAGAGACTCAAAGGGACGTTATTGGGACATATGAAAAAATTGAAATATAAGCTTTATATCAATGTTAAATTTCTTGAACTTGAAAACTGTATGTAAGGTGGTTACTTAAGTGAATATCTTTGTCCCAATGTGCATGGAAGTATTACGTGTTCAAGGATCATGATGTATCCAACCTACTCTGAAATGTTCAAAAAATAGATTAATAAATAGATAGGCAGTTGGATGGATAGATGGATGGATGGATGGATGGATGGATGGATGGATGGATGGATGGATGGACGGACAGACGGATGGATAGATAGAATGATGGGATAGAAAGTGATGTGCCAGAGGGGCTGGGCTGGGCACTATTTTGGACAGGGTGGTCCAAGAGGGTCTCACTGAGGAGGTGACATTTAAGCTAATGCCTGAGTGGTGAGAAGACTTCAGGCAGAAAGAACAGCAGGCACAAAAGGCTCTGGGATGGTAATGAGCTTGGCAGGTTTAAGGACAAAAAGGAAGAATGACTGGAACATAGTGAGCAAGGGAAATGACAGAAGATGACAAGGAAAAATGATACAGCTTGCTCTCTGTGGACTGACCCGGGGATAACAGGAGGGTATCGTTTGAAAAGGTCCCTGGAAGTGCTTCTGAAACACCTCCCTAATGGGATTGTGGTCCCCCTTCCCCTTAAAGCACACTATGTAAATGGAAAAAGATGAGGGATAGGGAAACCTCACCTGATCCCATTTCTTCTGTAGTGTGGTAAAAAGAGCATTGGCCCCAAAGTCACATTCTGGGTTAGGCAGAATTCTAGCTCTGCCCCTCCCCAATTGTGTTACCTTCGGCAAATGACTTAAATCTCTCTAAATTTCAGATTTCCTGATCTGTCAAGTTAGAATACCAATTCCGGCCTCACAGAGTCGTTGAGCTACTAAGCCCAGCGGCCTAAAGCCGTGGGAATGCTTGCAGCGCCACCTCCTGCTCATTCCGATGCTTACAGTATGCACAGGGTTTCATTAGGAGCACCATCCATACACAGACAGCCCCCGCTGCAGTGTCCTGGAGCTTTGTGATTAGTTCTGAGCCCCATATTTTGAGTGACATTGATCTGAAGATTGGTGGAAAGAACAAGAGAGGGCCTGTCTTGGGGAACACATCTCTCTGCAGAGAGGGCAGGGGTGGACTCCGAGCTTCTAGTGCCAGGAGCATGAAAGAGTGGGAGTGGGGTGTGTAGGGATAACAGGAAGGCTGATTATGGCTACAAGAAATATTTTATTATGGTTAGATTTGCTCAAGTATGAAATAGGCCTACTTGAGTGGAAGAGATGATGAGCGAAAGCTTGGGGTAAATAACATCTTGACCCTGAAAGTCTGTGACTCTGACTCCAACTGTTTTAAGCCTTAGAAACAAAGAAAATGGTGGTTCTGCCATTGACAGAAATGGAAGTCATCAGGGAAAAGGAGAAAGGTAATGAGTGAGCTGTTTCTAAAATAGCAAATTTTAATTAATGACTAAATGATCTAGAGGTCAAGATGAAAGGGCTAAAGCTGTGCGGTCCTGAGTGGTCTGTATAGAAGTCTGACTTGAGCTATGGAAGGGAGGAAGTATAAAGTGAGATATAAGGGAGCCTTAAGGTATACCCCCCTTTGGAGTTAAGAAAATGAAGAGGGGCTGAACAGCCAGGAGGCACAAGACAGTTCAGTATCATAAAAACAATAGGAAAAGTTTTAGAAAAGGAAGGGGGGGGGCAGTGTCACATTCCACAAATTTGGATTACCACCCCCCTTCAATTCCTATAACCCAGGTCCTGCCCATCTCTTCCCCTCCCCTGTGGGTGTCATCTCTTTGCTTCCTCTCACATGGGTTTGAGTGGCTGTCTGTTGATTCCTTCTCCATCCCTCTTGTCACAGGGGGTGGTGCTGAGAGCCGACCAGTCCTTCGCTACAGCAAGGAGCAGAGGCCAACGACGCTGCCTATCCAGCCCTTCGTGTTCCAGCACCACTTTCCCAAGCAGCTGGCCAAGGCCCGGGCCCTCCACAGCCTTTCCCAGCTCTACAGCCTCTCGGGCTGCAGTCGTGCACAGCAACTTGCCCCACTGGCTGCTACCACTGCTCAAGCCCCAGCCCCAGCTCCTGCAGGGGAACCACTGACATCCACCCCCCAAACCACTGACAGGGGTGCCAGGAAAGCTGGACCTGAGCCCGAGACCTCACGGCCATCACCCCTGGGCAGCTACTCTCCTATCCGGAGTGCTGGCCCCTTTGGGCACAGCACTGACTCTTCTGCCTCCACTTCGTGCTCCCCTCCCCCCGAGCAGGCCACAGGCACACAAAGCCCACCTCCATGGAGCCATGCCTGTCCTCCTACTGCCCGACCTGCCACCTCCCAGAAGCCACAGAAGGAGGATCAGAAGATACTGACCTTGGCTGAGTACCGACTCCATGGAACAGGAAGCTTGCCACCCCTGGGGTCCTGGAGATCTGGCCTCAACCGAGCAGAGAGCCTGGCCCGGGGAGGTGGTGAGGGTAGCATGGCCTCCAGGCCCAGTAACGGTATGAGCTCCACCTCCCCATCCCAAGCATTACTGCCTTCCCTTTGAATGGTTTCTTATACGCCAGCCTAGGGTAGAGGTCAAAATGTTTTTGTCTCCTCCCCCAGCATCTGTGGATAATATCTGTACACTCCCAACCCTAAAGTTTTATATGGGCCTATTGGGTAGATTGTGAAATGCTGTCTTGTGCTAACCCTCATCTGTCTCTTCTTCTAATCTCTTCTTCTCCCAGCTAACCACCTGTCCCCTCAAGCACTCAAATGGCGGGAATACAGGAGGAAGAACCCACTGGGGCCACCTGGTTTGGCAGGGAGCCTAGACCGAAGGCCACAGGAGGCTCAGCTGGCTCGAAGAAACCCCATCTTTGAGTTCTCTGGCTCCCTCGGTGCCGCTGGCCATCTGAATGGTGTGTGGGCAAGGTCCCCAGGACACTTTTGGCAGGCCTGGCCACAGCTGGGAAGGGTTAGAGAAGGGGTCCCTCCTGAAGGAACATGCCTCAGAGGGTGTGAGGTGCAGAACTGGGAGTTGCCCAGGATTGATTTTCCTCTTCTTTCCAGGTCAAGTGGTGAGGCCGTTACCATTGACCTGCCCTGACTTCCAAGACCCCTTTTCCTTGACTGAGAAGCCTCCAGCTGAGTTTTGTCTGTCTCCAGATGGCAACTCGGAAGCCATTTCCATCGACCTGCTTCAGAAAAAGGGTGACTATAAGCCCTGGCTCAGACCAAGGATTCTGTGTTCACTTCCTATCCATGCCTGGTGCCTTACTATCTAGCCCTCCAGAGTATCTCCCTACCTTAAGATGCCAGGGCCTGGGAAGGAATTGGAAAGCACCTACAATGAGGACAGGAGGAAGGGAGGAAGGATGGCTAGCACACAGGAATGTTTTCTGGAAGACGAGGGAAGTTGAAGGAATTAATGACCAGTGGCCTCTGGTCTCTGTGTGGAGTGGGAGGCAAGATGGGTAGCGAGGAGGAAGGTGGTAGAACCTAGGGCAATTGAGGGCATAGGAGAAAGGCCAACAAGGCACAGACCAAAGAAGTGCCCTTGTTGGCATAGGTGTGAGTGACTCTGGATTTTGTTGGCATAGGTGTGAGTGACTCTGGATTTTGTTGGCATAGGTGTGAGTGACTCTGGATTTTCTCCAACAGCAGCCAGTGGTCTGGCTTCTCAGAGTGAAGACTGATAGTGGACTGGAATAAAGGGCAAGGAAGAGAGGAAGTTGAGGGTCCTGACAAGGGTATCATTGAGGTGGGTCCAGGCTGGGAGGTGAAGACAGGAAGAGTGTAAGAAGGGGAAAGGATCAAGGCGTGGATGAGACCATGTGCAGGTAGAAAGCGAGGGTAGGTGTGAAAGCCCTGCCCTCTCCCCACAGAGGGCTCAGCCCCAGCCAAGTTGGCTAGGGACTTGCTCAGGGAGCTGACACCAAATTCTTGCTTACAGGGCTGGTAAAAGCTGTTAACACTGCTGTGGACCTCATTGTGGCCCATTTTGGTACAAGCCGGGACCCTGGGGTGAAGGTAAGCAAGAAAATGTGGTGAGGCCTACCCTATAGGCCTCACCTATTCTAGACTACTACCTTCCCTTGCTGTCTTGGATTTGGAACCCAGAGTTGGGTACCTAGGAGAACCATGAGGTCTGAGAGAGAGAGGTCCAAGGTCAGGCTACAAATGATTTCCTGCACTTCCCTATCTGCACCTGTAGGCAAAGCTGGGAAACAGTTCTGTAAGCCCCAATGTAGGCCACCTGGTTCTGAAGTACTTGTGCCCTGCTGTCCGGGCTGTGCTGGAGGATGGGCTCAAGGCCTTTGTGCTAGATGTCATCATTGGGCAGCGTAAGAACATGCCGTGGAGTGTGATTGAGGCTTCCACACAACTTGGTAAGTGCTGGGCAGCAAGATGGGGACCCTGGGCTGAATTTAGGGTTTCAGAGATTGGTGATGTGACCTCCAACCCTGGCTTCCTCCCAGGCCCATCCACCAAGGTCCTGCACGGCCTCTACAACAAAGTCAGCCAATTCCCAGAGCTTACCAGTCATACCATGCGCTTCGATGCCTTCATCCTCGGCCTGCTCAAGTGAGTGTGTACAGCCGCAAGATCTCCTACAGACAACTGGCCTTCTACCCCAGGCTCTGCCTCCTCTGAGGAGCCAACTCTCTAGACTGAGACAGAAATGGTGGAGCTGCAGGATCTGTGGCCAGGGCTCAGGCTCACTCTCCCCACCTAGCTACATACAGCCTCTCTCAGTAGGTCATTGCTTTCCTACTGCACCCACGACCCTCTGGCACTGATCACCAGCACGGTCATCTGCTTGTACAAATCCATAATCTGGTATATTTGGAAATTAATCGGTTTTTCAGTTTCTTTGGATATTGTAACCCTGACCCTCTCTCAACTCCAGTCCTGTTTCCAAATCCTGCTTCACCCTATATCCATCCATGTTGGGGCCCATATCATAGTGCCTTTCTTTCTCAAGTATGGGCCTAGGTCATCCCTTTGCCCTGAGCTCCCCTGCACTCCTACTCAGTAGCGACCCTGACCACTTGGATCTTGTGCAAGCCAGTGCCATTCTAGGAGGAAGGCATTGGCCTGTGAATCACATGTTCACCCCCCACAACCTCACTGACTTTCCAGACTTATATGACATGAAGTGAAACAAGTAGCATCCCTGCCATAGAAGGTAGATAGCCATCTTTACCTCTGCCCTGCACCTGTCTTCTTTGTACCTTATTATCTGGTTCTATCAACCCAAGACTCAACTCTCCTCACCTGTCTCCCTACAGCATCCGGTCCTTGGAGTTCTGGTTTAATCACCTCTATAACCACGAAGGTAATGCCCAGAACCCTGCCTGTTTTGCAGGCCAGACCTCAGAGGCTCAAAAGAGGGAAGCGTAGCTCTATTTTCAGGTGCTGGAGGTGGGGAGGGACCACACAAGCTTTCATCCTCAAAGCTCTGGGCTTCTACCCAAATCCTCCCACAGCTCCTGCTTGAGTTAAGAGCCTTGGAGTCGGCAGGATACCCAGGCATTCTGGAAGTCAGGGTGGCCAGGCGCCCTAACACCCTTCTCTGAGCTCAGGGACACCACTTTTGGTTGTGGAGTTTGTGCACTGCACAACTTCTGGAGGCCTCATGTACGTTGTAAAATATATAAAGTGAATTGTAAAATATAAATATGCAGAGGCTCCACCCAGGTTGCCTTTCAAAGCCCCACACACAGGTCAGGCTCTGCTTCTCCATGTGGATCAATTTCTCTGTTTCTCCCCTAGATATCATCCAGACCCACTACCAGCCCTGGGGCTTCCTGAGTGCAGCTCATACCGTGTGCCCTGCCCTCTTTGAGGAGCTGCTGCTGCTGCTACAGCCCCTGGCCCTGCTGCCCTTCAGCCTCGACTTGCTATTTCAGCATCGGTTGCTACAAAGTGGGCAGCAGCAGCGGCAGCACAAGGAACTGCTGCGGGTGTCCCAGGACTTGCTGCTCTCTGCCCACTCAACGCTGCAGTTGGCCCGGGCCCGGGACCAGGAGGGTCCTGGAGACATGGACAGGGCAGCCCATGGGGTGCGGGTGAAGGGTGTGGGTGCCCCAGAAGGTGGAGAAGAGGAGGATGATGAGGAGGACACAGAAGAGGTGGCAGAGGCAGCAGGGGGCTCAGGGCATGGCAAGTGGGCCCGAGGTGGGCAGGCTGGCTGGTGGTACCAGCTCATGCAGAGCTCCCAGGTCTACATTGATGGCTCCACTGAGGGTTCGAGGTTCCCCCGTGGTGGCAGCAACAGCAGCAGTGGAGGCAGCAGCAGTGAGAAAAAGAGAGGGTCAGGAGGTGGGGGGCTTCCTCAGGCTCCACCCCCCCGAGAGGGTGTAGTGGAGGGGGCAGAGGCCTGCCCTGCCCCCGAGGAGGCCCTTGTCCGGGACAGGGGCTGGCCTTTCTGGATGGGGAGCCCTCCTGACTCGGTGCTGGCTGAGCTGAGACGCAGTCGGGAGAGAGAGGGGCCCACTGCCCGCCCAGCAGCAAATGAGGAAGGGGCCCCAGAGTCTTCACCTGGGGTCATCAAGTGGGGGCATCTCTTTGGTTCCCGAAAAGCTCAGCGGGAGGCCCGGTCCACAAACAGGTGAGAGCCAGCCCATAGTATAGATGGAGTGGCAGAGCCTGAGCTGGGCCAGGGTAGGACCGAGCCAGCGCCGTTGCTGCTGTTCCCTAGGCTGCCCTCGGACTGGCTGAGCCTGGACAAGTCCATGTTCCAACTAGTAGCTCAGACAATGGGTGCCCGCCGGGAGCCAGAGCCCAAGGAGAGCCTGCAAGAGCCACTTTCTCCAGTCCTGCCCTCCAAACCTCCATGGTGAGCCCTGGCTGTGAAAGAATTGGGGGGAAGGATTTGGGTTTTGAGGGGATTTCTCTGACCTCCATTTGTTGTTTCCCCAGCGAGGTGCAGGCACTCTGCCACCATGTGGCCACAGGCCCGGGACAGCTGAGCTTCCACAAGGGAGACATCCTACGAGTGCTGGGGCCAGCTGGAGGAGACTGGCTGCGCTGCAGCCGTGGCCTTGACACTGGCCTAGTGCCTCTGGCCTATGTGACCTTGACCCCAACTCCAAGTCCAATCCCTGGAAGCAGCCAAAACTGAGGCCCTGTGCATGTTGGTGGCCTCAGGGACTGTCATAACCCCCAGACTCAGAGCCTGAGCCCCTCCCAAACCCAGCTGGCTTGGCTACAGAGAGTAGACTGGGAGCTAGGGGCCACATTTCCCTGTGGCTGGCACCGGCTCCCTGGGCTCAGTATTAATTACTCCCTTATAACTGTCCCAGTGACCGCGTCCAGACCTCCACCCAGGAAAGGAGGGAAGGGACGCAGCACTGTACTGCCAAGATTTCCCCAGCCCTTCTGGGCCAACCTTTCCTTGGGTATAAACAAGTCCCTATGGAGGGAGGTGGCCCAGAAGGCCCATCGGCAGGGTTCCTAGACCAGGCGGTGATGAGGACGAGTAACAGTATTGGGGCAGATCCCTAAGCCCCCCAGCTGTAAATAGGCGGTGGCAGTGCCCTGGTCGTAAGAAGAGGGAAGAGGAGTCCAGGCTTCTGGTTATGTATTTATTTATTTATTACACCTATTAATAAAAAAGGTGCTCAGCCTCCAAACCAGTTTCTCTTTGCATTCCCTCATCTCTCTTCCTTCCGGAAGGATGGCTAGGATAGGATGAGAAGGAAAGGAATTTGAAGTCCAGGTACCTATGCCAGGAGCTGCTTCTGGAGACTGCTGAGGCCCAGAGCATCATGGGTGAGATGCCCATATGTGTGTCCAAACTGGAACTTATACCCTGTGTGGACAAGAGAGTCTGTCATAGGTAGCTGGTGGCACAGAAAGCCTCCAAAATCTGGCCCTAACTCCCCACCCTGAGCCATCTGTTTCCTTTTCTGCCTAATCATGACAATGAACCACATAATCTGAGGTTCTTCCCATATCTCCTGGTTCCAACCCCTAAAGCACCCCCACTCACCCACCCCACACAAGCATTCCAATCCCTAACGCCGCCCTCTCCTCACCTGGCACATAGCCCCCATAGTTAGGCAAAAGGCCCAGGTTCTGAGGGTAGCTCCTGGGAAGTGGGGGGAGGTGTTTGGGATGATTCTGGCCCCTGCTCCCTGAGTACTTCTCCCCAAATTCCTGCAGTGCCTGGTTGGTGAGCACAGGAAAGCTGGTGCCAAACAGGAAGCGGGCACGGGGTACATAGCCAGTGAAGCCTAGGGAGATGGAGATACAGAGTCAAGACATCCTGGGAGTTGGGTATACTGAGTCAAGGGCCTCCCCGTGCCTTTGGTCATTAACCACCACCTCTCACCTGACATGAAGAACTTCCGAGGATCTCTGTCATCCATGGAATAGGGGGACGCCTTGTGAGGAGACGAAATGTAGGGCTATCAAATCAGCCCCTGTGCTAGTCTCCCAGTGAGGCTTAGCTGGTAGCCCATATCCCCTGACCCACAGCCACGCTACTTGTGACCACTCCCAGGCCTGGACACACAAAGGTAAGGCTTTCCACTCCCACCCCCATCCCACCAGCCATCTCAGTCTCACTTGTTTCGCTTCCTGCTCCAGTTCCAGCTCCTTCTCTGCCTCTCGCTCTAGCTCCAGCTTAGTCTCTTGGTCTATCTCCCTGTCTTTTTCTCCCATGGCCTCCTTTGGCAGCTCTTGATTCCCTTGCTCTCCATGCCGGTGAGTAAAATCATTCAGAGCCTCGGCCCAGACTTGGCTGCAGTTCTTGGCAAAGAGGAACTGTGCCTGGGGTACAAAACCTGGGTGGGCAGCGGGCATGGGAGACTTTTATTAGTATTTGAGACACTTGTTTTGGGATGGGAGCACCTGTTCATACCTTTGTACATACCTGTATACCCAGGGATCATGCTGGAGCTGAGCCTTTCGTGCCCACGCCTGACAGGCAGGCCCCCTTTAGGAACTTCAGGAGCTCTTGGAGGCCGAATGGGAGGCAGAAGTGTGCAGTGGGCAGGGGGCCAGGCTAGGCCAGGAGGGCCTCGGAGGAGCTGACCTGTCAGCTGCCCATAGGTCTGGCCCATGCTGAACCGAAGTAGTGGGCAGTGTCCAGTATACCTGTAGCATAGGACTTACCCACTCACCCCTAGAGCCCCCATTGCCCCACCATCCCCAAATAAGAAGCAGAGACCTTTGAAGCCCTGATCTTTCCTGGACTCAGATGTGTATTTGGATAGTCATTTCTAAGTTCTCTGCCTGGGCCTTCACTCCTTCCTCTCTGCTGTTCCCCCGCTACCATGGAAAAGACAACATAAAGCTTTGGGACAGGCCCAGCTACCACTACTCCCTTGCTTTTCCTTTTTCACCTGACATCAGAGATAACCCAGCCCTGGTCCTCCCAAACCCTTATGTTGATCTCTTGACCCCCAAGGTCTAGGCAGCACAACTCCTATATCCCTATCCCCCTACCCCAGAAGCCAGCAGGGGTGTGCGCTGAGTCAAAGTCTTACCCCGGGATATAACGACGGTTCTGAAGGTTCAGCCCCGGTATGAAGGCACTGGCCATAGCCATGGGAACAGGCAGTTCCTTTTGTTTCCCTTTGAAGGAGGCTCTGTGCTGTGTGTGCTGTGTCCAGGGCTGTGGGGCAGAGCCAGAGGGAGGAGGCGGGGCTAAGGGAGGAGACGGGGAGAGGGGGCACCAAGAGTGGCGACTGCCAGGGCCAAGGCCGGCAGAACTGGAGAGAGGCTCGCTAGTCTATCTACCCCAGGACAAATGCACTCCGCAAAGGCTGAGGTGTACAGACTCCCCACTCAAGGACCTAAGGAAGCCCTAAGGTGGGGTGGGAGAGCAAAAACTGTTAGGTCTATTCGGCTCTGTCTCCGAAGACTATCCTCCCTTCGTAAGTTCCTGCAAATGTAGATTCATTAATCTGGGTCAAGTCTGGGAAGAGGGTCTCTGAGAAGACTGACCAGCGCCCAGAGGGAGAAGATAGAGGACAGATGATAGGAAAAAAAAGGAATCTCAAGACCTCTAGCCAGGGACATTAAGTTTATTTTCAATAATATAATTTAATAAGAATTATTCCTTGAACATCAACTGTAATCTGAATCATTCACTCAACAAATATGTCAAGCTCTGCCAGCACACTCTGCAGTGTAGCAGAGCATGCACTCTGTAGAAGTTACAAAAGCCAAGTTCCATGTGACTTCAGACAAGTCATTTAATATCTCTGAACCCCACTGTCTGCATTTATAAGTGCAGATAATACCACTTGCCCAGCTACGGTTGTGAGGCTCAAATTAAATAATGTATGCAGATGTGTTTTGTGACTCTAAAGATGAAGAAGCCAGAATGGTGGCATAGGGGAAAGAGCACAGGCGTGAGGTCAGGCAATCATTAGCTCCTAAGAGCTTGTGGCCTCAAGCGGATCTTAACCTCTCTGAGCAGGCAACTTAACTTCTCTGCACTTAAATTCCCTAAACTTTCAAGTGAAGGTTAAAATAACTCAACTTACCAAGTTGCTGTAAGGATAAAGATAATGTACATGAAAAAACGTATCCCAGCACCTGGCACACAGCTACTAAAACTTAATTTCTTTCTCTATTGTTTAGTATTAGCTCTAAGCTTGTAAGACATATAGGAGACCAATGAATGATTAGTAAATTCTGTGGTACAGGTACTTTTACTGTAGGAGTTTGAAAGAAGGCAATAGGAGGGTAATACGGGGTTAAAGATTAAGACAAGTGGGCAGGTTACAATTTGTTAAGAAGGAAACTGTTCAGATCCTAAGAGAAGAGAAAGCACAGATTAGGAAGAAGAGATCTCAGGTGTTAGAACTCAGGTCTGGGGCTGAATCAGGGGCAGGCTGGCCCACCTTCCCAGCAGGCATAGTAAGTAAAGGAAAAGTTCTCCTTCCTCTGCTTTTCTCCTCACTCCCAGACTGACAGTACCCAGGCTGAACAAATACACCACTGACATCTCAGGAGATGTGCATAAGAGTGCAGGGCCCCCAGGAAATATTTCATGTTCCTCACTGTGCAGCTAAACATGCCTTCATGTGTGTCATTAAAAGAACGCTGTAGGGGACTCGGCTCACAGTTAAGGGAATGTGCTAGTGTGAGGGTGAGAGCTACGGGTTGGAATCCAGAAGAGGTGGTTATAGCAGTAGTGTGCCAAGGTTAACAGCCTGGACTTCTGGTTGTTAACTTCACACATATGCCCTAACCCATCTCCCTCCCTCCTAACAACCCTAATTTTGTTCTACTGAGCAGCTATGAACTCCAGCAAAGCTTTGGAGCCAGCCCCAGGAATGAGTCTTAAGTAGAGTAGTCTAAGCCCATCGTCGTGGAACCATTCCTCTTTCCAATGATTGGTTAGGCAGAGGTTATGTCCAGAATACCATAAGCAGACATCATAACTAAGAAAAATCTTTTAAAAATACAACTAGCTTTCAAATCCTAGCTTCACTAGAGACATGGACCTTGGTCAAATTTATCTCATTGAGCCTTTTCTCATCTGGAAGATGTTGAAACTAATGTTACTGCCTCATAGGATAAAATAGATGGTGATGCATAAAGAGCAATGAGCCCACTTCTAGCTTGTGTTTGGTTGGAATATCATGGGAATGGGAAATGGAAAAGAGTTGAGGGCAGTAACAGAGATTCAGGGGAAAGAGTCAGTGAAGTTAAGAAGTGGAAAGATGAGAATTGGAAGCTGGGGGTTAGACAAGGACACAGGGACTAGAACAAATTCTGCTGAGAAGACCATGGCTGTTAGAGTCAGGGTATGAATTATAATACAAATTAGGAAATAGGGATTAGTCTTGTTTATGATTTGTGAAGAAACAGCTCACTTCTCCTGGTGGGAACAGCCTGTTACTATTATTGTTTCCATCTGTGTAAAGAAAATTTCTGTATAAATCCCTGAAGACTGGAAGGATGTTCTACCTGGAGAAGGTTGGAAGTGTTCCTAAGGGGCCCATAGGAATGCTCATTGCCTCTGTGCCTCCTTGCAGAGGGCAGTCCTCACAGTAACCCATGGATGTGGCAGCAGAGAGAAATGTGTAACTGGAGATTACACCCATCTACAATAAGAAGAAAGTCCAGTTAGAAGTACCATGACAGTACCCCGCCTGCTCCACACAGCCTGCTGGGTTTACAAAATAGCAGTCTACAAAATTCTGTGGTCTGCCTTTGATCCTGATCAGGAATTGATGTAAAATTTCATATAGCTCCCAGATCAATCACTTGATTGTAAGTCAACACTGGGCAAGCATAAATCCCCTTTATAAGAAAAAGTAAAAAGAGATAGTCATGGGACCTCTAAAAAAAATTCCTCAGCTCATGAGGCCACAGAATGCAAACTAGTAAAAAGTAAATAAATAAACCTTCCAAAATCTCCATGAGATTAATATTGTCTAGGAAAATATAAATCAAAATCAACCCAAAATGAACACCTGGATAAAATAACAACCACAAAGAATTGAAAATGTGGTCAAATAGATGAGCTCAACCAAAAGACACACGTTAGTATTAATTCCTCTATAAAACAATATATAAATTAGTATAACAATTCAAGACCTAACAAATTCAAGACCTAACAAACCTCACATAAGTTACAAAGATGAAAAAATCCTAAATAAAACATCAAGCCAGAGATAGCAATTAACAGGATGCTTGTTCTCATTGCCCTTTCCTCCAATACCTGGCATATAGCTCAATATGATCACAGCCCTCTTTCTGGATCTTCCAAGGCTCTGCAAGACAGCAGGTCTTGAGCAATTTCTGCCAAAGCTCAGGATGAAGTAAGTGCTGGCAAGGGTTCTACTCTTCATCAACAATGAATGGACTATAAGCTCAATAAGGTCAAATACCATGTCTATCTGTTCATGAGTGTATCCTCAGCATCAAGCACAGGGGTCTGGCACAGATAGTAAAAGAATAATACACATTAAGACTACTAGGATTAATTCCAGGACTGCAACAATGATTCGATTAGAAAAATCCATTAATGCAATTAACATATGAATAAAGCAAAAGAAATAAAAGCCATTTTGATCACTCTGACAAATACTGGAAAAATACTTTATAAATAACTAAAATCCAATTGTGATTTTTTTAAAAAGAACTTTTAGTAAACCAGAAATAGAAATATAAAAAAGAATATTTGAAATGAACAGCCAACATCAAACTACATCCAAGGAGAAGTGCCAGAGCCAGGATTGACAAATAGAGCACATTGGTTGTACTGAATCCAATCGATTGTAGTCACTTATGGCAATGTGTGTGGTTTCAGAAACAGGATCATGACTTAGCAGGAAAACGTACTAAGACTATTTAATTATGTTTGTCATGAGTGTGAGATGGATGCTGGCAGGTAGAGTTCTTAGTCCTTCAATTTGGGCAATCTTATAAAAGACAAGAATGATCACTACTACCTCTATTATTCAGCATTATTCTAAATGGTCTAGACAATGTGATGAAACAAAAAAATAAGTAATCAGAGCCATAAATATTGGAAAGGAGGGGAAAATGTATTATCTGCTTAACTACAAAACCCTGAAAAACAATGAGAACTAAAGAGTACTGTAAGAGAAATAAAAAAAATAAAAATAAAATAAAAAAGAGTACTGTAAGATGGCTTATTACATGAAAAATACATTCAAACATAACTAGCTTTCTTATTAGCCAGGATTATCAATTAAACGTCTTGGAGGATTTCCATTTCCAGCATGACAGCAGAATAGGTGTCCAGAGGATTATCTAAAGCAAATCAATTATATATTGTATAGGTCACTGAGACATGCTAATCTCACAATAGTAAAGGGTCTTGAAGAACACACCTTCCTCTCAAAAACAAAGAAAACAAAAACAAATGTGAGATGCTGAGCAGCTGCTCGCTGAGGGGTCTGGCCCTTCTAGGGCTCAGCTGGACCCCTCTCTGAATCCCAGCTGCAGCAACCCATCTGGCTCTGAGAGTGGGGGTGAGGCCAGCATCCATTAGGGTCTCAGCGACAGATAGCTCGGGAAGATGTAGAAATAGATCTGCCCCGTTGGGGGCATGTCTGCTGTCCAGTCCTCCACCTCACCTGCAGCTTCAGTCTCACCGGGTGCCTCCCCAGGTGAGTCAAGCAGCAGCTCTGGCCACCCACCTGTTTAGGTTTTGCCCACCCCTGCCAGAAGCTTCCTTCACAGACCTGCAGGTACCCTCCTAGCCTAGATACTCCTCCAGATACTCCTTGGATTCAGGTGCTCCACCTGCAGATATTCTCCAGCTCTAGCTATTCCTTCTCCAGGGTTCTGTGTCCTGGGACTGCCTGACATTGGGGTTCTCCTTGGAGCAGGGGCTATTTTTGGAAGAAGCCAAGGCTCACTGTGTCTTCAGTCCCCTCCATGAGTGAGCCAAACCAAACCACTGTGGGGCCCTCAGAGCTCCCCACAACATCAACCATGTCTGCTGGACCAGGCACTGGACCTGGGGGTGGCCTGTGCTGGTACGGGTTGTCCTGGGGGCTGGGGTCCTCTCTCTCCTCACCGTGCTTGTTGCCAAATGCTGCCTCTGCACCAGTACTGCACCAGCTACCAGCACCACCTGCTGCCTGGACAGGGAAGGGGAATCACCCAGAGGTGGGTGAAGATGAGGATGATGATGTCTTCATGGACGACAATGACATTCAGCCTGGGGCTGGCGGGCTGGGGACAGAGGATAGCAGGGACCACTTCTCCCTCTGAGTGCCAACCTTTGGACTCCCACTCCATGCCTGACAGCTTCAGGGTAGTGAGGACTACGTGGAAGCCATGAGCCTCAGGAACAGAGATGGCTAGGGCTTAAGGGTAGAGCAAGGAAGGACACTCTTCCCTGCCCAACCCATTCTTCACACTGGCCAGTGACAATGACCTTCTCTTGCTCAATAACCCTCAATGACTCCCTGCTATTCTCAGGATAAAGCCCAAGAAGGGCCTGAGTATGAAAATGAGGCCTCTGACCTCTTGGTTGCCTTTCTTGCCTTACCCTACTTTACTACCTACTTAACTAAATGTTTGTTATTCTCCCACCCATCATGCAGTTTATTTAGACTGCCCTACCCTTCTTCTCCTGACAAATCCTCTATGGCAGTGATGAAAATCCTGCCAATAGACCCCAGGTGGCTGTCTACCTGTCAGCATTTCAATGTGCCCAGATGGTAACATTTTAGTAGTTAAAAAACAGTGCCAAGTTTCCTATTGAATTTTTTTTCCAGTCCAATAAAGTGGGTAAGCCAAACTGCTATAATATATTATGTTTTTCACAGAAATTTATAAATCTATTTTCATTTTGACTAAAAATTTTTAAAAGTCACTCATTAGAATTTTCCCTAAACTGGAACTTGTGCATAAAAATGTCCCTTTTCACTCATAGCTGGAAGACACTGCTCAGACTTCCCTTCTCCTCAGTAGGCCTTCTGTGAGCCCCTCCACTTAATAACACCCTATGAATTTCTCTACCATTGCCCTTGCCATGTTTCATTTAATATTTACTACAAAGTGCACTTACCACGTGTGGTGCCTGTCCCCACACTAGACTGTGACCTCTCTGAGGCCATATGGGCTGTGTCTTATTATTTTTCTTCATATTCTCACATGCGATGGATGCCAAATAAATATTTGCTGAATTTGTTGAAAAAAAAAAACATAAGTGAACCGAGGCTGGACAGGTAGGCAGCCTGGAGGAGCGGGGCTACTCTGAGAGTACTGCTGGTGTTATAGTTTCCTTGGCTGCTCAAGCAAATACCGTGTACTGGGTTGGCTTAAACAATGGGACTCTGTTAGCTCACAGTTTTGAAGCTAGGGGAGAGTCCAAAACAAGGCGTCATCAAGGCAATGCTTTCTTCCCAAGACTGGCATTGTGGGGCTGGCTGCCAGTAATCCTTGGTCATTGGTTCCTCTGTCACATGGCAATGCACATGGCAGCCTCTCCTGGCCTTTCCCTTCTCTTCTGGGTTCCACTGACCTTTAGCTTCTTGCTTCCTGTGACTTTCTCTCCATCTGTCTGAATTCCATTCTGCTTATAAATGGAATTTATAAGACCCATCCTGATTGAGTTGGGCCACATCTTAACCAAAGTAACTTCATCAAAAGGTCCTCCTTACCATGGGTTCACTCTCACAGAAATGGACTAAGTTTTTGGTTTTTTCAGTGTTTGGTTTTTTTAAAAGTTTATTTTACTTATTTATCCCCCCTCCCCTTGTTGTTTTTGTGCTCACTGTCTGCTCTCTGTGTCCATTCACTGTCCACTCTCTGTGTCTGCTTGTCTTCTCATCTCGTCTTCTCTTTAGGAGGCTACAGGAACCAATCCTTGGACCTCCGATGTGGGAGGAAGACACTCAATTGCTTGAGCCACCTCAGCTCCCTGGTTTGTTGTGTCTCTCATTGCCTCTCCTCTTTGTCTTTTTTTTTTTTGCACCAGCACTCCACGCAGGTCAGCTCTCTGCGTGGGCCAGCTCGCCTTCACCAGGAGGCCCCAGGAATCGAACCCAAGACCTCCCATCTGGTAGATGGGAGCCCAATCACTTGAGCCACATCCGCTTCCCTGGATCAAGTTTAAGAACATGTTTTCTGGGGGTGCATAGCTCCAACCACCATACTCTACCCTCTGAACCCCAAAAAGACATGTTCTTTCTACATGCAAAATACAGTCATTCCATCACATCTCAAAAGCCTTAAATCATTTCAGTTACAATGCTAAGTACAAAGTCTCATCAAAACCCTTTGTTTTGGGGAGCTGGTGTAGCTCACTGGTTGAGTGCCTTCCTCTCATGTATGAGGTCCCGGGTTCGTTGCCCGGTACCTCCTAAAAAAAAAAAAACAAAAAACTTTGTTTTAAAAATAGAGTAACGGGAAGCGGCTGTGGCTCAATCAGTAGGGCTCCTGTTTACCATATGGGAGGCCCCAGGTTCGGTTCCCGGGGTGAAGGCAAGCCCGCCCGTACGGCGTGGTTAGCTGACCCAGTGAGCACAAGCAGCAAGGGGGGGATGAATGAATAAATAAATAAAATCTTTAAAAAATAAATAAATAAATAAATAAATATAAAAAATAAAAATAGAGTAAGGAGCAAGGGGCCCTTAACAATGGCCATGCAAAAATTTAAAAGAACTAAATATGACTTCTAGAAATAAAAAATAAAACAACAGAAATATAAAACTCAATGGGCAGGGAAAAGTTGGCATTTTCTTAAAAAGTTAAACATACACCTACCTTATGATAAAGACACTCCACTCTTAGATATTTACCCCAGAGAAATGAAAGCATATGCCCATACAAAGACTTGTACACAAATGTTCATAGCAGGGAATGAACACATGCATCAACTAGGCTGAATCTTAAAATAATTATGCTGAGTGAAAGAAGTCAGACAATAAAAGAGTACATACTGTATGATTCCAGTGATATAAAATTCTTGAAAATGCAAATTAATCTATAGTGACAAAAAGAAAATCAGTGATTGCTTGGGAATGGTGGGGGTGGGTACAGTGGGACAAGCAGAAGAGATTACAAAAAAGCACAAGGAAACCTTTGAGAGCGATGTAATATTCTAGTAAGTATATACATATGTCAAAATTTATCAAATAGGGAAGCGGCTGTGGCTCAATCAGTAGGGCTCCCGTTTACCATATGGGTTCGGTTCCTGGGGCCTCCTGGTGAAGGCAAGCCCGCCCGCACGGCGTGGTTAGCTGACCCAGCGAGCACAAGCAGCAAGGGGGGGATAAATGAATAAATAAATAAAATCTTTAAAAAAAAAAAAATTTTTTTATCAAATAGTACAGTTTAAATATGTGCAGTTTATCATATGTCAATTAAACCTCAATAAAAAATGAACATATACACTCAAAAAAATAAGATCCTTTACTACCAAGGGAGAGCAGTGTTAAGAATCAAAAGAGGGAGCGGATGTGGCTCAAGTGATTGAGCGCCCTCCTCCCACACGGGAGATTCCAGGTTCGGTTCTCGTTGTCTCCTGAAAAAACAAACAAGCAAAACAAACGAAAAACCAACTCAGGGAAGCCGATGTGGCTCTGTGGTTGCACCCTGGCTTCCCACATACGAGGTCCCAGGTTCATTCCCCAGCCCCCAGTACCTCAAGAAAAAAACAAAAAACAAAAACAAGAATCAGGAGAGATATTAAGAAACCAAGGATGGTATGAAAAGTCTGCCACATAAATAGAGTGCCAGAAAGGAAACAGAAGATGGAACAATAATAATATTTGAAAAGCTAATGAATGAGAATTTTCTAGAAATGATGAAAAACACCAATGCACGGATTTAGAAATCTCAAGCAATATAAAGAAAAAGAGCAATACACCCAGAAATTGCAGGAAACCAAAGACAGAGAAGACCCAAAGGAATGACAATTAGATTTAAAACTAGCTTCTTAACAACAATAACAGAGCCCAGGAGACCACGGAATAACATCTATAATATGTAGAAAGAAAATAATTGTCATCCTAAAATTCCAAAATATCTTTCCAGAATAAGGGCAACATAAAGACAATTTCAGACAAACTAAAGCCTAGAGTTTGTTAAAAACATATCCTCACGAAAGAAAATTCTGAAAGATATGCTTTAGGCAGAAGGGGAAAAAATCTTTGCTGATAAGCAAAGAATTTGGTGTAAATGGGATAAATCTAAACAAATACTAGCTGTATTTTTTAAAAGTGATATTGGGTTAAAATAAGACAAGGCTAAAATATGACAATAGCATAAAAGTAGGGAGAGGATAATTGAAGTTAAAATATTCTAAAATCCTTATATTGTTCAGAGTGAAGGTAAAATACTCCTTAATTTTAGACTAAAGAGTATTCATGTTAAAATTTCTAAAGTAACAACTGGAAGAAAAATAAAACATAATTTCCAATGTGAAGGGAACAAAACCTTAAGTGTATAATTTTCAATGTAGAAGAGGGAAGCGGCTGTGGCTCAATCAGTAGGGCTCCCGTTTACCATATGGGAGGCCCTGGGTTCGGTTCCCGAGGCCTCCTGGTGAAGGCAGGCCCACCTGCACGGCGTGGTTGGCTGACCCAGCTAGCACAGGCAGCAAGGGGGGGATAAATGAATAAATAAATAAAATCTTTAATAAAAAAAAAAAAAAAAAAAAGAATAAGAAAAAATAAAAATCCAGTAGAAGTAAAGAGGGGAAAAGAGGACAAATAGAAAGCACAAAATCACACAGTAAAAAATATTCAACTATCTAAGTAATTATAACAAATGTAAATGGACTAAATGCTCCAATTAAAAGAAAAAAATTATCAAACTAGATACAAAAATAAAATCCAGCTATATGCTATTTATAAGAGACACATCTCAAAACTAAGGATACAGAAGGTTGAAAGTGAAAGACGAAAAAGATATACCAAACTAATGCTAACCAAAAGAAAACAAAAAAACTAATGTAGCTGTATTAATACTTTATTTCTTCAAATTCAATACCCATTAATTATAAGATGTCTTATGTGCTATTAAAGAAAAAAATGCTACCAATTAATGTATGAGATGGCTTCAACTATATGACAAATCCCAATTTTAGAGGAATTAAAATGTAGGGAAAAAAATGTACATCATGGAATTGATGAAATACATTATTAGCCAAAATAAACTTTAAGGCAAAAGCATTGTTAAAAGATAAAGTGATTGCTTCATAATGATAAAAATTTCAATTCGCCAGGAAGAAAAAAGATAATTTTATATTTATGTGTACCTACTAAGATAACCTCAAATTCAAGGCTCTGTTGGAGAGCACTTGATTTGAAGTGTTGTGGCTATCTCAGTGGCGAATTAACCAGAAAGTCCAAAGAATGTAATTAACACCATTGAATTGTATACTTGAAAGTGGTTAAAATGGGAAATTTTATGTTAAATATATGTTACCATAATAATTATTCTTAAAAATCCATACGGGAGGCGGCTGTGGCTCAATCAGTGGGGCTCCCGTTTACCATATGGGAGGCCCTGGGTTCGGTTCCCGGGGCCTCCTGGTGAGGGCAAGCCCGCCCGCACGGCGTGGTTAGCTGACCCAGCGAGCACAAGCAGCAAGGGGGAGGGGGATAAATGAATAAATAAATAAAATCTTTAAAAAAAAAAAAAAAATCCATAGAACTTTACAAAGAATGAACCCTAATGTAAACTAGAACTATAGTTAATATAACTATAATAACATTGGTTCATCGATTGTAACAAAGGTAACACACTAATACAAAATGTTAATAGGGAAAGCTAACGGGGAGGGGGTATATGGAACTCTGTACTTTCTGCATGCTTCTGTAAACCTGTATTACAACTGCTCTGATAAATTAAAAACAAAATTAATTAGGAAGTGCAGAAGCTCTGCTAGCCTGAAACTGTGGGCCAGTTTGGGGCAACAAATGAACCAGCAGACTAGCGAGGGGTTTAACAGGGAGTTCCAGGAAGTGAGACAGCCTTAGGAGGCTTGAAAAGCTCTCCAGATATCCAGGATTAACCAGAGGCTGAGTGGATGGACAGCAGAGACTAGTGTGGGCCCAAACAACCTACACATCCCTAGCCAAGAAAGCCTGTACCCATGCACAGAGGAAACATGAGAGATCCTGAGAAAGCCTGGTGAAAAAAAAGATCCAGGACTTTGAACGTGCTCCCCAGCCCATTAACAGACCTATCAGCAGAGAGCAGAAGCCTCACTGGCTCAAGGTGCTTGAGCACAACCTCTGAACACTAAGCTATGCAGACACGTTCACAATCCCCAAGAAACAAGGGGTGGGGTGGGGAAACAGCACAGGTAACAGTGGCCAAACATTGCAGGGGAGACATCACAGTTTTAGCCCAGGCAAGTTATGAAACAAACAACAACAACCCTTGTCTGTGTGTATGTGCATGTGTGTGTATGAGAGAGAAAAAGGAAGAGAAAGAATCCAGAGTTGCTACAATTTATTATTTAAAATGTCTGGAACAATACATGCAAAAAAAAAAAACAAGATTGTTTGACCTTTTTCTTCTATTCCTATTACCCTCTGGTCAACCTGAACCTTTAGTTATAGCAGGTCTGTTAGCAACAAATTCCTCAGGCTTATTTATCGGGGAATGTCTTTATTTTGCCTTCATTTTTAAAAGACAGTTTTGCTGGATATAGAATTCTTGGTAATCATATTGTTGTTCCCCTGTACATGATAATCTTCATTCCTTTGCCGCTTTCATGATTTTACCATTGTCTTTCAAATTTTTGACTATGATTGTAATCCCTAGGGCAACCACTAAGAAAGTACCTAAAAAATAGGGTAAAAAAGAACAACAGAGGGAAGCGGCTGTGGCTCAATCAGTAGGGTTCCCGTTTACCATATGGGAGGCCCCGGGTTCGGTTCCCGGGGCCTCCTGGTGAAGGCAAGCCCGCCCGCACGGCGTGGTTAGCTGACCCAGAGAGCACAAGCAGCAAGGGGGGAGATAAATGAATAAATAAATAAAATCTTTAAAAAACAAAAAAAAAAAAGAACAACAGATGAATTGGAATGGTATTCCAAAAATATTTATTTAAACCAAAAGATGACAGTAAAGGAGAAAGAGAGGAACAACAACAGAAAAAGACAAGGAACAATGAAAATATATGTTCACCAAAAACTTGTACACAAATGTTGATAACAGCTGTTTTAGTTTGCTAAGCTGTTCAAAGCAGATACCATGAAATGCATTGGCTTTAACAATGGGAATTTATTAGCTTACAAGCTTAGAATTGGGTTTTTTAAAAAGATTTATTTATTTATTTTTATCCATTTTTACACACACACACCCCTTTTGCTGTTTTTGTGTCCATTCGCTGGGCAATTCTCTGTGTCCATTTCCTGCCCTCTCTTCTCATCCTTCTCCTCCTGTCTTCACTGGGGGTTGATCTTCGAAACCTCCGATATGGGAGAGAGGCATCCTACCACCTGTGCCACCTTAGTTCCTGGTTTTTCAGTGCATCTCGCCTTGGCTCTCCCTTGTGTCACTCTCCTGTTACGTCATCATCTTGCTGCATGGCTCAGCGGGGCCTGACGGCGCACCCACGTGCGGGGCCTGATGGCGCACCCATGTGCAGGGCCTGGGGGACTAACCTGCTCGCGGCGCATGGTGGTGCACCCGTGCACAGGGCCTGGCGGCCCATGCACCTTCTATATTTTTCTTTATTTTTACCAGGAGGTCCCAGAGATCGAACCCACGTCCCTCCACATTGGAGACGGATGCCCAACCATTTGAGCCACATCCACCCCACCCCCACCCCCCCGGTTTAGCGTTTTGAGGCTGAGAAAAATAACCAAATCAAGGCATCATCAAGGCAATACTTTCTTCCTGAAGACTGGCTGCTGGTGATCCTGGACTCCTGTCACATAGCTAGGCACATGGATATGACTGCTGGTCTCTCCCTTCTCTTCTGGGTTTTGTTGTTTCCAGCTTTTGGCATCTGTAGCTTTCTCCCTCTGTGTATTCATTCAGTTTATAAAGGACTCCAGTAATAGGATTAAGATCCATCCTGAATGAGGTAGGTCACACTCTGAAGTTTTCTCATCAAAAGGTCCTACTTACAATGGGTTCACATCCACAGGAATGGATTAGGTTTAAGAACATGATTTTCTGGCACACATACAGTTCCAAACCACCACAGGAGCATTATTCACAATAACCAAAAGGTGGAGGGGGAGGATGTGGCTCAAACGGTTGGGCGTCCGTCTGCCATATGGAGGGACCTGGGTTCGATCCCCGGGGCCTCCCAGTAAAATAAAAAATTTTAAAAATAAATAAATAAATAAAATGAATAAATAAATAAAATTTAAAAAATAACCAAAAGGTGGAAATAACCCAGATGTCCATCACCTGATGAATACATGAATAAAATGTTGTGTGTAAAAACAATAGAATATCATTCAGAAAGAAAAAAAAAAAGGAATGAAATTCTACTGCATACCACAACGTGGACGAACCTTGAAAACATCACACTAATTAAAAGAAGTCAGTCACAAAAGACAAAGTATTGTATGATTCCATTTATATGAAATTTCCAGAATAGGCAAATCTATAGAGACAGAAAGTGGATTTGCAGTTGTCTAAGGCTGGGGAAGTAGGGAGAAATAGTGAGTGGTTACTAATGGACATGGGGTTTCTCTTTGGGGTGATGAAAATATTCTAAAATTGATTTTAGTGATGGTTGCATAACTTTGTGAATACACTAAAAACCAATGAATTGTACATTTTTTTTTTTTTTTTTTTTTTTTTTAAGATTTTATTTATTTATTCATTTCTCTCCCCCCTGCTGCTTGCGCTCGCTGGGCCAGCCAACCACGCTGTGCGGGCGGGCCTGCCCTCACCAGGAGGCCCCGGGAACCGAACCCGGAGCCCCCCATATGGCAAACGGGAGCCCTACTGATCGAGCCACAGCCGCTTCCCTGTACATTTTGAATGTGTGAATTATATGGTGTGTGAATTATATCTCAATAAAGCTGATAAAAAATAAAAGTGTAAAATACCAAATAACAAAGCAAATATATTATTTTTAAAAAGGAAAAAGAAATAACACATCAAGATCAGTTGGGTTTATCCGATAAATTGAAGGTTGGTTTAACATTAGAAAATTAATTAATGGAACATATCATCTTTAGAAATATTTTCTCCTCTTCTACCTCTACTTCTACAGGCAGAGTGTACTTTGGGTTTGGCCATGAGACTTGCTTTGGCCACTGGAATGTTGGCAGGCATAATGTGATCCAAAGACATGAAAAAGTTATAAAAAGTTATAAACTGTGTTTATCTTCTTGCCTTCTGCTCTCACCATGAGAAGAACATGCCCAGGCTGTCCTGCCCCCTTGTATGGTGCACCAAACAGTCCCAGGAGGAGGATGACAGGCAGGCAGAGCAGGGCAAAACCTCTCTAACCAATCTCAATTCAGAACAACCCACCCCCAGCCAACCTACAGATTTATGTGAATAAATAATTGTTCTTTTATGCCACTGAGTTTAGATATTGTTAGTTAAGTGGTATGTTTGTGGTAATGGCTAATTGGTATATGCAGCTACAAATAAATCTACAGTAAATATCAAACTTAATAGTGAAACGTTGAAAGCATTCTTTCAAAAATCAGGAGCAAGATAAGAGTGTCTATTGCCATTACTTTACTCAACATCATGTTGAAGATCCTACCCAAGGAAATAGAAACCAAAGGCATAAAGATTAAAAAGAAAGAAAACTATGGGAAAGATTTTGGATTTGATTCTGAGTGAAATGACAGAGGGTTTTAAGCAGAGAAGTAAAATGACCTGACTTACATTTTAAAGGAATATTCTGGCTGCTGTGTGGAGAACAGGCTTTAAGGAGGCAAAGACATAAGCAGGGAGACTAGAAAAGAGACGACTGCAACAATCTAAGCAAGAGACAGTGATGGCTTAGATTGAGTTGGAGGCAGTGGAAATGTGAGAAGTGCTCAGGGTATGGATAGATTTGAAAGGTACAGCATACACCATTTGAGATGGGCTGGATATTGGGTAGAAAGAAAGAGAGGAATGAAGGATAAGACAATTTCCTTGCCTGAGCATCCAAGAGATTGAATTTATTGAGACAGGGGAAACTGAGGGAAAATCTGGGGAAGTGGGGCAAGAATCAAGAGTTCTGCTTTGGATCCACTGATTTTGAAAAGCCAAATATCCAACTGGAAATGATGAGTAGGTGAGTGAACATAGGAGTCTAGAGGTCAGAGGAGAAAACTGGGACTCATCAGCATACAGGTAGTATTTTAAAGTCTTGGAGTTAATGAAATGTGTGCTTAGAAAGAGAAGGGGTCCAATGATGGAACCCCGAGTACTCCACTGTTTAGAGGTCAGGAAGATAAAGAGCTAGCAAAAGGAGACCTGGAAGAAGGAGCCAGTGAAATTTGATAATCAAGAAACCAAATGAAGAAAATAATTCAAGATATAATAATGATATTATGATTACATAGGAAAATGACCTTGGGAGATAATGCTGATGATTTGGAGATGAAGTGTCATGATGCTTGCAACTTATTTTCAAATGGCACAATAGGGAAACAGATGTGGCTTAAGCAGTTGGGCATCCACCTACCACATGGGAGGTCCCCAGTTCAGTTCTCAATGCCTCCTAAAAAAGACGAGCAACACAGCAAGCTGACGCAATGGGCTGGCACAGTGAGCTGGTGCCATGAGATGATGCAACGAGATGACACAATGAGGAGACACAACAAGCAGGGAGCAGAGGTGGCTCAAGCAATTGGGCACCTCCCTCCCACATGGGAGGTCCCAGGTTCAGTTCCCAGTACCTGCTAAAAAGAAGACAATCAGATAGAGAGAGCACACAATGAACAGACACAGAGAACAGATGGCAAGTGCAAAACAACCAGGGGGAGCAGAAATAAATAAAATAAAAATCTTTTTTTAAAAAATGGTACAATAAAAAATTTTATATGATATCACATCATATTAGAGAGAGAGAGATGCAGAAAGAACAAATATAACAAAATGTTAATTGTTGAATCTAAGAGAAGAATATACAGGTGTTCATTGTGCATTCCTTTATTTTATTTATTTTTTTGTGTGTGTGTGCATTCCTTTAACTTCTCTGCATGTTTAAGAATTTTTGTAAAAAAGAAAATAGGAGAGAAGCAGATATGGCTCAAGAGATTAGGCATCCGTCTACCACATGGGAAAACCCAGGTTCGATCGCTGGGACTTCCTGGTAAAAAAGCAAATAGGTGAGCTGGGCCCACACAGCCAGCCAGGCCCACATGATGAACCATGCAGCAAGATGATGATGTAACAAAAGAGAGACACAGGGAAGAGTCAAGGCAAGACGTGCCAGAAACCAGGAACTGAGGTGGCGCAAGTGGCAGGGTGCCTCTCTCCCACATCGGAGGTCCCTAGGATTGAATCCCGGTGAAGCCTGGAGGAGAAAAATGAGAAGACAAGAAACAGACACAGAAGATCACCCAGCCAATGGACACAGACAGCAAGTAGAGGGGCAGGGGGGAGAAGAAAAAAAAAACATTCAAAATAAAAAAATACAAAAGAGGAATTAAAAAAGAAATAAAGAAATAAAGAAAATGGAGAAAGGTAAACTGTTTTAAGAAGGATAGGTAGGGAGGCGGATGTGGCTCAAGTGGTTGGGCGTCCATCTCCCATATGGAGGGACCTGGGTTCGATTCCCAAGGGCCTCCCAGTGAAAATAAAAAAATAAAAGTAAAATATAGAAGGTGCGCGGGCCGCCAAGCCCCGTGCACAGGTGCTCTGTCACGCCCCCACAAGCGGGAGAGCCCCCCAGGACCCACGCATGGGTGCGCCGTCAGGCCCTGCCGAGCCACGCAGAAAGATGATGATGTAACAGGAGAGTGATACAAGGGAATGCCAAGAGGAGATGTGCCAAAAAAACAGGAACTAAGGTGGCGCAGGTGGCAGAACACCTCTCTCCCACATCAGAGGTTCCTGGGATCAAATCCCAGTGAAGACTCAAGAAGAAGGATGAGAAGAGAGGGCAGGAAACAGACACAGAGAATTGCCCAGCAAATGGACACAAAAACAGCAAAAGAGGGGGGTTAAAAATGGATAAAAGTAAATAAATCTTTAAAAAATAAAGAAGAAGGATAGGTAATCAATGGTGCTCATTTAACCACTCTTCTAAGGTCAAATAACTTTATAACCCCAGTGCCCAGTTTGGTCTCTAAATACCACTTCCCATGAAAAAGAACCATGGCTCATTGGAAAAAAAAAAAGTAGCTGATACCAGGTCTGGTCTAGAAATGTATAAAATGAGCCTGGAACATTTTATCTTATCAGATAACAAGAAAGATCAAGAGTCATCTTAACAGAACTCCAAAGCCAACTTAAATAAGTTCCTACTGGCCAAAAGCGGATAATTTAAACATCAAAAATGATTATAACAGCCAGCAATTGAAACGCATCACATATGTTTAAAGTATGAGTTCATAATGAAGCTAAAAAACAAACAATACTCATTGGTCACCTCTGGAGGATGCTAGGGAACCAACTCATTTTGAAAGCTGATAAAATAAAAGAGAAACAACTAAGCATTTATCCTGCCTTTCCTTATGAAATATATCTTTGGGTAACCAAAGAGTTGATGTGGAAAAGTTTCTCTTTGTAGAAGTATTCTACCTAATAAACAAAGAAGAAATGAAAGATGGAAGCAGATGTGGCTCAGGCATTTGAGCTCCCGCCTACTACATGAGAGGTCCTGGGTTCGGTTCCCAGTGCCTCCTGGAGAAGTCGAGCTGGCGCCACAGGCAGGAGTGGGGAGCTGACAAAACAAGATGACACAACAAAGAGACACAAAGAGGAAAGACAATGAGAGACACAACAAAGCAGGGAGCTGAGGTGGCTCAAGTGATTGAGTGCCTCTCCCACATGGGAGGTCTGGGGTTGGGTTCCTGGTGCTTCCTAAAGAGAAGACAAGCAAACAGTGACCACAAACAATGAGGGGGGCAGGGAATAAGTAAATAAATCTTTCTTAAAAATGACAGAATGAGACTATCATTTTATAACATCTTTATTAATGGATCTAGACCAGTGGTTCTCAACCAGAGGTAATTTTGATACCCAGGGGACAAATGGCAATGTCTGAAGACATTTTTGGGTGTCATAACTAACATCCAGTGGGTAGAGACTAGAGATGCTACTAAACATCCTACAATGCACAGGACAAAGAAGTATCCACAGAATAGAACTATCCAAAATGTCAATAGTGCTGGGGTTAAGAACTACCATCACAAAAAGACCATTATTGTATACCTCTTGCCAAAATATTTAAATCTAAATCTGAACAAGTCTCTAACTACCAATTAACAGGAAATACTGGGGATGGAGGAACATGCTAAATTATACTAGAAGAAGCTCAACAAAATCCAGACTTTAGAAAACTACAGGACAAATGACTAGGGTTCTTCAACAAAAACAAATTGAGGGGAGCGGATGTGGCTCAAGCAGTTGAGCACCTGCTTCCCACATGGGAGGTCCAAGGGTTCTGATCCCCAGTGCCTCCTAAAAACAAAAACAAAACAAGCAAACAAACGGAAAAAAAACAATTCAGGGGAGCCAATGTGGCTCAATGGTGAGCGCCGGCTTCCCACATAAGAGGTCCCAGGTTCAATCTCTGGTCCCGGTACCTTAAAAAAAAAAAGATGGATGGACTTATAAATTTAAAAAGATTTAATAGTCATACCAGCTTCAGAGATGGACCTTATTTAAATTTTGATTCAAACAATTTTTTTTTTTTTTAATTCAGAAGACAATGGCAAAAACAGAAACAAGTGGCTAATTGATATTAAGGAATTACTGTTAATTTTTTTTAGGTGTGACAATGGTACTGTGCTTTTGTTTTAAAGAAGAAACCTCATCTTTTAGAGATACATACTGAAATATTTACTGATGAAATGATAAAATGCCAGAAATATGTGTCCAATAATCAGTGGAGGGAGAGGGCAGGGGTATAGATGAAATAAGATTGGCCATAAATTAATCACTGGAGAACCACAGTCATAAGAGGTATCTGAAAGCTGGTACTTTCACCTTGACCAGGTCACCTGTGGCAATGGTAGAACTAAGACTGGCTAAGTTATTTTACACTAAGGGTTTGCAACAAAATGGCCTCACTAACCCAAGGTAAATAAGGGTTCGTTGTTCTATTCTCTCTGGGATTTTTTTTTTCATGTTTGACATTTCCCATTTTAAAAAGTTTGAAAAAGAACAACAAATGGATCTGTTAAAAGCCTAACTCAAGGGACATTTTAAACTTCTTATCTCAGCAGGCCCCTCTGCTCCATTTAATGCCGTTAATCTACTTTTCCTAAATTTTCCATTCCTTGTATTCCATGGCACCAGACTCCATAGGTCCTCTTCTACCTTTCAGTTTATCTCTTCTGTCTCCTTCCTGAACTTTTCTTCTTCCATCCACCCTTTGAAGCTGGCATCCCCCAGGACTCCATTGTTGCATTGCTTCTCCTCTATACACCCTCCCTGGATGATGTCATCTACTCTCACCACTTCCTTTACCATCACCCCTTTGCTTATAAAAATTATCTACCTTCCCCTCACCCCAACCTTTCCTCCACCTGGATTCTATATCTCAGTTGGCATCACCCAGTCATCCAAGCTGGAAACTGAAATTATCCTGGCTGGTGTCCTCTCTCCAAAGGGCTGACTGACCTTGGATACTATTCACTCATCACGATTTCCCATTTCACCTCCTAAATACCAGCTGAATGCTTCCTCTTCTCTTCCCCTACATCCCTATCCTAATTCAGTTCTCTTCATCTCCTGACTGAACCACTGTCACAGCCTCCTTCCTAATCAGTATTCCTACCTCCATATATCCACAATGGCCTTTCAAAAACAAGAACCTGGCTCCTGTGCTTGGAATTACTATCACCAGCCACAGCAATTTTCATACCTGGATAAAGGGTCAGATCCCAGTATTGATTAAATTATCGATTATAGCCTTAAACAAAGAGATATAAATTCCTAGTGCTTATACAGTTTATACAACTATAGAAATTAGACTTAGAACTTAAATAGTCGTATTTATTAACAATAATTTAATGTGCCAAATGAGCTTGTTTTGCTAAAACCAAACTGCCTCTGCAAAAATGAGTATGATGCATACGCCCCAAGAGCAGGTTCTCGAGATTTTAGCCTGTGTCCACGCGGTCTGGGAAAATGTGAATCTCCCGCTGTTCTCTCTCCAAAGTTCTGCAAAAGCTTCCCTTCTATGGTGCACCAAGACAGCGTGAGGCCTTCTCTAGACCTTTATTCTTTTCTCACCAGCCCTCGGCAATCAAGTAGTCTCAGAAATGTGTGACAGGACTAGAAGGCGGTCCCCGACCTGATGCGGGCTATGATTATATTAATTTTCTTTATCATACCACAGAAATAAAAAATACAGCACTTTAACACGCTTTTAGAGAACTCAGCCTCGCTCCCTCAAGCCCGGCCTCTCAGCGTGTCTCGATTCTGAGGCCGGCAGCCTCCACAGGCGCGGTGCCACCAGCCGCCGCCAGAGGACAGGCGCTCCGCGGCGCCGCACACCGCTCACCCGGAACCCTCCGCGGGAATCGAGGGACGTCTCCCAAACTCTGGCGATGATTGGCTATTTCGCCGATGACGCCACGAGAGAAGCAGCAGCAAAACAGGAAACGTCGGGTGCGGCGAGCGTGCGGTGTCCAGAGCTCGTGCGTGCGCACCCAGGATCCCGCGCCCACCTGAGGAGGGCTAACTGCAGCTCCTCCTCCCGCCTGAGGGGGCAGACCGGGTTCCCTCGACGCGGCGGGGGCTGGAAACTGCTGAGTGGGGTCACACCGATGAGGGCTGGGCCACCCTGGGAGGGGGAGTCACATTGAGAAGAGGGGTCACAATGACTGGTGGGGTCACATTGCTGGGGAGGAGCACAATAAGGAGCGGGTGTCCCGCTGGCACACACTGGTGGTAGCAGTGGCATGCGAGGGAAAGGTCTCTCTGAAGCGGAGGGTTTCACTGAGGAAGAGAGGGGTCTCCAAGGGGGAAGGGTTCACTGAGCTGGCGGAGTCTTGCTGAGGGTGGGGTCTCGCGGAAAGGGAGGTGGAGGGTTCCCTCTTGAGAAGGGTCGTTTGTACCGAGAGTAAGAGGTGGAGATCCAGCCTGCGTTATCACTGGGCGGAGGCGCTGGAATCTGAACTTTATTCTGGGGGAGGCGAGATGGAATGAGGAGAAAGTCGGGGCCACGCAGGGGATGGGCCTGCCAAAGCCTCCGTACAGTCCCAGGGCATCTCAGCCGCCCGAGAAGGCAGAAGGGGCCAGGACGTCCTGAGGTTTAAGGTGTTGGGATGGAAGAGACCTGAGAAACGGGCCGGCTGGGCCAGGGCGGAGGCTGGGCAGGTGAGCAGGTTTTTGGGCTGCCCCCGATGGTGGCTGGGCCTGCGGGATCTACTTTTCTGCCCCTCTAGTCCACGGAGCCCAGGAATCGGGCGACTTGCTGAGCCCAGCCTCGTCGGACAGTGACCTGAGGGTGGGACGAGGGAGAGAGGACTCTCCGGGCAGCTAAAAGACATTCGAGCCTCATGTACCCACAATCAGCCCTTAATTCCCTTCAGTTATTCAAGCTCGGGCCTGAACTGATTTGACCGACGCCCCAGACCCACTCGCCTGGAGGCTTCGCCGCCACGGGGTAGGGCGTGGGGGGTGGGGGGTGGGGGGTGGGGGGTGCGTACCTGAGGGGGCGTGGCCCCTGCCGGGAGCCCGGGCTCGAAGGAGTTAAACGGAGGCCCGGCCCAGCCCCGCCCCGCCCCCGGCAGGCCGCGGAGCCTGAGACCCAGCGGCGAAACGGAGCAGCCGCCGCCCGCCCGCCCGCCTCCGCCCGCGGGGAGCCCGCCCGCCCGCCGGCGCCCGGGAGCGCCACCGCCACCGCCCGGCCCAGGCCCAGGCCCAGGCCCTGCGCAGAGCGGAGCGGCGTCCACCCGGGCCGGGCGAGCCGGCGCGGCGGGGGCGGGCCCGGGATCTCCCGCGGATCCTCCATTCTCCGAGCCCGAGCGGGAGCTCGGGCGCCCGGGATCCGGCTCGGCCCGCTCCCATGGCGAGCGCGGCCTGTCCGGGTCGCGGGGATCCTACCATGTGAGACAGGCCCGGGCTGAGGGCCCGGCCATGGCCGGGGAGCGGCCCCCACTGCGGGGCCCTGGGCCGGGGCCCGGAGAGGTGCCGGGGGAAGGGGCCCCGGGGCCGGGGGGCGCCGGCGGAGGCCCGGGCCGGGGCCGCCCCTCCTCCTACCGGGCTCTCCGCAGCGCCGTGTCCAGCCTAGCGCGCGTGGACGATTTCCACTGCGCCGAGAAGATCGGGGCCGGCTTCTTCTCTGAGGTCTACAAGGTAGGACCGGTGGAGAGGGCAGAGGGGCGGGACCGAACCTTTGACGGGGGCCCGGAACGAGGGGAAGAGGGCCCGGACTCGGGCGACCCGCCGGGCCTGCCTGGGACTCGCAGGTCCCTGCCGCCCCCAGGTTCGGCACCGACAGTCAGGGCAAGTCATGGTGCTGAAGATGAACAGACTCCCCAGTAACCGGGGAAACACGCTACGGGAGGTGCAGCTGATGAACCGGCTCCGGCACCCCAACATCCTGAGGTGAACGGCCTGCGCCGCTCGTTGGGAGGTGGACGGGAGGGAAAGGGAAAGATCTCGCGGGAAAAGTGGGAACCGAGGAGGGGCCTACCCTCTGATTTCCCCATCTTCTTCCAGGTTCATGGGGGTCTGTGTGCACCAGGGGCAACTGCACGCTCTCACGGAGGTGAGGATGGGCCAGAAAGGGGAGTAGGAGTCAGCGAGACAGGTGGACAGGAGAAATAATGAGAGGCAGCAGACCCTCCTCCCAGGGGTGGCGTCTAACTTCTCTGTACAAACCACATATAAATTGCCTCAGCTAGTCCCATCCCCTATATCCCCTAGAATAGTGCTGTTCCAGTGAAACTTTCTGCATTGATGGAAATGGTCTCCATCTGTGCTGTCCAGTAGGGAGCACTGGAAATGCAGTTAGTATTACTGAGGAACTGAATATGTAATTCTATTTCATTGTAATAATTTTAACACCTGCATGTGGCTAGTGGCTACTGTATTGGACAGGGGAGCCCTGGAACACGATTGGGAGACCCTAGAGCAGACTCACCCTTCTGACCTTTGTGATCCTCCTCAGTGCTATGCTCCCTGGCTTATAAATAGGGGGCCTAGAGCACAGGCCAAAGCTTGACATGCATTCCCCTTCTCCTCCCTCATTGCCCCAGTACATGAATGGGGGAACCCTGGAACAGCTGCTTAGCTCCCCAGAAACCCTATCCTGGCCTGTCAGGCTCCGCCTGGCTCTGGACATTGCCCGTGGGCTGAGGTACCTGCATGCCAAAGGTGTATTCCACCGAGACCTCACATCCAAGGTAGGCTGGCCAGGTGGGTGGAGGATGAAAGGAAGTGTTTGAGGTTGCAACTGGCCTGTGGATGTTGGAATGTGGATAATAGATTAGGATATTGGAGTGGCAAAGCACTGGAGAATGTTGGGGGACTGGGGTGGGGGAGAGTGCTTTGAAGAACTGAGTGGTGGATGATGATGGAGGATTGGGGTACATTGGTGAACTAGGAGAGCAGAGAGGGTTGGGGTTATGCTGGAATGCAGGGCTTTGGGGATTGTGTTAGAAGACCAAAAAGCAGAAGGTGATCATTATATGGAATGCTGTATGTATGTGTCAGAACTGTCTGGTCCGTCGGGAAGACCGAGGCTTCACAGCTGTTGTGGGTGACTTCGGGCTGGCTGAAAAGATTCCTGTCTATAGGTGAGGTGAATGTTCCTTCCCCACCCCAACCTTCCTGACGGCCCCTACCTAAGTGAGCCCTCTAGAATGCTGACCTAGGGACATTTCCCTTGGGGTAGGGGAAAGGGCTCACCTCATCCCCTCTGGCCTGAGGAGAGTATGGGATGTTTCTGACCACCCTGCCCCTGCTCCTGTAGGGAAGGGGCAAGGAAGGAGCCATTGGCTGTGGTGGGTTCGCCATACTGGATGGCTCCGGAGGTGTTGCGGGGTGAGCTGTATGATGAGAAGGTGAGACATCAGCCCTTCAGATCCCCAGAACCTTCCAGAAACACTTGAGATACTCTCACAAGACCCCAGCCCAAGTTCTTCAACAACCCTGCCAGATATTCAGAAATCCCAAAGATCCCTCTTGCCCCTCAAAGGCAACCCCCAACACATGAAAACCATCAAGACTCCCCCCAGGTTTCTGGCACCTGACCTCCCTCCTCCCTCTGACATTATCTTCCACCCCCAGGCTGATGTCTTTGCCTTTGGGATTGTCCTCTGTGAGCTCATTGCCCGAGTACCTGCAGACCCTGACTACCTACCCCGTACCGAGGTAATGTCTCTGGGTTCAGAAAAGGAGGAGAACTCCAGACTGGGTGGCTCATAACCAAGGAGGGTTCCCTGGAGGTTGGGTTCCTAACCGATAGGCAGAAGGAGAACCCAAGGAAGACTGACTTGGAGGCCCCTCCTCTCCTCTGTCCCCACAGGACTTTGGCCTGGATGTGCCTGCTTTCCGAACCCTGGTAGGGGATGACTGCCCGCTGCCTTTCCTGCTCCTGGCCATCCATTGCTGCAGTGTAAGAGCCTTGCTCTCCCTTCTCCACATCCCAACCATGAGCTGACACAGCTGCCCCTTTGGGCCCCTGGTAATGGGAAGAAAACTCGGGGACACTCTTTAGGAATGCTGAGTGAAGCTGCCTCTGTCTCTGCCCATCAGATGGAACCCAGTGCCCGTGCCCCCTTCACCGAAATCACCCAGCACCTGGAATGGATCCTGGAGCAGCTGTCTGAGCCAGCCCCCCTCACCAGGGCTCCCCTGACACACAATCAGGGTAAGTGAGCACAGGAACCGAAGTCCTTGTGTCTCTTTCCTCCTTAGAACTCAGGGCATTATTAGGAGAGACTATGTGTATTTCCTACTCGAGAAAGCTGGAGCATCTCAAAGAAGATAGTTTTCTAATAGAACCTGAGAGAGAGGAGGAAGGAAAGAAGAGGTGAAGGGGGCTAGAGGTGACATCACCCCCTTCCCAAAGCACCCTGTGGGACTCCTTTTCGAAAGCTCTGGTCCCCCCCAGCGTCATGGAAAATAATGAAGCCCTCAAGAAGCTATGATCCTCAAGAAGCTATAATACTGAGAGTAGTGATCTAACTTCTCTGCCTACAGGATCTGTTCCAAGAGGGGGTCCTTCTGCCACGCTTCCTAGGCCAGACCCCCGGCTCTCACGAAGCCGGTCAGACCTCTTCCTGCCCCCATCACCAGGATCACCCCCCAACTGGGGGGACAATCTGATTCGAGTTAACCCCTTCTCACTACGGGAAGACCTCAGGGGTGGCAAGATCAAGCTCCTGGACACACCCAGCAAGCCAGTCGCCCCCCTGCCCCTTGTACCACCATCACCACTATCCTCCACCCACCTGCCCTTGGTGACCACTCCAGAGATCCTGGTCCAGCCTGGGACACCTGCCCGCCGCTGCCGTTCCCTACCCTCATCTCCTGAGCTCCCCCGACATATGGAGACAGCACTGCCAGGTCCTGGCCCTCCCCCTGTAGGCCCCTCGGCTGAAGAGCGGATGGAATGTGAGGGCAGCAGCCCTGAGCCAGAACCCCCAGGACCAGCCCCCCAGCTGCCCCTGGCTGTGGCCACAGACAACTTCATCAGCACCTGTTCCTCGGCCTCCCAACCCTGGTCCCCCAGATCAGGACCTCCCCTCAACAACAACCCCCCAGCTGTGGTAGTGAGCTCCCCACAAGGCTGGGCTGGGGAGCCCTGGAACCGGGCCCAGCATAGCCTGCCCCGGGCAGCAGCCCTGGAGCGGACAGAACCTTCACCACCCCCTTCAGTTCCCCGGGAGCCCGATGAGGGGCTGCCCTGTCCTGGCTGCTGCCTTGGCCCCTTCAGCTTTGGCTTCTTGTCCATGTGCCCCCGCCCCACACCAGCTGTTGCCCGCTACCGCAACCTGAACTGTGAGGCGGGCAGTCTGCTCTGCCACCGAGGGCACCACGCCAAGCCACCCACGCCCAGCCTGCAGCTGCCTGGGGCACGCTCTTAGCAGTGGGGCCTGTGGTCTCAGGCCTCCAACTTTGGCCTTCAGAACACCCTGTGAAAACAGAGCGCAAATGCTGGACAGTACCAGCCCCAGACGCGCTGACTGGCCCTTCTCCCCATATGGGGAGCCTCAACATGGACTCAAGAGACTGAGCACATCCTATCAACCCCTGGGCTCGCTCTCCCACAGGGGTGAACCAGACACAGCATTGCTGACACACGAGACTAACACAGTGCAAGTTATTTAAAAGTATTTCAATAAAACTGCCTGGCTGGCTCCGGGCTGCCCCTATCCACTCAGCCCATGCGCCCTCCTCCCCGCCCCCTCTAAAGGCTAAAGTCCCTTTTAGAGGCTTCTTCACCCTCTTTTCAGAAACAGTCCGGTTTCTGGGATAGGTTTCCAAGCAGGCAGCAGGCTGGCTCGAAGTGTTGGGCAGAATGAGTGAATGAATGCAGGCCACGGGTTACGGAAGAGGGGCACAGGTTCTTGTTGGCATGGGTACCTGGAAGAGTAAAGCATCAGTGAGCTCTGCAGGTGACTGTCACTGGGAACACTCATCCAGCTCACCCGTCCCCTCCCCCGGGCTGTGGACAGCCACATCAGCAGCTTCCTTCAGTTCCAGGCCTTCCCTGCCCCTCTTGCTGCCTCCCTCATGCAAGCAGGCCAAGCTCCTGGAGGCCATGACATGACTGTCATTCCCAGGACCAAGCTCTCCCTCTGACCACTGGGCCCCTGCTCTGAGTCCCTCTCTCCACACACTCCCCATGCTGCATCCCCACCCCTCACACTTACCCGGCTCAGGGCAACAAGTAGGCCTCATCTGGATACCTGAAAGCTGCCATCTCACAGATGTAGGGAAGAAGAGTCAGACATGCCTCTGTCTGCACTTTTGACCACGTCTTCTTAACTGCCTTAATGCATCTTGAGTATTGCTTATCAGTCCTGAACAGTGGTGAAGTAGAACTGGGATAAGCTCTGGACACCTCCCTTCCTCCCTTCTCTCCCCTTGCCCTCCATACAAACCTAACCCCAATCCTAAATCATCCTGATTGCCTAAACACCGGCCACGTCTGGGCATGGTTCAGGGACAGATGGCTGGACTGTAACCCAAAGAGGATTTAGGAGCAGGGGAGGGGAAAATCACCCAAAGTCTTAAAGTTGAAAACTCCAGTTAGGGAACATAGGGTCTGTGGGGTTGAGCCTCTGGAAGCCACCTCACTGCCCCCTTTCTTGCTGCCCTGGAGCAGCTCTAGTGCCCCAAGTGGTCCTGACTGAGAAAGCACCTTAGTGTGGGTGTCTTAAGGGATGGGAAGTCAGGTTAGGGTGTCAGGGTCCTTCATCAGCTGTGAAGCCCCGGCTAAATCCTTAGCTTCTCTCTCTGAGAAGGATGACATAGTTCCCAATCTAGTAATTTGTCAAAAAAATGTATGGGCCAGGGACTGCTGAGTACCTACTGAGGATAGAAAACAAGACTGCCCTCAAGAGTTAATAAGCCAATAGAGGAAACAGACAAATAGATAATTATAATATTGATTTGTGAAAGGTTTTTGGGAGTGGGGCCTCAGACATTACTGTGTCCTTATGAGGAGAATATGGGGTTGAAAATGCCCAAAAATCCTAAAAAAACTTACCCATCAACCAACCACCAGGTATTTTTCAAGTTGATCCAATATGAATCACTTACATCATTCTGTGACAACACCAGATTTAAGGAGTTGGAAGAACTCTGAGGGGAAGAGTCAAAGAGACCAGAAGTGTGTAGGGACTGCTGAGAAATAAGGAAGAAAATGAAGAGAGGCCTATGGCTTTGGCCAGAGGCCTATGCCCATTGTTAGTGTAGGACGTCTGCTCATCAGCGGCTTCAAGCGCCACCCTGCAAAAGCAGGCTCAGCCTTTAGTTCACCTTCCAGCTGGGGAAGAATTTCTGCCAGCTTTTGGAGAGGACCCTTCAGTGGCTGTTGAGGTCACAGGGAACTAATCCCCCCAATACAACCCACCAGGTATGGGACCTTTCTGCCTGAAAGGCTGTGAGGGTAGAAGAACCTGTTAAGCATCCCAGAGAGCAGATCTGAAAGCTGGGATGAGAAACAGGGTAAAGTAGGAATGATTCATGTTTGAACTCTCATGCCAGCTCTCAGTAGAAGCCATCTGGAGCACTGCACTGAAAAGCTGCAGGGGCTGTTTCCACATTCAGTGGTAGAATACTGTGATGATCAATATCTGCCATGGAAAAGGGATGGGAAGCCCTGGCAGGCCTGCCCTGTGTGCACTGCCATTCCTGCCAAGATGATGGATGCCCTTTACCTAACACTACCGTCTGCAGATAAGGATATTCTTACTCCATGATAATTCCACTCTTCAAATTTGGCCAGGTCAGAGGACAGAGATTTACAATGACGTTGGCTCTCCTCCCAACTTTTCTTAGTAGATGAGAAGTAAAAGCAGTTTCTCTTGTTCAGTATCCATCCCACGGGACAGCAAGTTTCTAAAAAGTGGAAAAAGTGTGATAGCACAGTCCAGACCCAGACCCAGGAGAATGCAAGTGACCACTCAGCAATCTGGTTGCTAACAATATTCCCCTAGGTCTAATTGCAGTACCTCCACTGATTCCTAGCCTTTGAACTTTGCCATCTTTCTTTTGCCTCTTGGAAATGCCATACCTGTGTATACAACGTAAAAGGCCGTAAAGTTCAACATTACTCCTTAACAATCTGGGAGGTTTAATAGGGCTGGTGTTAGTTTCCCCAATTTCTGAAGGATTGCAGTCCACCCCACCATTTTGACTCACCTCCCCTGGGCCCCCTGTAATTGTCCCGTACTCTGTCCCGTACCCTCTCATTCATCTCATTAGCCCCTAAACCATTCCCCACACAGCTTTTCCCAGAGCCTCAATCCGCTAACCACCTCCTTCCCTTTCCTTTCTTCCACAAGCAGACAACCTTGGCTCCTGTTTGGTTGAAATTGCCAGATATCTGATGTGGGCTCTTTCCATTTCCCTTCTTTTCATCTCAAATTTTTTCTCTTCTCTGTTCTTTTCCTGACAGTCCATAAAAAATAAGCATTCCTCTTTCTTTTTAAGGCTGGCCTCACCTTCACCTGTGCGCCTGATCCCACCCCACCCTCTGCAATACCTTGTTCCATCAGTCCTATCTCTACCGCTCAAATCATTCCCTCTCCTCTAGCTCCCTCTCTTCACTCTACATTCTGTCATGTCCCCAACAAGCTACCCCCTTGAGCCACTGTCCTATGACAACTTCAAGGAATACAAAGAAGTCTGGTGTGACTGGATCAAAGAGGGTAAGGAGATATGAAGCACATTGGAAGGTAGGCAGGGATCTTAGCCATGCTAAGAATTTTTTAATTTTTATATTACTAGGAAAAGAAAGTCAATGTAGGATCTTACATAGAGGTGTTTTGTTCACTAGCTATATCCCAATGTAATATGTAGTCCATAACTGCTTATGCAATTAATGAATTGGGATGACATGATCTTAACTGAGATAACATGATCAGGTTTTTGTTTTTAAAGGATTACCCTGGCTGCAATAGGAAGAATGGATGGGGAAGGAAGGTGTTTAGGGAGAGCATTCAGAGAGCTGTTACAGTCATCCATGCAAGAGATGCGGTTGGGCAAAAGTGTAAATGTATATATAGATTTGGTAGTGGAAAATGGAGGGAATTCCTCTCCTCTCTGATGGGGAAGGTGATCCTCTCCTCTCTGATGGGGAAGGTGATCGAGGACATCTGCTGAAAGTGAGAGGGAATGTATGGTAATAGGATAATAAGTCATTATAGAGAGCAAGCTGACCACGGCAGGGGTGGCCAGGCAGTGCTGAAGCCCCAGAAGTTGTTGGAGGGTAGAGTTTTGGTGGCACCAAGCAGAATGATTTCACAATTTGTCACACCTGGCTGAAGTCATGGGCAAGGAAGGCAGTTGAGTTCATCCAGAGTTGAGATTTTGCCAGTCAGGTGCAACAGAAGGACAATGGAACAAAAGAGTGGTTGAAGTGATGGACCCTGGAATCCAAGATGGACAGGGAAAAATGTGAGAGCAGCAGACAGCTGATGGAGAGGGAAGAAACAGGGGAGTCAGCAGGCTGGAGGCCCCAATGAGGTCAAAGTGTGGAGAAAGCCTGGAGGGGTGGCCAGTTGCCGCCAGAGAATAGAAGCCTAATACCGTCCTTTTAGTGAGAGCAATTTCAGATGCTGAGGCCTGGGATGCAGCTGTAGGAAGGGAGGCAGCACTGGCATGGAAGCGAGAGGTCATGCAGAATAAGGAGATTAAGGAACAGGACTGAGGGTGTCTGCATATAATCTTGCTTGTGGGAGCACCAGCAAGATCAAGCCTAACCCTGGCCATAGATAACCATTCCAGTTATAGGGCTGGCATCCTACCGAGAACCTCAGTCTGCTTTGGCATAATCCTTCCCCTTTAAGTGCCCTCCTACCCCATCCCCACATACTGGCTGGGCTTCTGCTTTCAAATTCCTTCAAAATGGACCATGATACTTCCCACCCACCTCACTGTGAGTGCCACCCATGCTTGAGAACTTCAGCTGCCTTGCCCCCTACCATTTGCACCTCATCCATCAGTAATTCTTAACCTTTTGTGGGAGAAGGGTCTCAGATTATGAAGAATCTAATTAAAGCTATGGACCCTCTCTTTGGAATGTGTAAACAACCAATTTCACATCCAAATTCAGGGAGTTCACAGATCCTTGACACTGATGTCAAGCCAGATGAGACCTGAGTTTGCCATGCTGCTTTGGACAGTGTGATTTGGATTGCTGGCTGCTACCCTCCTCTCCCCCACATGGTCTGCCTTAGAGCTGGGTGAGTGTCCCTAAATCCACTATGTAACCCTATCCTTCTCCCTGTTGGCCAAGGCTTCACAGCTCGTGTCAGCCACCACTCTGGCTCATTATCCCTTTCCGGATCAACTCAATGCCCCCCTGACAGATAGGAATAGTGTATCCTCGCGTCAATCCATCCCTTCCAGCAGACCCCTCCCATCTCTCCTTTCCCCAGACCAGATACCTGGTGAGGGGCATGTGAAGAGGGGCTTCAGTCTGTCATGCATGCTGCTTAGCCTCTGCTCCAAAGTGCTCCTCTGCTCCTCTTCATGTCTCAAGTTCTCCTCTGTCCTCTCCTTGTTGGACTGGCAGTCCTGTAACTGCCCTTCGGCAGCCTGGTGACCCCCTTGTTCTGCCTGCAGTGCTTCCTGACTCTGGGCCAGCTCCCTCCTGGCCTCCTTTAGATCCTGTTCCCTCTGCTCCAGCTGGGTTATCTTTAGGTGGAGCTGCTGCAGCAGGCTGCTGTTAGTGGCTTCCAGAACTCTGTTCATCTTCTGGAGGTGCTGAGACACCTGCAAATCTGTTTGGCAACAAAGAGTGATTTGGAGGGCATCTCCAGCTGTGCCCCTGTGTCCTGAGACATCAGCGTCCACCTTTTTTTTTTTTTTCCCATCTTGCAACTTGTTGCACAACAGGCTGAAATAAAAGATCTGATTGCCTAAAGTTTAAGGAGGTACTGGGTTAAGTAAGGAAACTTTAGGAAGACACAGTACTCTAAAACAGTTCTGGCTAGAAACCAGACCAAAAGCTACAAACGTGGTGGTAATCACTATGGGTCCTGCTGAGGAAGGATGTCTGTTGGGGAGATTAGGGAAAAGTTGTTTGGCAGTAAATGGGAAATGGCAGTGGGGGACAGCCAATACTCACAGCGCACGCCCAGGCAGATAACGGCTACAGCTAAGAGCAGGCAGGTGAGGAGCAGGCCCAGGAGGAGGTACTGCGTGCAGGCTGCGCAGCCTTCGGAGACAGTGGAATGAGGGGCGGTCAGTCCCAGAAAGAACTTGTAGCCGGAAGGGATGGGGAGCGGGGGCGGGGATTCATGAAGAAAGAGCATCCCTTTCGGGAGGGGGTATAAGTCTGCGGGGGGCAAGGGAGAGATTGGGGACCACCACTCCCTCTTCCCCAGAATAAAAGCTAGCAATGCAAAAAATTTAATTAAGAAAGACTGTAAACTTAAAAAAAAAATAGAATAAGAGCTAGGGCTGGCTGACCCGGCGAGCCGAGCGCAGGCAGCAAGGGGGGGATGAATGAATAAATAAAATAAAATCTTTTAAAAAAAGAGCTAGGGCTTGTTACTGGTAAAGAGAATTGAGGAGCATTATCTAGTAGGAGGGGGCACTAAATCTCAGGTGGAGAGAGCGGGTTTGGGGCCATCGTGGTGGGGGGAGTCTGGGTTCACACGTCGGAATGATCATTACCAGGATGGGGGTGAAGGGCGCGGGGCAGCGGGGTCACGGTGGGGCGGTCCAAAGCTTGCTCCCTGGGCTCATTCCTGAGGCCAGAGCTGCACCCTGCGGAGCCCCGCACCACCCCCTGCCCGTCCAGGGCAGGACAGACATGCGCACCCCGGACTCAGAGTCCACAAGGCGCGGAAAGGCCCCGCAGGGAATCGGCCTTCGGCAGCCCCGCTCCGTCCCGTGGACTCGCGCGCGAGGCCAGGCGCAGGGCGGGCGCGCGCGGGGGTGGCGAGGGCGCGCGACTCACTCGGGAAATTCCGCCCCGCCGCTGGTGACGTCACCGAGCTCCAGGCCTTAGCTGGCTGCTTTGACTTGACCCCTGCGCAAGAAGAGCAGCTGCAGCTTGAAGAGGAAAAGCACCAGGAGGTGGCCCCTTCTTCCCCTCCGTCCCCTCCTTCACCACCACCACCACCACCACCATGCTGAGACCCCAGTCTGTCCTGTGTTGCCCTCTACAAATCCTCTGGGACACCCTTGTCGCCCTCGGGAGCTCCTCACCTCCCTCGGGACTCTTATCTCCCTTCTGGGTCTCCCCTGTATCTTCCCCGCGGTTCCCCTCCTCTCTCTACTGAGTGTCCCTTAATCTTTCCCTCAGGGGCCTCCTTATCTCCCCACCCCAGACCCTCTCCCAGGGGTTGCTCTCTTCCCACTCAGGTACTCTCATCTCTCTACTGTGACTCCCCGCAGGGCTGCCCTAATCCCACCCCAAGCCCCCTTATCTCCCACTGGGACCTCCCACCTACCCACTGGGATCTTATTCTCTGCCTGCCTGCTATTTATCTCGTTCTTTGCTCACTGAGACCCCGCCTCCGGTACCCCCAAGGGAATCATCCTCCTAAGAATCCTGTGGCCTCCCGGGCTCAAGAACAGTCCCCTACAAACACACATCCCCGGGGCTTTCCATACCTGCTTTGTCCCCTAGTCCATAGGGATCCAAGCTCGGGGGCCCCACTGGGGCTGATGGCACTTGTACATTCTCATAGGTTATTTCCCCATCTTCATCAGCTTCTGGGTCTGGAGAGGAGAGCAGTGGGAGTCAGGGGAATGGGGTGGGGGGTGGAGGTGGGGTCATAAATGAGGATGGGGATGCAGACAGAATGGAGGAGACACCTCATCCACCCTTACCCTGTCCTAACCGGTTAGAGATGCTCTTCCTCAGGGGAGCCTTCACAAACCGCAGATCTGCATAGGTGATGGCTTCAGCCATGGTCCTGAGCACCTCTGCCCCCACCTGTCTCCCTGCCCTGTCCACGGCCCCCGAGCCTCCCTTGCCACTCTACTTTCTGTCCCTTCACACTCAGGCTCTGTGTTCCTTCTGTGGCCGCTCAGTTTAAGCACTTTGACCTGTGACTTCCAGTCACAAAAGAGGAAGATGTGAGCAAGTCTCAGCCAGATGGGTTCAGTGAAGCAATAGCATGCCTGGGCCCTGGCCAGAGGGGCAGGGGAGGGGAAAATGGGCCCAGAGCTTGGGGTAGGGGATGGAGGTGTCACAGGCCTACTACTTGCATCTGTCCCTGTAGCCTGTCTGTTTGCTCTTCATGCATCCTAGACCCAGTTCAGTGATGCTGGGCTCCACATGCCTGTCCTCCTGATTGTCTACCCTGATTTGTCCCAGCCTCCCCTCCTGGCTGCACTGTCCACTGGGGCTTATGATGTATAGTCAGAGCTTTTTTGTGCCCAAATGACCCCAGAGGATATCTCCATTCATTGCCAGGAGTGGGAGCCTCTGTCTTTTTTCCCATCAGTGGATTCCTAGTTCCCCAGCATCCAGGGTTTTCCAGTGGGTGTGGGTTCCCAGAAAGGGATCCCTTGGTGTGGTATATTCCCCAGGTGGGGCTGACTTCCCCCATCAGCTTGGGGTCTTTCAGGGCTCCCTCCCTGCTGTAGTCTTGCAGAGCTGCCAAGGACCCCCCATACAGGGAGGTTCCCACAACGAAGCTTTTCCTGGGAATGTGGCAGCCCTTCCAGAGGACACAAAAGATCTGGGATCAAATTGTTTCTCCTTTGAAAGTATCCCTAATCCCTCTTCCCAGCCTTGCTCCCCTACTGCGGCCAGTCAGCTCCTTCCTCTTCCTGACCTGCCTCTGCCAGCCTTGTGCCATCCTCTGTGCCCCTACATCTGAGCTTGTGCAGGACCCAGCAGGCAGAGCCTGGGAGGCAGAGGCTCAGGAGTGGGCCTGGACCGGGGATGAGGATGAGGACTAGCCCCAGCAATGGTGCTGCTTGTGGCCCCTGGAAAAGCTGGCAGCAGCACTGCCCTCTTGTGTACCCATGTGGGGGGCTGGGGAGCAGGGGGGTGGCACAGGGAGAAAGGCTGCAGCTCCTTAGAGGTGAGGCAAAGAAGCGAAGCAAGGCTGGATGCTGAGCAGGTTTTTTGTTTTTGTTTTTGTTTTTGTTTTATTATGGGTAAAAATCAAAATTCTCACAATACATACAAACATTTGCAAAATGATATATAAATATATATGCATATATGTGTATTTGCTTACAAAAATGTTATTTATATATATATATATATACATATATTTTAAGAGGTGCTTTGGTTTTGGTTTCTTCCTCAATTTCCTAGTAAATTTCCAACATTGCCCCTACACACATTTGTGCAGGGGGACCCAGTGCTGAGAGGCCCTCATAGGTGGTAAGGACCTGGCTGATGGAGGAGAGCGAGAAAGCCAGGGAGGGGAGAGGGGGTGCCAAGCAATGGTGCCCAGGGGTGCTCCCTAATTTTTTTATCAGGGTGTGACCCCTTCCAGGAAACCGCAAAAGGGTCTTCTGGGGGTGGGGGGGGTGATGGAAAAGGGCTTTGGGACAAGACAGTGGTGTAGAGGTGGGGAAAAAACCCTCCAGTGGGTAGCATCCGCCCCTTCAAAAACCCCTCCTGCAGCTGTGGGAGGAAAAAGGAAGGGGAAGGAGGCCCTAACCGCATGCTAACAGCTTATACTGTATGACTGCTGGTGTGTGGCTTGACACTAGCTGGCCCTTGCTTCTGTCTAGAGAGCTGCCCAACAGCGCCGCCCAGCCCTGCCCTGGAGAAGGTGCCCTCGAGGCAGACACGCACATCTGTCACCTGAGGAATATGCCTGAAGGAGAGGCAGGTGTGTGCATGTGCACGCAGTCTCAGCTCTTGGCGTTCTGTTAGGGGTGTCTGTGTGAGGTGAGCATCTATGTCACAGCCCTTCTGGAGGGTTACACCCGGAGAATTCTGTGGGTTGAAGGGTGCCTATGAGAGCTTTCCTTTTCTTCTGGGGCAAGGAATGACAACCATTTTAAGAAATGTCGAAAAAGGTTCTACAAGTATTTCCTTTTTAAGGCTCACTGCTCCCTGAGGTGTCACTGCAGCTGTTAACGGTCCCTGCTTGATTAAGGTTTCCAACACACACACAAACACACATGCACGTAACCTCTCCCCATTAGAGCCTCCCGCAGATAACAGTGTATTGGTGACTCCCTGGGGACCTCAGGGACCTGTGAGAGTGAGTGGGAGTGCATAGAGCAGCTGGCAGCAGGAGTGGGTGGGTGCAGGCAGTGTGCGGGTGAATCAACTGCAAGAACACTTGCAGGAATCCCCTAAACATAGAGAACATCCCAGTTTTCAGAGCAGACACACAGGTGAACATGACCTGGATGCCAGGTAAAATGCCAAAAAAGAGCTTCCAGTATGCTCTCAGAAAAAGAATCAGCGGGCCTGCTGCCAAACAAGACTCTTCCACAGGCTTAAGAAGAGGGTACTCAGATGGAACTGGACTGAGCTAAACTGTGCTCCCAGCCCCAGGGCAAGAAGCTTGCCTTGGATGTCCTAACCAGGCTTGGCCTATGTTTCTCTCCTTTTTAGTCCTTTTGGTGATGGTTACATGTCTATTCATGACGTCCTGCATTTCCTTCTGTGTTAGATTACCTTACAGCCTTCTTTTGTGAAGAGGGTGTATGTAAGAGCCTTTCCCCTATGTGTCTCATGAGATCTTTGCAATATTTTCACTCACTTTACCTTCAAGGCTGGAATCAGAAAGGACACTTGTTATTCCCTAGGCCCAAGTATCAGGAATGCCTGGGGGGGGGGGTTAAGAGCTGGGGCCCAGTATTGCATACCTCAGCTTTTCCAGCACCATAACTTCATCATCTGACACCCTAGAAGACAAACACTAAAGCCCACTTCTTGCTCTGTCCTGGTCTCTTCACTACTTATTATGAGGAATGGGTTGTTAAGGCACCGAGAGGAGGGCAATGTGGAAAGGGGCTCATCTACATAAACTTTGGTGAAGTCCAGGCAACATTAGGAAGTCTCCTAAGACTCTGAAAGTCTTCATTACTTTAACCCACAGACTCCGGGAGGTGCTAACCTATTGACAGGGTATGGTATGCAGAACACTGGCCTCCAAAGTCGTCCAGGCTCTAATCCCTGGGACCTGTACTTATGTTACATTACATGGCAGAATGCAGATGTGATTATGTGAAGGACCTTGAGATGGGGAGGTCATCCTGGTTTATACCAATCTAATCACATTAGTCCTTGAAAGGGGACAAGCTTTCCCGACTGTAGGAAGAGAGAGATTTGATGATGGAAAACGGGTCTGAGAGATGCAATATGAGAAGGACTCACCTGGCCATTGCTGCCTTTGAAAATGGAGGAAGGGACCATAAGCCAAGGACTGCAGGCAGCTTCTAGAAGCTAGAAAAGGCAAGGAAACAGATCCTCCCCTAGAACCTCCAGAAAGAATGCGACCCTGCTGGCTCCCTGATTTTAGTCACCTTGTAGGTGCAGGTTGGCCTTTGACCTACAAAAGATGTAAGGTAGTCAGTTTGTATTTGGGTAAACCACTAGGTCTGTGGTAATTTGTTACAGCAGCAATAGAAAACTAATACACACAGGTTTGATAAGTTTCCTCAAGTGTGAAGGAAACATAGTGTAACAGAAAGAACACAATTCTGGGGGTAAAGAAGCCAGCCTTGTCATGGTATGTGACTTTGGGCAAGTCACAATTTTCCAAAGTTTCCATCTTTAAAATCTGGGGTGGTCTAGACAATGTCTGACATCAGTCAAAGGTGGGATTGCTGGAAACATAGTAGGTCTAGACTTCAGCAAAAGCATCCAAAAAAGTCTATCACCGTAGCTTTGGAGTCAGGAGGGAGAGGAATTTGGGCCACCTGAGAGCACTAGTAAGGGGATTTGCAGCTTTTTGAATCACTGAATCCCATGAGTGCTGTTGGGTCTCCAGTGACTTGCCTCAGGCCTCTCCTTGGTCCTGTCTTGAAGGATGACACAGAAAGCACATTCATATTTACTCATGGCACAGAGCTGAAAAGAAAAGCAAATACACTGAAAGGCAAACTCAAGATTCAGACATCTGCATCAGGGCAAAACGATGACTCCAAACCACAGAACGAAATTTAATAAGGATAAATAACAATGGCTAGTATTATTTATTAAAAGATGAATTTTTGGGCTCAAAAAATAAGTTACCTAAGCATAGGATAGAGAGAGTCCTGGCCTTATGATAGTTTATGTAGAAGAGTTTGCGAGAAGACCAGTTACCAGGCATTTTAGAGCTGCAGGGGATCATAGAGAGCCCAACCGACTTAATTTAGAAATTAGGAAACTGGGCTCAGCAGACACTAAACTTGTTATGAGCCAAGAGCATAGACTAGAAAGGCTTGTGGAAAAGCTATAGCTCCCTTTATCAGATATGTCAAACACTATGCCAGCCACAACTACGGCCCCTTTGAAGGGGGCAAACCCCTGCTGATGAGGCAGCCCTAGCCTCGAGAATATGTGTCGTAGAACCCCAACCCCTCAGACCTCAGCCAATTGAAATGACCAAGTGGGCAAATGACCCACGGCTGGCCAGTCATAGACTGGCTAGTGGCCTGGGGTATGGCCTGGCCTGGAAATCAGGGATGATGTGAGCTTATCAAATTTTCAGTCAGGAATTTAAATGGGAAAATATGGAGATGATCACTCAGCAGTGGGAGCTGAAGCTGCAAGGATGCCTAGAGAGAGTCTCTTTCTGCCCAGCGAATCTAGTCCTCTAGACTTTAGCAAGTGTGCCTGGCTACTCGGCTCTCAGTTAGTAGGGATTGAGGCTCCTGGCGGGGGTAACTGAACCTGATAATCATGAGGAGGTAGAGTTGCTGTGATGCTACCTTATGGGGGTGGGAGGACAGCATCTGCATGTCTGGGGATTTTTGGGTGCCTCTTGGTGCCCATGCCCAGAAACATATCCATGAACGGGCAACTGTGGCCACCACGGCCTGAAAATCGCACCATATTTGGGCCTCAGGCACCTCAGAAATGAACTTCTGGGTTACCCATCAGGCAAGCAATCCAGACCAGCCAGAAGTGCAGTCTGAGGTTGAAGAAAGTCTAAAAGGGATGGTAGAAGAGGAAAATGATGAATATCAAACAGTTGTAGCCTTAGAATCAACCACAGCAGTGAGGACTATAGCTTGCCCCACTAGCCCTCCTCTTGCAAGTTTTTATTCTTCCTCCTCCTCCTTCTTTTTTAAGAAATTGTGATGAGCCACTACCTGGAAGAAGCAGTGACAGAGCAGCATGAACTTAATATGGGGCATGCATGGATCGGAGCATTGCATGGATTATGCAGGCACTGTCCGTGCCTTGGCTGGATCCCCTCAGGCCTTGCCCATCAGCCTGGCTTCCAACTGCCAGTCCCACATCTCTTTACCTGCAGGCTTTCTTTGTTAGCTGAGCTCTGCCCCCACACGTGGCAGGCTGGAAGTACTGGAGAACCGATGCTCCCCACCCTCCTGTGCCCAAGAGCAGCTCTCAAACCATGACTGGTGGGAACCAGTGTGTAAGTGTGCCAGTGCCCTTTCCCTTCAGGTGGGATAACTCTGGGGGCACATGGTGGAAGGAAAGTTGAATGAACACCTGTACCTCACCCACAGTATCAGTTAGGGCTCATTCAGAGAAGAGAGCCATTAGGATATACATGTACCTAAACATTCATCTGTGTGTATATACACATGCACACACACATTTTTTTTTCACCGTTTTTTACTCAATTGTGGGAGTTGGTTAAGCGACTCTAAGAGGTTGTTTTCTTTGATTTGGATGTTGGAGCTTGAAGTCTGCAGGGCAGGCAATCAGGAAGGGAGAGCAAGAATAAGCCAGAACCCAAGAGAACAGAGTGGAATCTCCAACTCTGATGCTCTGAATGCCCTACAAGAGAAGCTGTGTTTTTGCTGCCACATGGGAATGCAAGCTTTACTAGTGTGCAGTCCTACACATAAGAGGCACTCAAATATTTCAAATATTTGCTGAATAACTCCCTCGGGATAATCAGTTGTTCCGGGACCATTTATGATCTCATCTTTACTTTACCCAACGAATTGAATTGTCAAGTTCTCAGACCTACAAGGACATTGTTCTGAATTCCCTATTTTGTTCCACTGATCAACATTTCCTCTTCCTTTACCTATTGATTTAATTAAGTGGACCAACAGCATGTTCTCATATCTGCTAAGGCAAATTTTCTCTCACTATTCGTTTTTTTATTTTCTAAATATGTTCCTCTTTGCCTATTCTTTGAGGTACTAATTGGAATTACATTCAATGTACATATAATTTTGGGGGACATGACAGTTTTCATGCTATTTTGTCTTCTTATCCAAGGCTGTGGTTGATTATCTGTTTGTTCCAATCTTGCTTTGTATCTTTTAATAATATTGAAAAACTTTCTTCATTTGGGTGCTATGTCTTTCTTAAGTTGACATGCCATAGCCTAGTGGTTACAAGGGTAGTGTCAGTGCCAGACTGCCAGAGTTCAAATCCCAACTCTGACACCTTAACGGCTAATGCTCTAGACTAAATCACTTAATCTCTCTGTTCCTGTGTTCCCTTCTGTAAAGTAAGAATAATAATAGTAATCTATATTAAGCGCATGTAATGGGATTGGTTGTTTAATACCTATAAAGTGCTGAGAATACTGCATGACACTATGGGGGCTATAATTTTTATTGTCCTAGGAATTGTATAATTTTGTAACTATGAATTGAATATTTTCCCATATTCAGTTTGAGATGCTTAGTATGAGAGTAGAATAAAAGCAATTTATTTTCATTACATTTATCTTGTATCCAGTCAATTCTCCAAATTTCATTAAATTTTGTAGGTTTTTTTTTTCTAAGAATACAATCGTGTCAGCAACAAAAATAGATAGCTTTATTTTTTCCTTTCATATGTTCATAACAATTCATTTTCTTATCTTACTGCATTTGGTAAAACTTCCAGGATACATTAAATAATGAAGATAATAGCGGCATCACTAATTCCTGGTTTTCATTGAAATGCTTTGAATGTTTCACTATTGAGAACGATATTTGCTGATATGTTTAAATATAATGAGTAAATAGTCCTCATTATATTTAAGCAGTTTCTTTTCTACTTCACTTAAAGTCTTTATTGGGAATGATATTAATATTAAATGTGGGAGCTTTTCTTCTTTTTCTATAGTTTTGACTAGTTTAAATGCCTTAAAACTATTAACTTTCCATGAAACTCAGCTGACACCATCTGAATATAAGTTTTTTTTCAAGTACATCTCTAATCACCATACTAATCTTTTCTAAGGAAAATTGAGCTATTCAAGCTTTCCTTTTTCTCTTGGGTCAATTTTAATTTATATTTTTTTCTGAAATGTATCCATTTCTTCTAAATTTTCCATTTGGTTGCCAAAGATTGCAAGTTGTGCTTTTTTTATAATTCTTTCATTCTCTCTTCTGCCTGTAATGATGTTTTCTTTCTCATAATTAATCTTGTCTAGTTTTACTCTTTTTTCCCCCTTCATTAGACTTGCAAGGTTTATCTGTTAGCCCTTTTCAAGAACAATTTTTGGGATTAATTTATCCTTTTTAGTATTTTTGTTTGTTTTCCACTTCATTAATGTCAACTTTTGCAATTACTATTTCCTAATTTGGGGATTTTCTTTTCCTGCTCTTTTTATGTAACTTCTAGATATAAGTACTCCCTTTATATTTGTTTTGTTTTGTTTTAGAGCTTGCTATCTTTATAGCAGTTCAATGAAATAATATATGATACAGGGTAATTGAGAGAAAGTTCCTGATGTTACACTTTTTTCATTCAGAATTTTTATTTTTTGAACATGGTAATTTTAGTCTTTTTTTTTTTTTTTTTTTTTTTTTTTTAAGCATGCAACAATGTCTTTTATTATGAGTTTTTTTTAATTATTTCAATCTCTCCATACACAGGCAAAATGAAGTATGCCAAGTTTAACATATTGGAACTTGCAAACCCAATCACTGCCTAGAGAAGGGAAAACTATCTAAAGCATGCTTAGCCAGGAGGCCAACTCATCTGCCGACCTCCAAGAACATGGAGATGAACATGATAGACAGACTGCCCTCCATCTGAACCTTCATTTACCACCATTCGATAACCCTTCTTTAGGCCCAGATCAGCAGCACATTTCTTGCCAACAATCATTAAATGTCCAAGCAGCCTTTCATCATCATCTTCTGCTACAGAAATCTGAGAAATATGTTTCTTAGGAATCACCAGAAAATGTGTTGGTGCTTGAGGGGAAATGTCATGGAAAGCAAGACACTGGTCATCTTCAAAAATGATTTTGGCGGGGATTTCCTTGCGGATTATCTTCCCGAAGATCGTGTCACCACCAGGCCGAGCGGCCTGAGCCTTGGCGATCTCATCTGCCATCACGGCCTCCCTCCAGCGCAGCGGCTCTTTTTTAGTCTTTTTTTAAACCAACTTTATTGCATTGTAGTTTAAGAACAATAAATTTTTCAATTTTAAGTGTATAATCCTATGAGTTTTGACAAATGTATTTAGTGGTGTAACCACTGCCACCACATTCAAGACATAGAACATTTCCATCACCCTAAAGTTTCCCTCCCACTCCTCTGCAGGCAATCCCCTCCCACTAAGTCTGTGACTTAAATTGCCTTTGTTTGATGTCACTATTACCACTGCTTTCTGTTGGTTTAGTTGCCTGGTATCTCTCACACACATCTTTATTTCAAAGCTTTCTTTATCACTTTGCCTTAAATGTGCTTCTTTTAAGTAATATGTACTTTGGTTTGATTTATAGCAAACTCTATCTTTTAATGGAAGAATTCAGTCCACTCATATTTACTATAATGTGTGATGTATTTAATTTTTATTAGTTTCATCTTGTTTTTAAATTTCTTAACATTGTTGTTAACTTTTTTTTTGTCTTGGCTGGGCTGAATGAACTGCTATTCATTCCATTCTTCCCCTTGTTAATTTGGAGGTTGTCCTTCTATTAATAGTTACCATCCCTTTACTTGTTCTCATAAATAGATACATATGACTCCTCTAATACATGAAAACAGAATAACAACTATCCCCCATACCCTAGTTATCTCCTACTTCCTCCCCACCACAATTAGATGTGATCTTTAGATTACTTTCACTACCCTTCCACCTTCCCCTCTCTGCCTCCTCACCCCTTCACCCTTAGACTTCTGGAACACTTACTTTTACCTCCCCCTAACCCCCACCACCTGATTCCTGAGTTTTATTGAGATAATTCAGCCCAAATTAGAATTTCCCTTCTAAACAGTGTTCCATCTGTTTCAAGCATCCTTATTTAGCACTTATTTTACACACTATAAATATAGAGAGCTATAGATATAAATATATAGATCATGGTCTATTACTCCTCACTGCTTCCGTTCCTTCTCTTGTCATCTTCCTCTCTCTGAGATCTCTGTTCCGATTCATTTTTTTTTTTTTTTTTATTCATTAAAGTCTTTTCTCAAAAGGATTCCTCAGATGAGGTACTTAGGGACTTTTTGCAGCTCCTCAAATCTTTCTTTCACTTTGACAGCTGAGTGATATCTTGGCTGAGGATGGGTCCAAGATTACAGACCTTCTCTTTCATTAGTCTATATTCAATTTTACTGTCTTTTAACCTCCAGGGTTGCAGATGAGATGAAAGATTTTTTTTCTGCCTGAAAGCTTATAAAACATCCTACTAATCCTTAGAGTTTAGGAATTTTTACCTGTATATGGCTAAATGTGTGCGCTTTCCTATAAATCCATCCTGGAGAACAAGTCTTTCTTCAGCTCAGGAAAATTTCATCTAGTATTCAATCATGAGCTCTCCTCTCCTTGTTCCTTTTTTTCCTGAAACTCATAGCATTTGCATGTTAAACCTCCAAGTCTCCTACCATATTTTTCACCACGATTTGCACCTCCATATTTCTATTACATGTTTTGAGACATTTCTTCTATTTAATTTTCCAGGCCTGTATTTTGGGTTTCAGCAACAACCATCCTCTCCTTTGATTTATCTATATGGGAACTTTTTATGTCTAACATCAGATTTTCTAGTACAAGAGAGTCTTTTGTGCCTAAGTACACATATCTCCTCCAGGTTGTCATTTTTTTCAGTCAGGGCTTCATCTCTCTCTGCTGGCAGATTTCTCTGCCCTCTGGTCTTCATTCTCCCTTCTCCAGGGCTGAGAATTTCAATCCACCTTTCATTTTGGGGGGAGGGGTCAGGGAGACCCAGCAAAATCATTGATTGTCCCTGGGAAGAGGCTGTTTCTGTTACTTGCTGCCTTCTGGAAGGTCCTTGCTCTTCATTTTGAGGCTGCTCAGAAACTTGTTTGGAAGGAATTCTCTCTGCTAGGAGCCCAGCAGAAGCCACTGAAGTCCCTTGTCTCTAGCTGGGAGTTGTCAGAGGAGGTGTGGCAGGGAGAGCCTATTGGGATTGGCATCTGCCTACAATCTCCTTGCTCTGAATCCATCTATTCAGCAGATACATGACAATCACCAAAAGACTTAAAACCATTAACAGTTATTGTCTCTAGGATCTACAACTGGGGGTGAGAATGGGGGAAGGGGACTTTTACTTTTCTTTTCCTGGACTAGAATTTCTCAACTCCAGGGCTATTGACATTTGGGGCCAGATATTTCTTTGTTGTGAGGAGCTGTCCTATGCATTGCAGGATGTTTGGCAGCATCCCTGGCCTCTACCCACTAGCATCCTCTCCTCAGTTGTGACAACCAAAAATGTCTCCAGACATCGCCAGTGTCCCCTGGGGGGCAAAGTTGCCCTTGGTTGAGAACCACTGTTCCATACCCTTCTGTTCTAATTGATTTTTCTTTCTTTCTTTTTTTTTTTCTTTTAACCACGTGCTCACATATTATTTCTATAATTAAACATTTAACTGAGGTCATGAGACAAAGAAGGAAATATGAGACCGATATGAGGAAGCAGATACTTGAAATAGAGAACATACAGTAAAAATAAGAAAGAAAATTGGCAAGGAGGGAAGAGATTGGGATGCAAACAAGAAGAGACAGTGTCTGAGTCACAGGACTAGAGGAGCAGGAGCATAAAGACCCCCACATACGCCAGCGGCTGAGGTCCCTGCCTCGGATCCAGCAACAGTCTGCAGAGGCTCAGTCATCCCATGGCCACTGTTCCGGGACTCTTACTCCATACGGTGTTCTTATGATAAGCACCTCTTCACTTAAATTAAGCTATGTGAGTCTCTATTCCTTACAAAGACCTTGTAGACACAGTGCCCAAAGAGGTGGGTTCCCACTGTGTGCTGCCAGTACTATTTTTACTTCTTAGCACCACACACTGAGGGACTCTGATCAAACAAAACAACAGGAGTGACAAACAGACGGCAAATAAGGTCCATAAAAGAACACTATAGAAGGAATTTAGAAAGCTTTTCCTGAAGTGGGAAAAAAAAAAGATTTAGGACTTCCATGAGGGCTGGCTCCCAGTTCCTCCATGGCTGTCATGTACAAAGAAAGAGAAGACTTATCATATGACTGTTGCTCAGGAAGCAGTACTGGAGAGAGTGAAGTAATAGAGTGGCAGATTTGGGCTCCAAATAAAAAAGGATAGGGAAGCGGCTGTGGCTCAATCAGTAGGGCTCCCGTTTACCATATGGGAGGCCCCGGGTTCGGTTCCCGGGGCCTCCTGGTGAAGGCAAGCCCGCCCGCATGGCGTGGTTAGCTGACCCAGCGAGCACAAGCAGCAAGGGGGGGATAAATGAATAAATAAATAAAATCTTAAAAAAAAAAAAAAAAAGGATCTATCAATAAGAAAGATTAGAAAAGATTGCTTGGTTAGGTAGTGAGTTCCCCAATTCTGAAAGTGTTCAAAAGGCTTATAGCATAGTTCCTGCAGTGGGTTTGGGCCAGACCTCTCAGCCTCCTTCTAGAAATTTATAAGCTAGGCAAGAGACTAGGTTCACTTACACATTCAGCAGAACTATCTCAGGGCCAAATGGCACGACAGTGCATTTAAGTCAAAGGAGCATTATCTTGGAATTGGCTGTGGCTCAATTGGTTGTGCTCCTGTTTACGATATGGGAGGCCCCGGGTTCGATTCCCAGGGCCTCCTGGTGAACACAAGCCAGCCTGCACCGTGAGCTGGCGCAGCAAGATCAGCAAGATGACCCAACAAAGGGAGACAAGCAGGCACAGAAAAATGCAAAGCAAATGGACACAGCAAGCATGAGCAGAGGGGGGAGGGAGGGATAAATAAATAAATAAAAATAGATCATTAAAAAAAAAAAAAAGCATGGCTTATGGAGGAGTTGAACAATAAGGGAAGGTCTCAGAGGCTCAGCATCTTCAGCTGGCCCTGGTCTGCTGGTCTTTTCTTACCTTATTAGTCAGAACTCATGGTTACAAAAGATAGATGCCTAAGAGAATGGCTTAAGGAAAAAAAAAAAAAGAGAGAAAGAAAAGAAATTTATTAGCTTACATAACCAAAAAGTCCAGGAGGCAGATCTAGCTCTGGGCATAGATGGATCCAAGGTTTTAAAAGGTCATAAAGACTTGGTCTCTCTCCATGTCTCAGCTCTGTTTCCCTCCTTCCAGTCAAAACCAGCTTGGAAGTTTAGATCCATCTCGAGAGTGCAGGGCAAGGCAAAAGATGGAGGAGTCTTGACTGGATGATTTCCGAGGCCCCTCCCAAACTATAAGTAATTCCTTAACCTCCTATCCCTGAATCTTTGGCTCTCCGGAAGGGTGTTGGGCTTATCCCTGTCCTCCAAACTGGGATCTCAGGAAGAGGAAAAGCTGGAGCCCCAGAGGGTTCCCCTCCCCTTGGAAATTTGCCTGGACAGGGCTTTCCTCTCGCTGGAATCACACACCAGTGAGACAGGGAAGGCCAGTAGGGAAAGCACGTGGAGCTACGGGGGGTGGGGGTGTGGGGGGGAAGAGATATACCAGCTGTTTAGTGGAAGGTGTTTGAACGGGTTTTAGGAAAAGGATTCAACTGGCCCAACTTAATTATGTTCCCAGACGCAGGGATCAATTGGTAAATTGCCAAAGTCCTGGGCCGGGACACAAGCCTCGGTGATGGCCACAATATGCAAAGATAAATAAAATTGTACCCCACTACAGACACAAAAATTAAAGAAAAACTTTTTACATAAACTTAGTTAAAGAGCGACTCTTTTGGGGCAGACGCATCACCCTGCTCCGGACGGAGTGAGTCCACTAGTTCCGTAACTGGAGAACTGCTGCGCGGGGACCGTCGCGGCCTGGGCTGCTCAGAGTCCGGAGCTCGACTCTGAGGCGGCCCCCGAGCGCCAGGACTACATCTCCCAGGATGCTGCGGGCCTGGCAGCAGTACGCCTGCGCAAAGACTGTGGGCGATGCCGCGTCTCGCCAGGCGGGAGCGCTCCGGGCTTGGTCCTGAGGTGGGTGACGCAGCGAGCACCGCGGGGTGAGCTGGGCCTGAGGGAGGATCTACAGCCTGGGTTAGGGCGCGTTTGAAGCCTTCGTTCTGATTCCTGGCTTGTACCAGCTCGTCGGCGGGACCCCAGCCCCCAACTCTTCCAGGGTGAAGCTCTTGGGTCTCCTAGACCGCGAAGACACTGAGCCATGTTCACAAACACAGCAGCCCCTCACGGCTTCACATCGCACTGCTGCCCGTGGTTCCCCGCATCCGGTACCCACCCCCAAGATCCACCCTCTCTCCCACACAACCCCAGCTTCCTGCCGTAACTGCTACCTAGGCCTCTTCGGGGGAGGCCCAGGATTCCCTGCTCAGTTTTTTTCTGGGGCTGTAAGTGGGAGAGAAGTCTGGAAGTAAAGGCCTCTGCTTTGTCTTTTCTCCCCCGCTCCTCAAAGCTCAGAAGGCTCCAACTGGCCTCTACAGAGACCGTAGGGGGAGATGGCCTAGACCATCCGTCTCGGAGAGAATCTTTTTTTCCTGGCCCCCATAGAAAGTTGGAGCTAAGGAGGGGTTTCCCCAGCTTGAGGCTATTGCCAAGATGATGGTTGGATCATAGAAGGGCTACAGGAAAAGAGGGAGGGGCCGATGAGAGTGGAATAGGCATCGGAGTGCAGGCATTGATGGATGGGACTCAGGTGCCTATGTGTATGGAGTGAGTCTCTTGCCAGGGTAATGGAGGGATTGAACAGAATCAGTTTGCCACTCTTCTGTAGGATGGAGGCTGTGGAAGGTAGGGCTTTCTTTTCTTGCTTTTTTTTTTTTTTCAATCTCCTAAACATCTTTCTAATCCATTCCCTCCTCTCCATCCCCACTGACAGCAATGCCACCATTTTCTCTAACCTAGATTATTGCAGCGTCTTCCTAAAGGGACTTCCTGAATCCAGTCCTGCTTTCTTTTAGACCAACACAGCAGCCCATAGAGTTTCTAATGCTTGATGTGTTCATCCCTTGCTTAAAAACCTTCAGTGACTCCCCTTCACCTCACCTACAGGATAAAGTCTAAACTCCTGGGCAGGGCTTACAGACCAAGTGTTCTCTGGCTTCTGTCCAGCACTTCAGCCTCATCTCGCCATTTCCCCCATCACCTCATTTCCCCATTTCCTCCAGCCGTCCTGAATGAACTTCCTTCTGTCAGTTTCTCTAAAGAAGCCTCTTCTTTGCCTTTTGCATCCCTCTGTCTGGAACATTTTCTATCCTTCAATTCTCTTGGCAAACTCCTACTAGTATGCGATGTCCCTGTTTACAAGTTACTTCTCCTATGAGCTCCTATAGAGGCTCCTGCACTTCTCTTATTTTAATAATAGTTAGTACTATTGAGCACACACTGTCTTCTAAGTGCTTTACATGGATGATAACTCATTTAAACCTCACAGCCTTTTTTTTTTTTTTTTTTTTTTAAAGATTTTATTTATTTATTCATTTATCCCCCCCTTGCTGCTTGTGCTCGCTGGGTCAGCTAACCACGCCGTGCAGGCGGGCTTGCCTTCACCAGGAGGCCCCTGGAACCGAACCCGGGGCCTCCCATATGGTAAACGGGAGCCCTACTGATTGAGCCACAGCCGCTTCCTCACAGCCTTTTTTTGAAATAGACACTATTAATATCCTCACCATTTTACAGATTCAGAAACTGAGGCCTAGTTGCACAAGAACACATGACTGATAAGTAGTGGACATGAGATTTGAACTCAGGCTGTCTGGCTCCCAAGCCCACAGTCCTAATCACTGAACCAACCTGCCTGTTGTAGCATGCTATATAGTGTAGGGGGCTGGGGTTAAGAATTAAGCAGGTGATGAGTGGGCTGGTAGGAAAGACAGGCATTGGATGAGGATTAAAATGAAGGTGATGCCAGTGGAGGCCTATGGATGACAGAAAGAGGACGAGGCCGCCAGGCTGCTGATGCCCAAATGGGGGATAGGTAGGACTCAGGGGAGCCAGAGGAGGATTCCTGGGGGAATTGATGGAGAAGCTAGGCTGGCAGGTTGGGGTGGGGGTGGGGGGCAACAGCACAATTACAGAGGTCAAGGAAAGAACAGTTCAGGGGCTGGTGAACTTGCAACTTGCAGACCCCAGGTGAGTGCAAATTCTGGGGATGTCCTAGCATCAGCCAGAGCAGCTGAAGACCTGGGCTCCAACTTCCACCCCCAGTGCCCGCCCCTGCAGTGTTGTTGTTGTCACCCCTCTTTGCCCCCCTTCCCCAGCTACACGCCCCCAGGAGTGCTCTGTGCAAACAGCAAAGCTCTCTCTCTCACACACACACAACACACAGGTCTGCAGCCCTCGAGGTAAAATATAAACACTTTTTGAGAAGTTTTATTTGAAAGGTTGGGGACATGACAGAGGCAGCAGGACAGAAACTGGTATTCTCCTGCCTGGGTTCCCAGGTCAGGGCTAGACTTGGGTCCCTCAAATTCCTAGGCTCCAGGACCCCTCCGGCCTGAGGCCTCCTAAGGATTATACCCACTCATACCCTCAGTTCTCTCGGGCTCTTGCCCCACCCCCACTGCCCACATCCTGTGCCTGAGGAGACACTGAGGGGGGTGGTGAGACTGTCAGGGAGAGGGAGTGGGGAGGATCCAGAGGAGGAAGAAGTGAGAACCTGGGAGTTTGGGGGCTGAGAGGAAAAGACAGAAAAAAAAGGGGGGAGAAGGCCCCCACCTTTGCCTCTTCCATACTCAAGAAACTGTTCCCCTGAGATGTCTCTCTCACAGCTCAGATAGGAAGCTTGGGGGAGGCCACCTCCACCTCCTGTGACAGGGCAACAGCTCCCTGTCATTGGGGATGCTTGAGAAACAACCATGCCCGGAACAGGGTAGCAGTAACCCTGCAATATGAGGCTGGGGCCATGCCCACCCGGCTGTGCCAGGCCTTCTCTCTCAGGTAGGTGCAGGCTGGCTGTTGGCGTAGGCCTCATCAGGGAAGGAAGCCCGGCCTCGGCGGGTCTGGGCACACACCGAGGCGTAGAGCTCTGGCTCGGGGCCTGAGACCTGCGGCTTTGGCTCAGAGTCCAGCACTACCTCCGAGTACTTGATGGGGGTCCCAGGGCTGGGGATCCGGCCTTGAGGAGGCCGAAGCTGCAGGCTGGTATAGCACATCACCTCCTCTGCAGCCTGGGGATGCAAAGCTGTTAGAAGCTCACTGGACCCTCAGGAAAGCCCCCACCTCCTTCCCCCCACCTCTCTTCAGCCACAGCCAACTCACCCTGGTGGGACCTCCAGGGGCTGAATCTTGATGGTCTGGCCCTGGTTCTTGAGACAGCCGTCCTGGGACAGGAAGCAGGAATCTAGTCAGCTTCTTGTTCCCCTCTGGCACCACTACCCCCACCTCCCACCCCATGGCCTGACCTCTGTGCCCATCCCCTCTGCCAGCTCCCTACCTGTCTGCAGATAATGCAGGTTCCCATACAGGGGGACCTCTTCCACAGACCCTCCAGAGCTGAAACACAGAGTTTGGGGGATGAAAGGGGGCTTCTTGGTAAGGGAGAGCTCCCGATCAACCCATCCCTCTGCTGTCCCCGACTCACCGTCCCTGCTCCGGATAATTCCTGCTCTGACCACTTGTGCATTGGTACAAGTGTGCAGCCAGTGAAATGAGAAGCAGCAGCGTCACAGCCCCTAAGATGGCCCATAATCCCCAAGCCTGGGTGATGGAGGGGATTCCTATGGACAAGGAGGGAATACGGGATGTCACTGCCCAGCCCCAGCCTCTAGCTCCCAGCAGTTGGGACGTGGGGCCACCTGACCCCTCCCCCAAGGAGCCCCTGCCCCACCCAGCTCACCCTTTGCGAGGAAATGGAGAAGATGCGTGGAGTTGTCACCTCTGCTCATGACTGCGTAGTGAGAACCGAGACCACAAGCCCCCTACCCTGAGCAGAGAGGTCAGCCTGGTTCATGGCCTGGCAGCTGCTGCAGCCCCCCTCACTCCCACTCTTCTCTGGCCTGGGCCCCACAGCTCAGCATCCCCAAAACTAGTGGTGGCAAAGTTGCTGGTTTCCGGGGAGGAAGGAGGAGGGGAGGGATTGAGTGAAAAAATGAAGACACCGCCCTGCACCTGTGCCTTTCCTGCAGCTCCTAAGCGTCCCCCACCCCTCACGGCCCTTTGCCCCACTGTAGCCTAAGAGAAGAAAGAGGAAGGCCTGAGTTTACTGTGCCACTGTGCAGGTGAGCCCATGAAGACTCTGGGGTGGGGGGAGGGAGGAAGGAAGAGAGGAGAGAGCAGTGAATTGCCCAGCCGGGCAGAGTTGGCGTGAGGCAGGACCAGCAAGGACAGGCAGCCAGGCCTTAAGACAGAGACTCTATCCTGCCAAAAGGTGCCTACCATCTCTCTCCAACTCCTAGTGCCAAGAAGGCAAATGCAAACCTCAATGAGCACACTATGGAATGGGAAGGGATGGGGAGGGCTCCTTGCACCTACAATCCCACCACCTCCTAAGGCTGACCTGACCTGAGGGAATGTGCTTAGTTGACTGTTTGGAGGGATAATGGAAGGTAGATCCCCACCCCATTCCCCACTCCCACACACACCTTGCCCAGAAATGTTACTCTCAACAGTTGGTTGAAAGAAAGGCCTGCCCCGCCCAGGGTTCTCCAGATACACTGAGCCCTGTCTTTGTACTCTTTCACCTTGGGGAGTGGGATACCTACCGGGAGGCAATCAATTTGGGAAGATGGATTTTAAATTTCAAATATAAACCTTACTGGGGGTTGGATGTGGTTCAACTGGTTGGGCGTCCGTCTCCCATATGGAGGGACCCAGGTTCGATCCCTGGGACCTCCCGGTAAAAAACAAACAAACAAACAAACAAACAAACAAAAAAACAAATATAAACCTTAGATCAGAGGTCAGAGATGTATTTTCTTTGGCCCCTACAATGTTTTTAAAAAGTAAGAAAGGTCCTGCCCCTCCCGTTGGAGACAGAAATGGTTCACATTGCCTATACAGAATTTTAAAGCAAATAGACAACAATAAAAACTATTTAAAATGTCCCCTTTTTATTATTACCATGTACCAGCAATTCTAAAAAATGTCAGTGATAAAATACTTCTCCCTGAAAAATCTTTCGTAGATCTAAGTTCTATATTACTGTTGTTACTGGAGAGTTTTAATAATATACAAACTTTAAATTAGCACATTTTTATTAGTTATCTTTTAATAAGCATTGTAATCTACATGGACATTAATCTGGAGAACCCCCAGTTATGCAGTTGGCCCCTGAGCCATGCAAATTCATTGAGATGTGCTCATTTCTAGAATTAATTCATAATGGTTTGGAATTGTTTAAACTTGCTCTGGGCACAATTTCTCTCTCCAGCCCCTGTGTTTAACGAATAGATTTAAAATAAACAATGATAGCACCATGACTGTAAAGCTGAAGAAATTGAATATTTTAATTATGTCATTCTACTTGGAGCTTTTATTTATATTTGAAATTTCTGGAATCTATTGTGAAATGGTTTTCATGAATCTTTGCAAAACTTATCCTTACATTTAAGACTTTTTCTAACTATTTGTATGTCGCTTCATGTGAAAGAAACTTTTTAAGTGAAAATTAATAAAAAGTATTCTTTGATCGATCAACTATGAGCAAAGATTGACAAATCCAGATATAACTCTCTATTGAATATGAATATGCAAAGATCACTTTGGATAAAGTCATTGAAAAATTTGCAGATATTCGGGATCAAAACCAGAAATTGTCATGTTATTTATCACTCAGATCAATATGTTTATATAAGTTTTTTGCCCGTTTACTAAAAAAAATACAATAATGTAATTAAGAAGTATTAACTCATTACCTTTTCATTTCTTGTTCTGCAGTGCTTATTTAATTTTTAATTTTAACTATATATATATATATATATATATATATATTTTTTTTTTTTTTACCGGGAGGTACTGGGGATCGAACCCTGGTCTCTCCATATGGTAGACGGATGCCGAACCTCTTGAGCCACATCCGTTTCCCAAACTATATATTTTTTAATACAGGCTTGATTACATATATAAAGTTCAGTAAAAGAAAATCTTCACCATATGAATTTCTTTTCTGGCCTTTATTATTAATTTCATTTTATGATTACTACTGAAAATAATTTTGCCATATAGAGGAGAATTTGAAAAAAATGATACACTCCAGTGTCAAATATGTTAAGTATGCCACTGTTTCCTTGCCAGTGTTTAAAAATGGAGAGATTTCCAATTTTTAAAATCCTGATTTGTTGATTCTTTGGAAAAAATCGGGTCTGGCAATAATGGATTGGAATTCCCTAAAAGCAACAATCAGGTACAGTTGGGACCATTTATCATAGTATACCTGGCTGCACCACTTATTTACATAGACTGTGCCAGTTGCCTTAGAGTCAAGGTTAGGGCTACCCTGCTTTGCGGGGTTCCCTGTGTGTCTGGCTGCCTTTGGCTAACCTATGACAATTCCCCTGAGTGCCCTTCCCTCTTCCTTTATGGAAAGGCAAGACAATACACCATATTTCTGAAGTCGGGGAAGTGTTGTATTCCTCTAGGTTCTTGGCTATGTTGCATGAAAGAATTTAAGAACACGCCAGTTTAGTTAGGCCAATAAAAAGGATTTATTGGGAAATGGGGGGAAAGTACAGAGCTTTCTGGCAAATGGGAGAGAAGGACAGAAATACACACCGAGATTTGGTATGGTGAAGTGGGACACTTCATCCAGAGAGAAACTCAGCACCCAGACAATGTGTTTAGGAGAGGAACCTTTATTTCCAGCCAGCCGGGGCCTCCTCCAGCAGTATGGAGAGAAGCGACTCCGGCTTCCCGCGGTGGGTTTTTATAGGGAATTTTAGCAGGGCCAGCATGATAAAGCAACTTTTCTTTGTGTTCAGATATCAGATTAGTTGATTAAAACAAAGCATTAATTTTCTTGCGCCAGAGAGGGGGAGGGGCAGCTTCAATTGTCCATATCCAGCAGAGCAAGCAAGCAATATTACAGCAGCTAATTTTTGCGATTAGCATCGGTGTCGAGGGGGTCTGGGTTAATCTTTACTAGGGGTGGGTTTTGCCATCTCCACGGTGGTGTGATTGGTCAGGCACGGATGCATATCCGGGGTATTGTTTTAAGCAGGTTTTGTGGGCCTTAGGAACTTCCATCAGTGTTACTATGTTTAAAAATCTCCATTACAATGGGCTCCTTTAGGCAGAGAGAGCAATCTGGCTTGCGCAGTCACCTTTATTAAACTATTGATTATGGGGGTTGGATGTGGCTCAACTGGTAGGGCGTCCGTCTCCCATATGGAGGGACCCGGGTTCGATCTCCCGGACCTCCCGGTAAAAAAATAAATAAATAAACTATTGATTACCCCTCCCATTGCTAATGCTAAAGGGAGGGGCCCCAGCTGTTATTGGCTACCTCACCAATAGTGGGGGCCAATGACGAGGACTGTTTGGAATATCTGGGCCCAAGGGGAGGTCCCAGAAAGAGAAACTGGCCTCAAGATTAAACTCAAAGTCTCAGTGAGGTCTTGTAGCCATATTGTTTGTCGGCCATGTTGTGGCTCATCTTCTCCTCGTTTCCCTGGCTAACCTGCCTCAACTCCCCCCCTCAGAGAGTTCGCGCCCTTACTCTTAAGGGGGTTCTGAGGGGTGATGTAGTTACTTCCTGCTGGTTAGGGCAGTAGTCGCAGCCTGACAGGGTGTAAACTTTTCTGGCTATTCTATTGAAGGCGAGGGAAGAAGGGTCTGGCACCCAGGTTGGAACTGGATGAAATCCCTGCATGACTAATAAGGCATTAATTCTGTAAGAAATAAGCTTAATTATATATATATATTTTTTTTTAAATCATGAAAATAAGTATTTTTTTACCATAAAAATAAGAATTTTTTAATCATGAAAATAAGTATTTTTTTAATCATGAAAATAAGAATTAATTTTTTTATTTTTTTAATAAGCTTAATTAGAATTTTGAAGATACATGGTCCCACAAAAAGGATAAAGATGATGGTGGTAGGCAGGCCTAAAAAAGGGGGCCAGCCGTGACATACTAGACCACGAGAATGAGAAAGGCCAGGTGTCTTCAGAGGCTGCATCCTCCCAAAGTTGATGGGAAATAGCATTCTTCCTTGCATTCTTTTATGCTGTTGGTTAACTCGAGGGAGATATTGTAGTAGACCTGCTGAGTTTGGGTATAAACTGCACTGTAGTCTCCATCCACTTCAGGAGCACAACCAGAGATGTAGTAGATAATTTTTATTGTTTTAGGGGTCAGTGACTGACCTAGCCAATAAGTCAAATGGAAAGGCAAAATGCAGTGTATTCTATGAACCAAATATATAGTGTAACATATTGTATGATTAAAAAAAAATTTATGTATCCAGTACATTTAATTGAGAAATGTATGTTTTTATTCAACTGTGTTTTCTTTTTAGTTTTTAATTGTTTATATTTTCAATTATTAAATGTACAAAATAAAGTTTTTAAAAAATTGCAGTGTATTGAAGGCCTGGTTTGAATGTATAAGAGAATTTGATGATACTGAAGTCTCTCTCTTAATTTTCATACACTTTCTAAATACTTCCAATGCAATGTATAACATATCAAATGAACTTAACTGTTTCAGTACCTTGCTTTTTACTTTTACACCTTTACCATGATGATGTTAATTAACAGGTATTATGAATTATATATCAAATTCAATTGCAAGATAGTATTGACATTTAAAGACTCATTTTTTTTGCTTACCTTTTACTGTTATCCAATTTGTAACAGGTGAACCCCAAATCTGATTTACAATTTCTTAGGCACAAGCAGACTAACAAAGTTAAAGCAAGCACAGGTTGGAACAGAAGAGAAAATTTTACACACTTATCTTAGCTAAGGGAAGACTTGACTTTAGAATCACTAGCCGCAAAGCTCCCAGTGTCTGTCCATGGCAGAAACTTCAGGCAGACCCTCCAGCTTCGTTCTTCCAGGAAAATCCCTGGGCAGCTGCTAAGTATGGAGTTAAGGGGTCCAGAGAAGCCCTGCCCCTGACAAGACATGAATTGGGGCTGCTCTGGGGGCTGTATCCCATTAGTTACCTCCCTGCGAGGGAGATATTGTAGTAGACCTGCTGAGTTTGGGTATAAACTGCCAACCCCAGTTCCCACAGCAGTGGTTATGCCTAGGACAGCTAGAAGAGGTATGGAGAGGCACTGCCCTCGACATAAACTCACAAAGATGGTATAGGCAACAACAAGACAAGCATATGGCAAGCAAAATAAACACAGTACTTAAGAGAGCCATTCTTTTGTCTTATAGACACATTCATTAACTACTTAGAAAATGAATTAAATTTACCAGTACTTCTTTTTTTTTAAAGATTTATTTTATTTATTTGTCCCCACCTCCTCATTAGTTGCATTTGCTGTGTGCTGGTCTTCTTTTCAGGTGGCACCAGGAACCGAACCCAGGACCTCCCATGTGGGAGGGAGTCATCTAATCGCCTGAGCCACCTCCATTCCCTGCTTTGTTGTGTCTCTCATTGTGTTTTTCCTTGTGTCTCTTATTGCGTCAACTTATTGGGTCAGCTAACTGCACCTGCCCATCGCGTCAGCTCACTATCTTGCTCGTCTTCTTTAGCAGACACCGGGCACAGAACCGGGGACCTACCATGTGGTAGGTGGAAGCTCAATCACTTGAGCCACATCTGCTTCCCTACCAGGACTTTTAACATGTTCAATATCCCTCTGCATATAATCTAGAATAGGAAAGATATCATCATAATCATAGGGCATATATCTAAAATAGGAGAGATATATGTATAGCACTTAATGCTAATCAATGCACAAGTTCCTATTTGAGCTGCAATTAATAGATCTAAGCTGGGAAGCAGCTGTGGCTCAATCAGTAGGGCTCCCGTTTACCATATGGGAGGCCCCGGGAACCGAACCCGGGGCCTCCTGGTGAAGGCAAGCCAACCCGCGCGGCACGGTGAGCTGACCCAGCGAGCACAAGCAGCAAGGAGGGGGATAAATGAATAAATAAATAAAATCTTAAAAAAAAAAAAAAAAAAAAAGATCTAAGCTCCAGGTTTGCAATACCTTACATGTTATCTCTCCCTGGGAGCAGTCCATAATGCCAATTGTGTTTAAGTTCTACTTACATCACTCTGGAAATCATTGCTCCACTAGGCATGCCGTTCACACAGCCAGCATGCTACAGCACAGTTGATCCTAGAGAGAGACTAGGAAGATAAGGCTCCACTGTTTTAGTGGCCTGGTGCATAGTCCCCTTTGGCACTATGAAACAGAGCCAGTCTGGAGGCAATGTCCATTGTACAGTTGGCTATATCAAGCCATCATAGGCTGCTGCAGGAATCTGAAACTGCACTGTAACTGCACTGTATGTCCTCTCCTTCTCTCTTACACAGGTTTAACTGGAATTCAGAGTCTTATACAGAGCTCACTCTCAGCCATTATCACATACTCACATACCACATGTGGCCATGTGGTGTGGCAGGAAAAAATTAGCCCAATTTCTGATAAGGCAACCCAATGGTGAGTCTGCTGGAATGCTGGAAGACCTGCTCATTATCCTAGAGAGGTTTAAATGCATTTGTTAGTCTGGATGGCATCCCATCACTAGACCTGGTTGAAAAGATTGCTCTCCGGACCTGGTTGTCCTAGAAAGTGGGGAAACCTGCTCTCTACTCCCATGTTCCAGGGATCAGGGGCCTTATGTCTCTGGGTGTCCCCAGAGCCTTAGCGGTCTTAGAGACATCTGGGTCTGGTTCCCAGACCTTAACCCCCAACCCGGGCTTTCCCGCTAGGAAAGGGGCTGGCTAGGGAACTTCAAACACTTTTGTCTACTTTGCAGAGGTCTTAGGAGCTGGTTATGAGTGAGCTCACCCCATAGGCGCTTCCAAGGGCCAAGTTCCTCATTTAAAGCCCATAAAAAAACTAGAGACTAATTGTCCTGTGATTTGCTGGGAAACACCCTCAGGGACCCCCCCAGAGACAATCTCAGAGTCCCCCAGAGCAGAGAAGGAGCAAAGCCTCAGGGCACTACTGAGGGTGGGGCTCATGCCTCTCTAACAAATGCATTTCCAGTTTCTAAGGCATTCTAAAGCATCTCACAGACCTAAAATGAGGACAGCAGCAGTTGTAAGATCAAAGGCACATTTAATTAAAAGGAGTTAACTAGTGGTCTAAGGAAATGATACAAAGGATGATAGCTATTCTGGACTCACAGAGAGGGCCTGGTAAACTCCCAACAGACTCCTGCTCGATTCAGGCTATATGCCCAGTCAGGTCTCAAGGGCTGTTTCACCCAACACCCAGAACTTCCTTGGATCTACACAGCGTGGGGATTTGCCCCTGTCACCTCCAGAGAGGGACCCAGAAGTCTGGGCAGACCAAGTTTATGTCCTGTGGAAGCCTATCCAGGAACCTCCTTTAAAATGGCAGAACGAAAAGAGGGCACAGACAGGCCTTAATAAAGTCTGTGGTGGGGGTTAGGGAGCACCACTCACCTTTCTGTCTCCTGGCTGGTTGGCCAAATGAAGACAAGGAGGTGTTGGATTCCTCTAGGATCTTGGCTATGTTGCATAAAAGAATTTAAGGGGAAACGGATGTGGCTCAAGTGATCGGGCTCCCGTCTACCATATAGGAGGTCCAGGGTTCAATTCCTGGGGCCTCCTGGTGAAAGGTGAGCTGGCCCACACCAAGTCCTGGCTCACATGGAGAGCTGGTGCAGCAAGATGATGCAACAAAAGAGACAGAGGAAAGACAATAAGAGACGCAGCAGACCAGGGAGCTGAGGTGTCACAAGAGATTGAGTGCCTCTCTCCCACTCCAGAAGGTCCCAGGATTGATTCCTGGTGCCATGTAAAGAGAAGACAAGCAGACACAGAAAAACACACAGAGAGAAGACAGTGAGTACAAAACAATGGGGTGGGGGAGAAATAAAATAAATCTTAAAAAAAGAATTTAAGAACACACCAGTTTAGTTATGCCAGTAAAAAGAATTTATTGAGAAATGGGGGGAAAGAATGGTGCTTGCTGAGAAAGGAAAGAATGGTGCTTGCTGAGAAATGGGAGAGAAGGATGGAAATATGCACTGAGATTTGGGGTGGGCTCCTCTAGATGAGAGAGCAATCTGGCTTGCATGGTCACCTTTATTAAACTATTGATTACCCCTCCCATTGCTAAAGGGGCCCCAGCTGTTATTGGGTACCTCACCAATAGTAGGGGCCAATGGTGATTACTGTTTGGACTATCTGGGGCCAAGGGGAGGATCCGGAAAGAGAAATTGGGACCTCAAGCTTAAACTCAAGGTCTCAGTGAGGTCTTGCAGCCATGTTGTCTGTCGGCCATTTTGTCTGTTGGCCATGTTGTGTCTTCTCCTTTCCCTGGCTAACCTACCTCATTTCATTCATTTATTTAACACACATATACCGATTACCTGATTATGTGCCAAGCTCTGGAGATATGAATGTAAATGAAACATGGTTTCTTTCCTCAGAGAGTTCCTGGTTTTGTTGGGAAGAAGACCCTCTGACCCAGACAGACAATGTAGGGGAAGAAGAGGTAAGTCATGTGGAACATTCACAATAGCCAAAAGGTGGAAACAACCCAAGTGTCCCTCAACAGATGAATGGATAAACAAAATGTGGTATCTACACATAATGGAATATTATTCCTCCATAAAAAGGAATGAAGTTCTGATACATGCTATAACATGGATGAACCTTGAAAACATGTTAAGTGAAATAAGTCAGATATAAAAGGACAAATATTGTATGATTCCACTTATAAGAAATATCTGGAATAACTAAATTCATACAGGCAGAAGGTATATTAGAGGTTACCACAGCTGCAGGGAGGTGGGGGATGGGGACTTATTACTTAATAGGTGCAGAATTTCTGTTTAGGGCGATGAAGATTTTTGGAAATAAATAGTGGTGAAGGTTACACAACATTGCCAGTGTAATTAATTCTCTTTAAAAATGGTGGGCAAATTTTATGTTATGTATATTTTACCACAATAATTTTTTTTAAAAAGCCATAAGGTAGATAAACTGGGAAATTTTAGAGTTTATATACATTGCCAGAATAATTAAAAAAAAAAAAAAATGAATGTACAGCACAAAGAGTGAACCATAATGTAAACTATGGACTATAGCTAATTATAAAAATATCATTTCATCAATTGTAACAAAAGTACCACACTAATGCAAAATGTTAATAATAGGGAAAACTTGGGGAGGGAACAGTATATAGGAACTCTGTACTTTAAAAAAAAAAAAAAAAAAAAAAGCCATAAGGAGAAAAAGGCTTTATAAATTTGAAACACAGGAAGACGCCTGTGTGGCCATAAGAAGGTGAGTAAGAGTGTTATAAAATGGGTTTGGTAAGGTAGGTAAGTTGAGAGGTATCAGATCACATAGGTCTTTTTTTTTTTTTTTAGTTTTTTTTTTTTTTAAGAAGCTTTAAATTACATAAATGTTACATCGAGAATATAGAGGATTCCCAAATACCCCACCCTCTCTCCCACACTTTCCCCCATTAACAGCATCTTTCATTAATGTGGTACATTAGTTTACAATTGATAAACACATATTGAAGCATTGCTACTAAGCATGGTCTATAGTTACCTATGGCTTACACTTTGCACCGCACAATTTTATAGGTTTTGACAAAATGTATAATGGCTTGTCATTGCAAGAGCATGCAGAACAATTTCAATGTCCCCAAAATGCCCCGTGTTACACCTCTTCTTCCCTCTCCCTTCCTCAGAATCTGTCTATATCAATATTACAAGTTCTTCCTTTACTAGAATAATAAAGTCTACTTTAGTCCATAGTTGCAATCCCCCCTTATGTTTGTTCATTCCTCAATCAATCTGCTTCCAATTGAGAGGGGGCCTATATCCCTTAGGGCAGATGGATGGAACTATCTTGCTTGAAGTTGTAGATACTGTTTTTTGGGATGGGTATTGTCCATTATCATCCTTTTGTTAGTTGTCCTGGGTGAGTCTGATGAACTTGACAGTAGGTGTTGGCTGCAACTCTGCTGAGATTCAGGGCTCAACCAGCAAATAAACAGGCAGAAGATTTAAGTCTCTGGGACATATATTTAGCAGGTATAGTGCTAGTTATAGGTTCAGATAAAAGGGGCAGAAGAACCATGTGTAGGGAAATTATAAATGAGTCTAACTCTGCTACACTGGGGAGATAGGTTATCATATATTCCAAGGTACGGCCTACTGACGGGGTGACATAGGTCTTTAAAAAAAAAAAAAACAAAAAAAAACGAATGTAGAACAGAGGGTGGAATACCTAAATCTGCCTGGAAAAGTTATGGAAGGCCAAGAGGGGTAAGGGGTTGGACATTGGGATGCTGTGACATAGATGATATGGAGACTGACAGAAAAGGTGAGAATCTCTGCCCTCCCTCTTAACTGATTAATAACTTAGCCTTCCTGAACTTTGGTTCTCTCATTTTTTTTTTTTTTTTTTTTTTTTTTAACCAGGAGGTACCGGGGATCGAACCCCGGTCTCTCCATATGGTAGACGGATGCCGAACCTCTTGAGCCACATCCGTTTCCTCTCTCATTCTTTAAAAGGGCTTAACTATATTCGCCTTTTGGGGGCGTTCTGAGCATTCATTCATTTCCTTCAACAAAGATTCTTTGAGTGACTACTGGTGTCAGGCTCTTGGAGTAAAAGGGTAAAGAATAGACGTGGCCTCTGCTCTCATGGAACTTACAGTCTAGTGGCACTGAAAGTAAAACAACTGCACTCATGAATAAATTGGAAATTGAGATAAGGGTTCTGAATGAAGGGAACACACGAGCTGGGATAGGAAGGTTGGGTGGACGTTATGCACGGCGGTGGAGTGTCTGGGAGAGAGTTAAAATAATGTCAATACCTGGCTCAGTAGCTACTCAGATAAAAATAGCCAGGACAGTTCTAAGCATTTTACTTGGATTATCCCATTTAATCATCGTAACAGCTCTGTGAGGTCCATACATACTATCATTATCCCCATTTCTCAGAGTGGACACTGAGGTACCGTGAGAGATTAAGTAACTTGACCCAGAGTAAACTATCTCTTGAGTAGAGAGCCAGGATTGTAGACCAGGCAAGCAGAGCCCATACTCTATCGTGCATCATGCTACACGGTAAATGGGATCTATTACAGGCATTTGCCAGATGGAGAGGGGAGAGGGTGGGGTTTTAGAAAGGGAACTGCAAAAAAAAAAAAAAGCTATACAGAGGCCGCTAAGAGGTAATATAAGTAGTTAGTAAATTTGAAATAAATTCCACTTTACTCATGAGTTACCTCTTCTGGAAAATTGAACGCGCTGAGAATGAGCCCCGTGTGGTTGGCGCGCAGAAACGCGCGCTGCCTGCGTAACTAGGAATCGCTGACGGATGACTCCCCCGCTTCTCACGCCGCTCAGCTCCCCCGCCGCAGGGGGCGAGTTTGCTTCTTGGCGGGCTTTAGAGTGACCCGCGAGGAGATCTACGTGCACGCGCACGTGGCACTCTCTGCCCAAGGTCCGGGGACTTTCCCCTAGGCGAGATGTAAGGAACAAGTCCCTCGTTTGTAGCCTAGGAAACAGGCCTTCAGCACGAACTACCTAAACAGTTCCAGGGGTCTAGCTTTTTATAGGTCTAATAGGCAATTTCTTTTACGGTTAGGGTGAGGAGGCTGGTGGTGTGGACAATAAAAACATTCCATTTTATGGCGTAATTTTCTAAGACTTTAGGCTTCTGGGGGCCATTTTGGCTAATGGAATACTTAAATAGATAAGAAATGAACTAATTTACGAAAACTGAACCAGCACGACCTTACGCAAATAAGAAGGAGCTGCTCCCGCCCCCAACTACGTGGGCGTGGCCTTCCAGTGAGGCCAGGACGCGTGCGCACGGGGGCCTCCCGCCAACGCTGGAAAGCCTGGGGCCGGTGGGTGCCCTCGCAATGGCGGGTGCTGCTTCTCTCCCGCTCTCGGGTGTGCTGGGGCTGCTGCTTGTGTCTGCGCTGCCCGGGGTCCTCGGAGACTGCCCTAGCCCCGACCTCGGAGCACACCCAGGTACCAGCGAGGGCTGCTGGAGGGAGGCTGGGACTGCCCATGGTGTCCCAGACCCCAGCTCCGCTGACCCGCTTCTGCCCTGTCTGCGCAGGGAACCCGGCTCAGGTCGGCTTTGGGGCCACGGAACCCCGGCGGCGACCGCCGCCCAAGGACCAGCGCGAGCGGGCCCGGGCTGGGGCGCTGCCTTTGGGGGCGCTGTACACCGCGGCCGTCGTGGCTTTTGTGCTGTACAAGTGCTTACAGGTGCGGGACGGCTGGCGGTGGGGGTGCCCTGGATCTCCCAAAGGGGCGCTGTGGGAAAAACAAGACGCCCCTTCCCATCCGTATGTAAAATGACATTTGGAAATGTTGGCTTTTCAACATTATGAGGTTATTTTGAGAATCAAGCGAGATAATAAATGTGAAGGGCCCATGATAAATTGTAAATAACAACAGTCACAGCTAATCCTCCCAACAACCTAGTGAAGAGAAATTAAGTCACTCGTACAAGGCGACACGGCTTAACTGGCAGAGCCGAGATTTGAACCCAATGAGGCCCCAACCTTGGCCCAAGAGGTTGACTGTTGTAGTCAGTGTTTCTAGAGTGCAAGTCACCAAGCAGTCTCATGTTCTCCCGGGGAAGGAGGCCCTGAAATGTGAACTGATAGTACATTTTGGTGTTTAAGTGGCAAGTAGTACCTCCTAGGCTCTATCACTTGGATTAAGAACAGAGGGCTGAACAAATTTGGAGATAATGTGAAACCAGAAGGGATAGCTAACTGGGATGGTGATCCTCAATACACTTCAACATGCTAGGATGAAGGACTGATTTTAATGATGAAATTCAACAAGGACAGATACATTTTATTCTTGGACCTAAGTACAGTTTGGAAAAAACATTATTTAGCAGCAGCACCCATGAAAGAGACTTGAGCATTCCAATTGACTATAAACTCAGTTGTGTGATATGACAACACACTTCCCAAATCAATGTTACAAACAAGGTATTGTGCTTCATCTGCTGATGAGAACACTCCTGGAGAAATTTATTCTCCTCAGAGCACTGCTTTAAGAGCACTGCTCAGAGTAAAGCACCCAGACAAAACTGTTAAACAATGGCTGAAGATTGGGGATATTAAATCCAGAGAATACATGGCAGGGGAAGAAAGACTGCTGTCATCAAATTCCTGAGTGGCTATCATATTGAAGAGATATTTGAAGGCTCTAATCAGCACCATGGATGGCATATACATGGAGGGCAAATTTTGACTTTTAAGAACTATCTAACAACCAGAGCTATATCAAACTGGAGAGAATTTCTCACTTCTGGAGGTATTTTGGCAGACTCAATAACCACATGTGAGGGCATATTGACATCTTGGGTGAGGAGCTGGACTAGATGTGATTGATTCTCTGAGGTAAAAACCCAGTAGCTGGGGGATGGATGTGGCTCAAATGGTTGGGTGTCCGTCTCGGCAGGGACCCAGGTTCAATCCCCAGGAACTCCCGTTTAAAAAAACAAACAAACAACAACAAAAAAAAACCGAGTAGCTTTCTCTACCTCAAAGTATCCTCCTCCCATTATGGCTCTGGGGGCTGAGGTGATGGAGCAGGGCCTTGTTGCTACCGTATTGCCTTTTCCTTCTTCCACAGCAGGGGAAAGATGAGGCTGCAGAGCCCCAAAAGGAACCAGGCAAGAAGGAACCATTGCAGTCAGGTGGGTTTTAGAGAAGTCTATGCTTGGTGGGGGGATTAGGAGAAAACAGAAGATAAGTAACCACTGCCCTCTTTTTCTCCCTTTCCCCCAGAGCAACAGCTGGCCCAGCTGACACAACAGCTGGCACAGACAGAGCAGCACTTGAACAACCTGATGGCCCAGCTGGATCCTCTTTTTGAGCGGTGAGGAGAAATGACACTGTGACCGAGGGAATTTGTGGCAGGTGGGAAGGGTTGGAATGTGGGTTCAGCAGCCCCTGAGTGGACATTTCTGCAGTGTGACTACTCTGGCTGGAGCCCAGAAGGAACTTCTGAACATGAAGCTACAGACCATCCACCAGCTGCTACAAGACCGCAAGCCAGACAAGGGTGTGAAGGTTTCAGAACCAGGTAAGGTGTTGTAGATAAGGGTCTGGTACAGGTGAAGACAAAAGTCTCTAAAACCAGAACAATTCTTGATCTTTCCCCTCACAGAGGCCACCATACCCTTTCCTGAGAACTTATGTATGGAGGAGGAGGAGGAGGCGGCGGAGGAGGAGGCGGCGGCAGCTGGTGACAGTCTGCTCTGGGAGGAGCCCTTGAACAGTGGCACAAAGACATGGAACTTAGCTACTGCCTGGGAAGTAGAGCAGGGGCTAAGGAGAAGACGCAGGCTGCGGCAGAGTATCTCAATCACAGCCTCAACCAGAAAGGAGGGACAACAGCTGAAGGTTGAGTAAAACAAAGTCTGTTCTTGTAACTGAATGCCCCTGAGTGCTTTTTCCATCCTGGCTGGTCGGTCATACACACACCCAAACTAAGTGCTTAAGAACAACTGGGCCTTCTTGAAAAGCTTCCCTTATTAGGACAAAAAGAGACTGCCCTCCAGGGAGGGAGCAGAGAAGACAGAGGGAGCTCCAGTTCTTTCCCTTGTATTCCTGAGGCCACCAGTCATGCCAGCCTTCAGGGCACAAAAATCCCTTTTCTCATACAGCACAGCTGAAATGGTAAGCCTTTCCAGAAAACTACTTTACTAAAATCCAGTAGGAAAAAAAGTTACAGAAACTATATACACAACATAACAGCCATGTTTAAAAAGCGGCAACCTTGATACAGGCCTGGACAGAAACACAGCACCAAGCGTATCAGTCTCAAATCCCCTCATCTGTGTTGAAGGGGCCGGGTTGGGTTGGGTGGATTTTGATATGCTGATTAAGTGCTGGTCAAATGACTTAGATGGCCTTGACTCCAAGCAAGCACAAAATGACCCTTCTCAAACCATGAAGGGTTCTATGTTTTGTTTAGTACTGAAGAAGATTCCTTTGTACTCATGGCTCCGACCTGTCCCTGAGGTATCCTGGGTTCTGGGATTTGTAGAATTCCTCTAGTTCTTCTGCCTGCTGTAGAGGGAAGACAGTCAGTTCAGGCACTGGAATAAGCACACTATTCAGACAGAATCACCCAGGGGATTGGGAGGTCCCAGACAGGTTCAGGAGAACCCAAATTAGGATCGGAATTGCTCATTTTCACCATGGTAGTCAGAGCCTTGTGGGCCACATCACAACACTCTTCTTGGGGGAAGACACAAGTTACCTAATAGCCAGAGTCAGGCTGTGGTACCAGTGTGACAGCTCCTCTTGGTCTGTGGACATGAGCAGTAGCTTCTCATGGGGGAAGGACAGCTAGGGAGAGAGCACCTCTTAGTGCATGGGCCAGAAAGGTCCAGGCAAAAGCTTAGGCCTTGCTGTTTTCGTGGAGGTAATTTAGGGATGAGATGACATCTACGTATGAATCCCCAAGTCCCGGCCATCCTCTCCCAATATAGTTCCTACAAAAGGGGGCCCAGGCCAAGGAGATAAACAGGTCCATAAGTGTTTGAGGTATATTCTGGGCCTCTCCCAACCTTACCTCAGGGTCCCTTCCTATTACTTACACTGAGCAGTCCACCGCAAGGGCCTCCAGAGTGGCCAAAGACCCTAGAGAGTTGACACTGGGCCATGGGGAAGAGGGCCTGGCAGGCAAAAGTGCCACTCTGCAGCAGGTGCAATGGGGGTCGAGGCTTGGCCATCAGGAGCACATCAGAGAAGAGGAAGAACATGCGGGGCCGAGGTTCCCCACGAGGAGGCACCAGTAGCAGCCAGCCCTGACGGAGGAACCAGCGTCCTGAGGGATGGGAGCTGTTATTCTAGTGCAGATCCAAGACCATGACCGATGGGAACAGGAGAGGGACTGGGGAAATACAGGGCATGTGCTGGCTCTATAGAGGAAGTGGGTGCATTGGAGAAGGGCAGCTGAGGATTGAGGGGAAAGCATGCAGACCACCTGAGGTAAGCCCCTTTGCCTGGCGTCCACTGAGCAGAGCCTGAACACGCCGGAGGTGCTGGTCATTCTTCTGTTCCTGATCAATAGTGTGGACTCGCTGGGCTGTCTCACTTACCAGCTGGGCAGCACCTGGAACAACAACTGGTGGTAGTGACAGGCTGTTCCACTGTGGGTCAGAGTCTTCTTGAAGAGTGTGCAGGCCAGCAGAGACATTGTAGACATGTCAATGGAAGATAGGGACAGACCAGCAGCCATTATTGGAGGTCAGAACTAGAAAGGGCATAGCAGAGAGGCAGCCTCGTGCTTCAGCTGCAGAGAAGCAGGAACGTACGTGTGAGCTGTTGGTGGTCAGAGCTGTTGGGGCCCGTGTTTTCGACCAGAGCAATGACAAGATTCTCATACCTGAAATCAGAGTTCGAGTCTGTGAGGGAAGGTACGGCTGAGCAAAATCCCCTTGCCTGGTACACTGATAATCCTACTAATACCTTGGTTGCAGGGCCAGAAAAGTTCTGTTTGTGTTGGTTGTATTGCCTTCTTTCATCTGGGACCCAGAACCTAAGCTCAAACCACATGGCCCTCCTCCGTCCCATAGAGAAGAATCAAGGGCACATAACCACAGTTCAGGAGGCCAGATCCCAAGGTGAAAGTCAATCAGCCCAAGGAGATGTTATAGACAACCTGACTGTAAACCCTTACTTACCTCATCCCCTGGAATGAAATTCTAAGCTAGGCTGGCTCCCTCCCCTCAACACATTTTCCCAGATACCCTGTCTCAGGCCCTAGTGCAGGCTGCCTCTCTCCAACATAGGTTCAATGTAGCTGCAGTGCTGCAGCTAAGAGCCTGAGGTAGTCCATGGGGTTCACATTTATTCTTGCAGAAGGCTCTCAGGAGCAGTTTGGCCCAGGGGAAAGACGGAGTTGGGAGAGACCCCATGGTCTCCACAAATCTGAGGGTAGCAGTCATACAGACTGAGCAAAGAGAAGCTGGCTCTAGTCACTCACTGCTGGAGCCGCTGCAGAGGCAGAGGGAGCAGGTCCTGGAGCTGAAGGCCCCCAAACTCAGGACGTCCTTCCTGAAGCTGCAGAAACCTCCGGAAACGTTTGTTTTTCTTTAGCTGCTTCTGGAGTAAGGGGGAAAGGGTTGGCAGCAGGCTGGTAAGCCACTCCTTATATTGCATTCATCTGTGTGCACACTCCCAGCCTTCGCTAAGTTGTGTGCTCCTGAGAGAAATCCTGTTTCCCTACAGGGGACTTAGCATAAAGTGGAAGCACCCAAAGGGCTCTATAAATGCAGGAAGAAGTTTGGATCTCCAGATGAAAAGGAAACATATGGGGCAAGAGGGGTTACCTGCAGGGTGGCCCGGGACCTCTCTGCGTTGGCAGCAAATTGGGTGTAGAGCTCCAGGTGGGGGCAGAAGTGCTCCAGCCCCTGTCCCCAGTGCCCTTCTTCCAGGTAGTGAAGCAGCTCCCTGAGTGGGCGAGGACCAATGAAAGAGCAGCCCAAGAATTTCTCAAGCACCACCTCCTTTAATCCTCATAACCCTGCCCCTAAGGTAGTGCTGTTACCCCATTCTACAGATGGAGAAACTGGGGCAGGCTAAGGCCCTCAGCCAAGGCCACGGGTGAGGTAGCTGGCGACTCCGAGCTCAGTGTACTGCCAGAGGCCAGGGCTGACCCTCCCCACACTCCCCGCGCCTCTTCCACTCACTGACTGGCGCTGTGGATGAGCTCCCAGGGCCCAAACAGGGCTTGGCGCTCTGGAGGTCGCAGGGTCCCCTTGGCTCTCAGGATTCCCAAGATGTACTAAGGAAGGAGAGAATTCAGGCACGTTAGTCTGGAATAAGAGGGGGCTAAGGCCGAGGCGCAGCTACAAACATGCAGTCGGACGGTCCATAGCCCACCATATCCAGGGTCACCGACCTCGCAAAAACCCTCTCACACCCCGGGATCCCTGCCCCACACGGGGAGGGTGTGCTGGGCCCGCACCGTGGCCACCAGCCCCAGCTGTTCCTGATATCGCCGCTCGGTCTCCAGAAGCTCCCGGGCAGTGCGGGCCCGTTTCCGCTCCCACCGGGCACGCTGCTCTTGCAAGGGGCAGCGCGCGCGAAACCCTGGACTTCCCATGGCACAGCTGTGGGGTCCCCACTTCCGGCCGCAGCCCGCCGGAGATTCAAATCCCAACCGCTACGAGGGCGGGGCCGCGTGGGTGCGTGCGGAGGAGGGGCCCGGGAGCGCGCCCCCTGGCGCCCGGAGGCCAAGCGTGCGGGACCGAGCGTTCGCCACGTCCTCCGCGACCGCGTCGGGTGTTAACCTTGGTCCTGCGCTACCGCCCGGGTGGTGCTGCGGGTACAGGGCCAGGCGGGGATCGCCCTTCAGTGAGGGGCGCAAAGTTGGGGTCAGGCGACATGGGAGTGCAGACGCTGCCAGGACCCCCGTGTCCCAGGGGTAGAACTGGGAAGGGAGCGATACATACATGCTCTGCTGAGCGGGTGTCAGGCGCTGGGGAAGGGGGTTGGGGCCAGTCGTTCCCAGGGCTTTCATTACTAGGAGTCCTCATGGGTCACAAGATTTGAAATATTTTTGGCGCTTGAGCAAAAGTTTATAGGTTTTAAGTTACTAACTCATTTTCTTGGTTCATGCTGATCCAAAATCTGATAGTTAATTAGCGTCTTGGCAGGGGTGCGGATAACCAACGTGGTGGTTTGGATTTGCTGTAATGCTGGCCAAAGGCAAAAGCATTGAGATGGTTACTCGGTGCGGCCCAGTTTACGATAAAATGGACCAGATATTCCTTACTTATACTTTTTGAAAAATTGGCAGTAGCCTTTGGAGGGCAAATTACCAGTGCCGTTTTGTCAGGAGGTATCAGAAATCTTAAACTGCATACTCTTTGGCCTATGCATTTTACTTCTCGGAATGCATCCTAAAGAAATAGAAATGTGGACGGAAATATATGTTCCAGGATGTCTGGCACAGTGGTGTTTACAACAACGAAAACCACCTAAATATCCAGTGGTAGAAAACTGGTTAAGAAAATTATGGTACAGATATTTGATAGAATAATATGAGAGTTTTCAAAATGATGTAGTAAAAAGCTATCAATATGGGAGGGTATGTGTATATTGCTGAGAGGAAAAAAAAAAACAGGTTAAAAATGTGATCCCATTTTCCCCCAAAACAATTATTATATATATATGATTGGAAGGATAAACATTGAAAAATTAATTGTGGTTTTTATTTATGGATGATGAGATTAAAGGAAATTCATTAAAAAAAATATTAAGTACCCACTCTGTGCCAGGCCACTGAAATTAAAGGGGGTGAATGGGACAAATACAGTGATTTTTTAAAATTCTCTTAAACTTTTCTTCTGCCTTTCCCAAGTTTTCTGCATTGGAAATGCATAACATTGTAACTAAGAAAAAAAAAATTATTCAAAAACAACAAAATTTTAGACAGAAGCTTAGAACCCATTCCTTCCATTGTGGACCCCTAGGAATCTGGGCCCCATGCAGAGAACCAGGGGATTATCAGGGTTTTGAGGTCCCTTCCTGCTCTGACATTCTAGAAATTCCAAGGAAGGAGAAATGCCAGGCTAGAGCAGGGAGGGACAACTATAAGGACTTGGATGGAAGAAAGATAGACTGTACCTTAGGCAAGAAACTGGTCATAATATATAGGTGGAAGACTGATTACACCATGTCAAATGAATGTGAGACTGTGTACAAAGAGCTCAGGCAGGGAAGCCGCTGTGGCTCAATCAGTAGGGCTCCCGTTTACCATATGGGAGGCCCCGGGCCCGGTTCCCGGGGCCTCCTGCTGAAGGCAAGCCCGCCCGCACTGCGTGGTTAGCTGACCCAGCGAGCACAAGCAGCAAGGGGGGGATAAATGAATAAATAAATAAAATCTTTAAAAAAAAAAAAGAGCTCAGGCATGGGAGAGGACAGATAATTCCATGGTAATCCATACCATTGTGAGCCCAGGTGAACAAAGCACAACCCCTGGGGCCAGGTTGGTGATGAATGTTTGGATATGTTGCCAGTATGTGAGTGTGCTTTGGATGGGAGGAAGAAGGGTACAGAATAGAGCCAACTGGGAGCTCAGGTGTGGGGATCATCCAGTTCTAGAAGGAGGAGCTGCAAAGACACACTGAGGACATTTGGAGGCAACTGTTTCCCTAGGGTTCAAGTCTTCCACAGAGCAAATCAGGCATACCACACTCTATTTGGAACAGATGCCTATTCTGCTGGCAAAACTAAATGAAGGAAAGGTCAGAGGGAGGGAGTTGGAGGACACTCTACCTTTTTTTTTTTTTTTTTTTTTTAACACTCTACCTTTTAATCACTATCTTTAGTGATTAAACTACCCCTCTTTTTTTTTTTTTTTTTTTTAAGATTTATTTTTATTTACTTATTTATTCCCCCCTTGCTGCTTGTGCTCTCTGTGTCTGCTTGTCTCCCTTGGTTGGGTTATCTTGCTGTGTCAGCTCACCGCGCTGCGCAGGCTGGCTTGCCTTCACCAGGAGGCCCCGGGTTCAACTCCCATATGGTAAACGAGAGCCCAACCAATTGAGCCACAGCCGCTTCCCCCGCTCTATCTTTTAATCACTTTCAGCCTCTGTTTTCCACTCATAGGATGCTGGAGAAGTCTTAGGGATGCTTTGAACAACAATCGTCATCAATCATTCAACAAAAATTTTCTGCCTATCAGGTGACAGATCCTGTGCTAGACATGGGGATGAAATAATGGACAAGAGAAAAATGATCCCTACCCTCATGAAGCCCATAGCCCAGCATAACAGACACAGTAAGGAGCCACCACAAAGTGAGACGAGCATTACAAGGGAAGTATAGGCTGCTGTGCAAGCACAGAGTGAGGCACTGATCCCAGTCTAGCAGTCAGGGAAGGCCTCTTGGAGGAAGGGACATATGAACTGATGCCTGAAGAGTAAACAAAACTGGTTAGGCAGAGCTGGCAAGGGAGTGGAGAGGTGGGAAAGGGAGACAAACAGCATGTACAAAGACTTGAAGGTGAAAAAAAAAAAAAGTGCAGTGCATTCAAGGAACTACAGAAGTTCAGTAAAGTTAGAGCAGCATAGATTGCAAGAAAGAGTGATGAGAAAGGAGACTGAAGAGGTAAGTAAAGGCCAAGTCATGGAGGGAATTTATGTAAGTAAGACTATGTAACAAGTAATCATATATTCAAAGTGGTTTAAACAGTAAGATAAGTTATTGGCTCATGCAGTTAAAAAGTTCAGATGCAGGTGGGTCCTAAGATTAGCTTAATCCAGGGAAGTGGCTGTGGCTCGGTCAGTGGGGCTCCTGTTTACCGTGTGGGAGGCCCCGGGTTTGGTTCCCGGGGCCTCCTGGTGGGGGCGGGCCCGCCCGCGCGGCGTGGTTGGCTGGTCCGGGGAGCACAGGCAGCAAGGGGGGGATAAATGAATAAATAAATAAAATTAAAAAAAAAAAAAAAAAGATTAGCTTAATCCAGCACCTCAATCATGTCACCACCAAGGACCTCTTTCCACCACTCCATTCTGTTTTCCATGGTTTTACCTTCATCTTAGGGCTAGCTTCCATCCTGTTAAAAGATGGCTGCCCACAGACAGTGTCTGTGTGCGTTTTTATCCACGTCAGGACAACGAGAGAGTAGGTTCCCTCAGCCATCAAACACTTCACACACACAGATTCACTGATTGCACCAGTCTAAGGTGCAAGCCCACTGCAGAGGCCAGGGCACTGGCCGCCCTCTGTAGGCTATATTAAGTCTGTGGGTTTCATGTGAAGAGCAATGGGAAACCATTTAAGGGTCTTATGTAGGAAGGGAGATGATGAGATGTGCACTTTAGAAAAATCACTCTGGATAGCTGGAGACAGCAAGGCCCATTAGGAAGCAGTTGCAGTCATCCAGATAAGAGTTGATGGAAGTGTGGATGAAGCTGAAATGTGGATGAAAAGTTTAGAAGGTAGAATCCATAGGGCTTGATGATTAGATGCCAGGGGTGAAGGGAAATAAAAAAGCAAAGGTAGCACCAGGTTTCTGGTTTAGGCTACTGGGTGGAAGGTAGTGCTGTCTGCTGAAGAAGGAGGAAAAGGAGGTTTGTGGAGAGACTTCTGGGGAAGTAAAAAATGAGGGAGAGACGAAGACATTCTCAGATAAACAAAAGCTGAGGGAGTTCATCACCACTAGACCTGCCCTACAAGCAATGCTAAAGGGAATTCTCCAGACTGAAAGGAAAGGACAATAGATAGTGGTTCAAAGTAGCATAAAGAAATAAAGATCTGCAGTAAAGGTTACCATCTGAGTAATGATAAATGCCAGTATTATTGTATTGTATTTTTTGGTATGTAACTCCACTTCTTGCTTCCTACAGGTGCTAAAATGCAAATGCATAAAAAGCAATGATAAGGGAGAGGATGTGGCTCAAGTGGTTGAGTGCATGCTTCCCACATGGGAGGTCCTGGGTTCGGGCCTCTTTAAAAAAACAAACAACAAGGAAACAAACAAAAAAATCAACTCACAGGAGCCAATGTGTCCCAGTGGTTGAGCACCAGCTTCCCACAAACAAGGTCCCGGGTTCAAGTCCTGGTACCTTAAAAAAAAAGTAATGATAAATCTATGTTTTTGGACACACAATGTACAAAGACTTAAGTGGCAACAAGTAAAAAAAATGGTAGGGGAAAAGAGGGGTATAGGAAAAGTATATGTGCAGGCTATTGCAGTTAAGTTGGTATCAAATCAAATATGATGGTTATATGTAATTAGGGTGTTAAATTGTAAGCAGAAGGAAAATAGATGAAAAATATATGCAGATAGAAATGAGTAGGCACTCATTATTGTACAACACAATCAAATAAATATAAAAATAGGCATTAACAGAAATGAGGGAGAAAAAAGTTATAAAACTTACAAAGGTTAAATAGAAAAATAGCAGAAGAAAGTCCTGTATTATCAGTAGTGACTTTAAATGTAAATGGATTAAACTCTCCAGTCAAAAGGCAGAGATTGGCAGAATGGATTAAAAAGCATGTAAGAGACTCAGCTTAAATTCAAAGATACAAGTAGGTTGAGGGTGAAAGGATGAAAAAATATATACCATGCAAGTAGTAAACAAAAGAGAGTTGGGTGGCCTTACTAATATAGGATAGACTTTAAGTCAAAAACAGTTATAAGAGACAAAAATGGTCATTATATATTGATAAAGGGGACAATTCAACAGGAAGATATAATTATAAATATATACGCAACTAACAGCAGAGACCCAAAATATATAAAGCAAATACTGACAGATTTGGAGAGAGAAATTGACAGTACTACATTAATAGCAGAAAAACCTCTCTATACTAAATAATAGATAGAACATTGCCCTGGGCAAGCCCCTGAAATGCATCATCATGCACCCCCAATGGGACCCAGGGAAAAATCCTCCTCAATCACACCTTAAATGAGACCCAGATCAAGTGGTTCTGGGCTGGCAAGGCTCTGAACAAGATGAGGCCCCGGGGCCACTTCCAAGTGCAGTTCCTATGTGTCAGCAGAACAGATCAGATCAGCTCCAGCCGTGGCTTCCTGCTCCAAGACAGCACAACCAGATGCTCCTCCTGCCCTTCCCTCCCACACCCCAAGGCTGGGGAGGTTTTTAAAGTCATCCTCAGCCCTCTGCCCTCCAGTCTTGTTTGGTTCAGATCAGGAGCAGATCTGTGCAACTGTATTTATTTTTGATGACAAGACTCCCATCTAAAGAAAAAAATCTAGCCAGAAGATCAATAAGGAAATACAGGACTTGAATGATACACTAAACTAATTAGACCTACCAGACATATATAGAACATTGTACCCAACAAAAACAGAATGCACACTCTTCTCAAGTGCATATGGCTCATTCTCCAGCATAGACCATATGGTGGGTCTCAAAACAAATCTTAATAAAGCCAAAGATATTGAAATAATCAATGTATAGTCTCTGACCACAACAGAATGAAACTAGAAATCAATAACAGGGAGAAAAAGAAAATTCACAAATATGTGGAAATTGAACAACATTCTCTCTTTTTTTTTTAAAGATTTTATTTATTTATTCATTTATCCCCCCCCCTTGCTGCTTGTGCTCGCTGGGTCAGCTAACCATGCCGTGCAGGCGGGCTTGCCTTCACCAGGAGGCCCTGGGAACCGTTTACCCATATGGTAAACGGGAGCCCTACTGATTGAGCCACAGCCGCTTCCCCAACATACTCTTAAACAATCAATGGGTTAAAGAGGAAATCAGAAGCAAAGTTAGGAAATATCTTTTTTTTTAAAAAATCAATTTGATCAAAAATTTCATATCCAGTGAGAGTGTGTGTTTTAAAAATGAGGGGGGCGAATTCCGGGAAGATGGCGGACTAGTAAGACATGGGAATCTCTTCTCCAGAAAAATAGCTAGAGGACAAGCTGAAACAACCCGAAAAAGATCTTCTAGGGTTTAGGTCAACAGGTGAAGGCTGCACACCACCCAGAGGAGAGAGGGACAGAAGAAGGAAATCGCGACTACAGAACTGTGAGTTGCAAGTAGCAGCTTCTGCTGCTGCCGGCACCCTCCCCCACACTCTTCAGAATTCTCGGGCCCCTGGGCCTGCGACCACAGACAAAGGGGGCTTCAGGGATCTGCCACTCCTGGAAAGGGGAGAGAGAGGAACACAGCCTTGGGCTGACTCAGGTTTGGACCTGAAATTTGGGCTGCAGAGCCCCACGGACCCTTCCACACGGCGGTTTGCCCTGGGAGCCTGGAAAGGACCCTTCCACATGGCGGTTTGCCCTGGGAGCCCGTAAAGGACTGGAGAAATCCGATCCTCGCAAGCTCCCTCTCTTCTAGCCTGGACTAATTGTTGAGGACACCACGGGAGAGGGGAGAGAGAGCATGGGGCTGACCCTGCTTTGGACTCCCAGGTTTGGTCTGCCCTGTCCCGAGAGCCTTTCCAGGCTGGGTGGGGCTGCGCCATTGTTTGCCTTGGAGCCTGCAAGGGACTAAAGATATACAAACCTCCCAATCTCATCCTCTACTAACAGGGACTGATTGTTGAGGATTCAGAAGGGAGTGGAAATATTTCCTAGCTGGGAAAAGGGGGGCGCTACGAGAGAAGTCTGGAGAACTGTCTCAGAAAGTTTGAATCACAGGGCTCCTAGCCCCCAGACAGGAAGCTCTATCACATTGATCTGGTCTGTGTCACAACAAATACGCTCCGACCAGGCATTGAATTGAGAGCAGCCAACAAGCGCCATCTCCTGGCAGACCAAGGAAGTACACATAAGAAAATTAATAAGTAAGAGAGTCTTTTCCTGGCCTCTATAGCCTCCCTGCCCAAGGCCCTAGGAAACGACTCTACAACCAATTACTGGGACCAGTGCCCAGTTTTGAACAACCAGCAGAACAATCCTAACAATCAAGGTTGAGCCAAAAATCAAAGAGCGGTGGTAACTCACAGCCTCCTGCCACTAAAACCCCATAAAAGAGAAAAAGATAGAGCATCTAAGTAAAATACAAACTAACCAGATGCCTAAGCACCAGCAAAAAAATTACGGGCCATACTAAGAAAATAGAAGACATGGCCCAAAAAAAGGAATACAGCAAAGTCCCAGAAGAGATGCAGAATTTGAGAGAACTAATCAGTGAGATGAGCACACATTTCCAAAATCAAATTAATGAGATGAAAGAGAATATAGTTAAAGAGATCAATGACATCAAGAAGTCATTGCGCGAACATAAAGAAGAATTTGAAACCATGAACAGAAAAGTAACGGAGTTCATGGGAATGAAAGACACAAAAGGTGAAGTAAAAAATACATTTGAAGCATACAACAGCAGACTCGAAATGATAGAAGAAAGAATAAGTGATACTGAAGACAGAGCAGCTAAAATTGAAGAGAGAAAAGAACAGAGAGAGAAAAGAATGGGAAAAATTGAGCAGGGGCTCAGAGAGTTGAATGACAACACAAAACACAAGAACATACATGTCATTGGAGTTCCAGAAGGAGAAGAGAAAGGAAAAGGGGCAGAAAGAGTATTTGAGGAAATAATAGCTGAAAATTTCCCAACTCTCACGAAAGAAATGAACTTTCATGTCCAAGAAGCACACCGTACCCCAATAAGAATAAATCCAAATAGACCTACACCAAGACATATATTATTCAGAATGCCAAATGTAAAAGATAAAGAGAAAATGCTCAGAGCAGCAAGAGAGAAGCAAACGATCACGTACAAAGGACGTCCAGTAAGACTTTGTGCAGATTTCTCTTCAGAAACCATGGAGGCAAGAAGACAGTGGTATGATACAATTAGGAAACTGAAAGAGAAAAACTGCCAGCCGAGAATTCTTTACCCAGCAAAATTGTCCTTCAAATATGAAGGTGAATATAAAGTATTCACAAACAAACAGAAACTAAGAGAGTTTGCAAAAAAGAATCCACCTTTGCTGGAAATATTAAGGGAAGCCTTAGAACCTGAAAGAAAAAGACAGGAGAGAGAGGCTTGGAGGAGAGTATAGAAGAAAGAAAAGCAGAAAGGATAACCAAAAGAGTAAAAAGAAAGACAAAAATAAGATGACATATGAAAACTAAAGAATAAAATGGAGGAAATAAATAGTGCATTGTCAGTAATATCATTGAATGTGAATGGATTAAATTCCCCAATCAAAAGATACAGGCTGACAGAATGGATAAAAAAACATGAGCCATCCATATGCTGCTTACAAGAAACTCATCTCAGACACAAGGATACAAGCCGGCTAAAAGTAAAAGGCTGGAAAAAGATACTCCATGCGAATAGTGAACAGAAAAGAGCAGGGGTAGCTATACTAATATCAGACAAAACAGACTTCAAATGCAAAAAAGTGATGAGATGCGGAAGGCCATTATATATTAATAAAAGGGACGATCCTCCAGGAAGATATAACAGTCATAAATATCTACGCACCTAACCAGGGTGCCCCAAAATATATGAGACAAATTCTGGCAAAACTGAAGGGAGAAATAGACATTTCTACAATAATCGTCAGGGACTTCAACACCCCTTTCACATCATTAGATAGAACAACTAGACAGAAGATCAACAAGGAAACAGAGAACTTGAACAATATGATAAACAAGTTAGACCTAACAGACATATACAGAACAATGCATCCAAACTCAGCGGATTATACATTCTTCTCAAGTGCCCATGGATCTTTCTCCAGGATAGACCACATGTTAGGTCACAATACAGCTCTCAATAAATATAAAAAGATTGAAATTATACAAAGCACCTTCTCAGATAATAATGGAATGAAACTAGAAATCAATAACAGACAGGAAAAAAGGAAATTTGCAAATGTGTGGAGACTGAACAACACACTCCTAAATATTCAGTGGGTCAAAGAAGAAATTGCAAGTGAAATCAGTAAATATATTGAGACAAATGAAAATGAGAACACAACGTATCAAAACTTATGGGATATGGGAAGCGGCTGTGGCTCAATCAGTAGGGCTCCCGTTTACCATATGGGAGGCCCCGGGTTCGGTTCCCGGGGCCTCCTGGTGAAGGCAAGCCCGCCTGCACGGCGTGGTTAACCTGACCCAGAGAGCACAAGCAGCAAGGGGGGGATAAATGAATAAATAAAATCTTTAAAAAAAACAAAAACAAAAAACAAAAAACTTATGGGATACAGCAAAGGCAGTCTTGAGAGGGAAATTTATAGCCCTAAATGCCTATATTAAGAAACAAGAAAGAGCTAAACTCAAAGATTTAACTGAACAACTTGAGAAACTAGAGAAAGAACAGCAAACCAATCCCAAAGCAAGAAGAAGGAAAGAAGTAATAAAGATTAGAGCGGAAATAAATGAAAATGAGAACAAAAAAGCAATAGAGAAAATCAACAAAACCAAAAGCTGGTTCTTTGAGAAGATCAATAAAATTGACAAACCCCTTACTAGACTAACAAAGAAAAAAAGAGAGAAGATGCAAATAAATACAATCAGAAATGAAAGGGGGGAAATTACAAATGACCTCACAGAAGTAAAAAGAATCATAAGAGGATATTATGAGAAACTATATGCCAACAAACTAGACAACCTGGATGAAATGGACAAATTTCTAGAAACTCATAACCAACCTACACTGACACAACAAGAAATACAAGAACTTAACAAACCAATCACAATTAAGGAGATTGAATCCGTCATCAAAAATCTCCCAGCAAAGAAAAGTCCAGCACCAGATGGCTTCACAGGTGTGTTCTACCAAGCATTTCTAAAAGAATTAACACCAATCCTGTTTAAACTCTTCCAAAAAATTGAAGAGGACGGAATATTACCCAACACATTTTATGAAGCCAACATCACCCTAATACCAAAGCCAGATAAAGATTCCACAAGAAAAGAAAATTACAGACCAATCTCTCTCATGAACATAGATGCAAAAATTCTCAACAAAATACTTGCAAATCGAATCCAACAGCATATCAAAAGACTTATACATCACGACCAAGTGGGATTTATTCCTGGTATGCAAGTCTGGTTCAACATAAGAAAATCAATCAATGTAATACACCACATTAACAAGTTGAAGGAAAAAAACCACATGATCATCTCAATAGATGCAGAAAAGGCATTCGACAAAATCCAACATCCTTTTTTGATAAAAATACTTCAAAAGATAGGAATAAAAGGAAAATTCCTCAATATGATAAAAGGCATATATGAAAAACCCACAGCCAACATCATACTCAATGGGGAAAGGTTGAAAGCTTTCCCCCTAAGATCAGGAACAAGACAAGGATGTCCATTGTCACCATTGTTATTCAACATTGTACTAGAAGTTTTAGCTAGGGCAATTAGACAAGACAAAAAAATTAAAGGCGTCCAAATAGGAAAAGAGGAAGTAAAACTCTCACTGTTTGTGGATGACATGATCCTGTATTTAGAAAATCCTGAAGTATCCACAACAAAGCTACTTGAACTAATAAATGAGTTCAGCAAAGTGGCAGGATATAAGATCAACACGCAAAAATCAGTAATGTTTTTGCACACTAGTACTGAACAATCTGAGGAGGAAATCAGGAAGAAAATTCCATTTTCAATAGCAACAAAAAGACTCAAATACCTAGGAGTTAATTTAACCAAGGAAGTACAGGACCTATATGCAGAAAACTACAAAACAATGCTAAAAGAAATTTAAATAGACCTAAACAAATGGAAAGACATTCCGTGTTCATGGATTGGAAGAATAAATATCGTGAAAATGTCAATCTTGCCCAAACTGATTTATAGATTCAATGCAATACCAATCAAAATCCCAACAGCTTACTTTACAGAATTAGAGAACGCAATTACCAAATTCATCTGGAAGGGTAAGTGCACCCGAATAGCCAAAAGTATTCTAAAAAAGAAGAGCAATGTGGGAGGAATTTCACTGCCTGACCTTCAAACATATTACAAAGCTACAGTGGTCAAAACAGCATGGTACTGGCATAAAGATAGATATATTGATCAGTGGAATAGAATTGAGAATCCAGAAATAAACCCTCACCTATGCAGTCAACTGGTTTTTGACAAACCTATCAAGCCCACGCTGATGGGAAAAAAACAGTCTCTTCAACAAATGGTGTTGGGAGAACTGGATATCTATAACCAAAAGAATGAAAGAGGACCCCTATCTCACCCCCTATACAAGAATCAACTCAAAATGGATCAAAGATCTAAATATAAAAGCCAGGACCATAAAACTACTAGAAGAAAATGTAGGGAAACATCTTCAAGACCTTGTAGTAGGTGGTGGTTTCTTGGACTTCACACCCAAAGCACGTGCAACAAAAGAAAAAGTAGATAAATGGGACCTCCTCAAAATTAAACACTTTTGCACCTCCCAGGACTTTGTCAGAAGGGTGAAAAGGCAGCCGACTCAATGGGAAAAAATATTTGGAAATCACATATCTGATAAGGGTTTAATATCCAGGATATATAAAGAGATGTTACAGCTCAACAATAAAAAGACAAATGACCCAATTAAAAAATGGGCCAAAGACTTGAATAGACATTTCTCCAAAGAAGAAATACAAATGGCAAAAAAACACATGAAGAAATGCTCAACATCACTCATGATTAGGGAAATGCAAATCAAAACTACAATGAGATATCATTTCACACCTATCAGAATGGCCACTATTAAAAAGACAGAGAACTACAAGTGTTGGAGAGGATGTGGAGAGATAGGAACACTTCTTCACTGTTGGTGGGAATGCAGGATGGTACAACCACTATGGAGGACTGTTTGGCAGTTCCTAAAGAATTTGAATATAGACTTGCTACGTGACCCGGCAATACCACTACTGGTTATATACCCAGAAGAACTGAGAGCAGTGACACGAACAGACATCTGCACACCAATGTTCATAGCCACATTATCCATCATTGCCAAAAGTTGGAAACAACCCAGGTGTCCATCAACAGATGAATGGATAAACAAACTGTGGTCTATTCACACGATGGAATATTACGCAGCTGTAAGAAGAAACGAAGTCATAAAGTATATGGCAACATGGATGAATCTGGAGGACATTATGTTGTGTGAAGCAAGCCAGACACAAAAGGACAAATAGTGTATGAATGCATTACTATGAACCAAATATATCGTGTAATATATTGTTTGATTCACACATACAAAAAAACAAACAAAAAACAAAACAACAAAAAAAATTTACATGTATCCATTACATTTAATTGAGAAATGTATATATTTATTCATCTGTGTTTACTTTTTAGTTTTTTATTGCTTATGTTTTCAATTATTAAATGTACAAAATAAAGTTATAAAAAAACATAAAGGTGCTATGAACAGTAAAAAAAAAATCAATTTTATTGGTACATATTAATAAAGGATACAATTCATCTACAGTGTACAATCAATGGTATTTGGTATAATCATATATCTGTGCAATCATCACTTCAATCATTATTAGAGTATTTTCATTATTTCAATAATAATAATAAACAAAAAACAGACAAACAAGTAAACAAGAAAAATCTTCACCTCTCAATCTCTGTTTCCCCTGCTGTACATAGCTGCTATTTCTGGTTATTCTTGCACAATTATTTATTTATTTATTCATCACTTTTTTTGAGATATTTTCACATACCATATGATCTATCCTAAGTGTATAATCAATGGCTTTTAAATAATTACAATATTGTGCATTCATCACCACAAAAAACTTTAGAACTATTTCATTACTCCAAAAAAAAATTCCACACCCCTTAGCATGCCTTCCCCAGTGCAACATAACCACTAATATAATTTCATTTTTATAAATTGATTTATATTTACATTTTATATAAATGAAATTATACAATATGTTACACAATATATTTGGTTCATTGTAGCACAATCACAGGGCATTTGTCCTTTTGTGTCTGGCTTGCTTCACTCAACATAATGTCTTCCAGGTTCATCCATGTTGTCATATGCTTTACGACTTTGTTTCTTCTTACATCTGCGTAATATTCCATCGTGTGACTACACCACAGTTTGTTTATCCATTCATTGGTTGATGGACACTGGGGTTGTTTCCACCTTTTGGCAATCGTGAATAATGCCGCTATGAACATTGGTGTGCAGATGTCTGTTCATTTCACCGCTCTCAGTACTTCTGGTTACATACCCAATAGTAGTATAGCAGGGTCATATGGCAAATCTATATTCATCTTCTTTAGGAACTGCCAAACAGTCCTCCACAGTGGCTGTACCAATCTGCATTCCCACCAATAGTGAATAAGTGTTCCTATCTCTCCACATTGTTTCCAACACTTGTAGTTCTCTGTCTTTTTAATAGTGGCCATTCTGATCGGTGTAAAATGAATCTCATTGAAGTTTTGATTTGCATTTCCCTAATCATTAGTGATGTTGAACATTTTTTCATGTGTTTTTTTGTCATTTGTGTTTCTTCTTTGGACAAATGTCTATTCAAATCTTTTGTCCATTTTTTAATCAGGTCATTTGTCTTTTTATTGTTGAGTTGTAACATCTTTTTCTTTTTAACATTTATTTTTATTTATTTCTCTCCTCCCCCTTGTTTGCGCTCGATGCCTCCTTTCTGTTCGTCCTTTTTTTTTTAGGAGGCCCTGGGAACCAAACCTGGGAACTCCCATGTGGTTTGGAGACACTCTATCACTTGAGGCACCTCTGCTCCCTATTTATTGTGTCTCTCATTGTGTTTCCTCGCTATGTCTCTTCATTGCTTCATCTCACTGCATCATCTTGTTGCATCGTATTTTTGTGTCAGCTTGCTGCGCCAGCCTGTTGCATCAGCTCATTGTCTTGCTGTCTTGCTCATCTTCTTTAGGAGGTACAGGGAACCGAACCTGGGACTTCCCGTGTGGTAGGCGGGTGCCCAGCTGCTTGAGCCACATCTGCTTCCCAACATCTCTTTATATATCAAGGCTATTAAACCATTATTAGACATGTCATTTTCAAATGTTTTCTCCCATTGAGTCGGCTGCCCTTTCACCTTTCCGAGAAAGTCCCGTGAGGTGCAAAAGTGTTTAATTTTGAGGAGGTCCCATTTATCTATTTTTTCTTTTATTGTACATGCTCTGGGTGTTAGGTCCAAGCAACCATCACATACCGTTTTTGATTCATTTTGAGTTGATTCTTGTATAGGAGTGAGATAGGGGTCTTCTTTCATTCTTTTGGTTATAAATATCCAGTTTTCCCAGCACCATTTGTTGAAGAGACTGTTTTGTCCCATTAACATGGACTTGGTAGGTTTGTCAAAAACCATTTGGCTGTAGAAGTGAGGGCTTATTTCTGGACTCTCAATTGTATTCCACTCATCAATGTGTCTATCTTTATGCCACTACCGTGCTGTTTTGACCACTGTAGCTTTGTAATGTATTTCAAGGTCAGGCAGTGAAATTCCTCCCATGTCACTCTGTTTTATAGAATGCTTTTGGCTATTCGGGTGCACTTTCCTTTCCAAACGAATTTGGTTATTGCCTTTTCTAATTCTGTAAAGTAGACTGGTGGAATTTTTGGTATTGAACTGAATCTATAAATCAGTTTGGGTAGGATTGACATTGTCACAATATTTAGCCTTCTAATCCATGAACACGGACTGTCTTTCCATTTGTTTAGGTCTTCATTGATTTCTTTTAGCATTGTTTTGTAGTTTTCTGCATATAGGTCCTGTACTTCTTTGGTTAAATTGATTCCTAGGTATTTGAGCCATTTTGTTGCTATTGTAAATGGAATTTTTTCCCCGATTTCTTTCTCAGATTGTTCAGTACTAGAGTACAAAAACATTACTGATTTTTGCATGTTGATCTTGTATCCTCCATTTATTATTAGCTCAAGTAACTTTGTTTTAGACATTTCAGAATTTTCTAAATATAGGATCACGTCATCCGCAAATGGAGTTTTACTTTCTCTTATACTATTTGGATGCCTGTATTTGGGGTAGAAGCTTACCGTTATAAGCCCTAAAGAGTCCAACTCTAGGTACCGTAAGAGGTACTTCCTCACCCAAAGTCTCTTGCCACATGTTGAAGAAAGATGGCAGCTGATATCTGCGAGGGTTCAGCCTTCCTCTTCTTCTTAAGGCTCCACGGTCCCAGCTTCTTCCTATCTCAGCTGTAGGCTGGAGGGCTCGTCTCTCTTCCTGGGGCTTGTTTCTTTCCGGGCTCAGTTGCTCTCGTCTGTTCACAAGGTCAGCTGTAAACTATCAAGTGGATGTCTCATCTCTCTCCAAAGCTCCAGCATCCAAACTAAGTTTTCTCCTCGGCCATGTCTTTTGGAGCTGTCTCTCTTCCTCTTCCTCTTCTCTGTGTATCTACTTCTCTGCGTTCTTGATTGAGAGTCCGTTTATGTAGCCCACCAAGGGGGCTGGGACTCAACCCTGCATGCCCTAATGACATGGTCGAATCAAAGCCCTAATATTGATTTAATAAAGTAAAAGTGAAACGTCTGAATTTAATACAATCATAGGGGTATCACACCCAGGGGAAGAGACCAGTTTACAAACATAATCAATATCTCTTTTTGGAATTCATGAATAATATCAAACTGCCACATCTAGCATCTTCAAAATCAACTCATAAAGGACCGAGAGAAAGTCATGGAAGCAAAGCTGGAAGCAACAAAAACTGGAAGAAAAGGGAGAGACCAGCAGACACACCGCCATGTGCCATGTCATGTGACAGAGGAGTCCAGGATGGCCAGAAGCTGGTCTTCAGGAAGAAGTACTTTCACATAGTTTCCAGAAAACTTTCAAAGATGAAAAAGTCATTGCTGGTGGCTCAGTTGCTTAAGCCTGACACTGATGCTGAAATGAAGGTACTAACTTACCCCAAGAAAGGAAGTGGGGAAACCTGAAACATATAACACCTTATCTGTTCAAACCGAGTGAAGAAGATCCTTGGAATTTTGCACTGTTTTAAGAAAGGGATGAAGATGATGATAGAGCCCCTTTTAGGAATTGATCTAAAGAACAAAGAGACTAGCCACTTTCAACTTAGCTGTTTCTGGTTTCTCTAAGAGCTGTGGCTTTTGGACTTTCCCTTTGGAACACACTCTGAAGGGATGAAAAAGCCACTACATGAATGGAAGAAGGGGAAAGATGTGGCAGCAGTGTTCTTTCATCAACTTTTTGGTCATTTCTTAAGATCCTGGAAAAAAATGTACTTCCTCTTTTAAGCTTAGATGTAGTTTATGAATGAGGCTAGTCTCTCCTAAAATAATCAGATGAAATATTCATTCTGCATAGCAGGAACATTGAAAGTTAGTTTAAAAAAACATTTTAAAGAGAAATTTCTAGTCAGGTTTCTATGGAGAAAATGGATACCTTAAGCAGGAAATATCCAAAAAGCTGCAAGTGAACAAACTTGAATAGATTTTGCCTTGATTTGAAATTTAAATAGGCATCCAATAATTTTTCTTTAACTTTGATTTTTAACCTGTGAAAGTAATTTCAGAATCTTAAATAAGAATTCATATTTTACCTTTTTATTTCTGTGGGAAACAGATTTTACCCCTTACCTTTAAAAGTCATGTCAGTTTTGGTTTTGGAGCATTGTGTGTTATGTCCTGCAAGTGCTTTTTTTTTCCCCTAAGGATTTATTTATTATTTATTTACCCCCACCCCGGGTTGTTTTTGCACTCACTGTCTGCTCTCTGTGTCCATTTGCTGTGTGTTCTTCTGTGTCTGCTTGTCTTCTCTTTAGGCAGCGCCAGGAACCAATTCTGGGACCTTCCAGAGTGGGAGAGAGGTGCTCAATCTCTTGCGCCACCTCAGCTTCCTGGTCTGTTGTGTCTCTTATTGTCTCTCCTCTGTGTCTCTTTTTGTTGCGTCATCTTGCTGCTCCAGCTCTCCGCTCAGGCCAGCACTCCGTGTGGGCTGGCACTCCACACAGGCCAGCACTCCACATGGGTCAGCTCTCTGCTTAAGCCAGTTTGTCTTCACCAGTAGGTCCCCGGAATCGAACCCTGGACCTCCTATAAGGTAAATGGGAGCCCAATCACTTGAGCTACATCCATGTCCCTCCAGCAAATGTTTTAATAGCTGATGGCAAATGCTTCTTATAGATTTATCATAGACTACCTAGGAAAATGACTGATTTGTCCTTTGTTTAATACTGTTTTCACTGACATCTTAAAATGGGCTTTAATTAATTAATTAATTTATATGGTACCGGGGCTGGGATGTGGGAAGCTGGCGCTCAGTAGTTGAGCTCAACCACTGAGCCACATAGGCTCCCCGAGTTAGTTTTTTCGTTTGTTTGCTTGTTATTTGTTTTTGTTTTTTTTTAGGAGGCACGGGGAACCGAACCTGGCATGTGGGAAGCAGGCACTGAACCGCGTGAGCCCACTCCCCTTGGCTTTATTTTGAAGTACATACTGAAAACCAGAACTTTGGCAAGAGGATAATTACATTGGCCATTTTGTGTTTTGCTAAGGTAGTGTGTACAAATTTTAATTATCACAAAAAATTTTTGACAGTGCAGGAGACAATTGAAAAAAAAAAAAAAAGCTTTGTATCAACTAGATAGCCCAGGTTGCTGCAGGTGAACCTTGGCTTCTTTGGTTAAAAACATGCTACCCTTTTCTATTTTATATACTGACAAGCAGTATCTTTCATAGGGCAATTAAATTCTAATTCCTGCTTTTATTTCAGAGATGAAGCAAGGGTTGTGATAACCATAAAGCTTGTGAACCTTAATTTCTGTGGAAAAAAGACCTGATTTTACATAACAATGAAATTATCAACTGAGATATACTTACTGTCCTAAGATTGAAACATACCCTGTAAGATATAAAGCAGCAATTCTCAACCTATTTTGGGGTCATGAAATTCTTTGAGAATCTAATGAAAGGTGTGGACCCTGATGAAAGGGTCACACATCTGCATGAAATTTTACATATCATTTATAGACACCCTGCCCAGCCACCATCCATGAACACTATCATAGGAGCACCTAAAAAGTGAAAGAGATATGAAGCAAATCTTGGCATCTTGAGGCAGTATTTCTTTAATATTCCTGGTAAATCAGATTGGACTTGAGTACATAGATGACTCTTTAATATACTTTTTTTTTTGAGGTACAGGGGTCAGGGATTGAACCCCAGACTTTGTATGTGGGAAGCAGGTGCTTAACCACTTGAGCTACATCCACTCCCTCTAATATACTTTTTTTTTTTTTAAAGATTTAATTTTTTTATTTATTCCCCCCTTGCTGCTTGTGCTTGCTGTGTCCATTTGCTTTTGGCATTTCTCTGGGTCTGCTTGTCTCCCTTTGTTGAGTTGGCTCACTGCGCCGCGTGGGCTGGCTTGCCTTCACCAGAAAGCCCTGTGAATCGAACCTGGGGCCTCCCATATGGTAAAGGGGAGCCCAACCAATTGAGCCACAGCCGCTTCCCTCTAATATATTTTTAATTTTTTTTTTTTTTTTTTTTCTTTTTCTTTTACCAGGAGGTCCTGGGGATTGAACCCAGGTCCCTCCATATGGGAGATGGATGACCAACCATTTGAGCCACATCCGCCCACCCTCTAATATATTTTTGCTAAAAGAATTTTAACATTGCCAAATTTCCCAGGCAACAGAAAGCACATCATATTGGCCTCCCTTCATTACCTACCCCTATATATTGAGACATATCTTGGATTTTTTTTCACTCAAAGTAAAACAGGCTTGAATGTAAACAAAATAAATTGTACAGGCCTTTGCCTTTAAACTTTATTACTCTTTTTATTCTTTTTTTTTTTAATTTATTAAATTTTTTTCTTTTTTTTTTACTTTTTAAAGTGAGATCTTGAATCTTATAATTAAATCATAATCATGTGTGTACTATATGAATATATAGGAGACAAGTCAAATGTATATTGATGAAACTAGTTAAAGCTTTTTTCATGTGTCAACTCACTGAAAGTTTTTTGGGTGAATCGAAACTATCCTGATATTAATTTTCATCTACCCAAATAAATGTTGTACCTCAAGTTTTAAAAAAAAATGGAATCAAAGACCTTAATATAAGAGCTAGAACTATCAAACTCCTAGAAAATGTAGGTCAGCATCTTTGGGACCTTTTATAAGGCAATGGTTTCTTTTTTTTTTTTTTTTAACTTTATTTTGTACATTTAATAATTGAAAACATAAGCAATAAAAAACTAAAAAGTAAACACAGATGAATAAATATATACATTTCTCAATTAAATGTAATGGATACATGTAAATTTTTTTGTTGTTTTGTTTTTTGTTTTTTGTTTTTTTGTGTGTGTGACTCAAACAATATATTACACAATATATTTGGTTCATAGTAATGCATTCATACAGTATTTGTCCTTTTGTGTCTGGCTTGCTTCACTCAACATAATGTCCTCCAGATTCATCGGCAATGGTTTCTTTTTTTTTTTTTTTATTTTTTTTTATTTTACCGGGAGATCCCGGGGATCGAACCCGGGTCCCTCCATATGGGAGACAGATGCCCAACCAGTTGAGCTACATCCGACCCAGAGAGAGACTGGTTTTTTTTTTTTTTTTTTTTTTACCGGGAGGTACCAGGGATTGAACCCTGGTCTCTCCATATGGTAGACGGACGCCGAACCTCTTGAGCCACATTCGTTTTTGGCAATGGTTTCTTAAACTTTACACCCAAAGCACAAGCAACAAAAGAAAAAAATAAATAGGACCTCATCAAAATTTAAAACTTTTGTACCTCAAAGGACTTTATCATGTAAAATGGCAACCTACACAATGGAAGAAAATATTTGGAAACCACATATCAGATAAAGGTTTAATATCCAGAATATATAAAGAAATAACCCAACTTAACAACACAAAGACAAACAACCCAATTTAAAAATGAGAAAAGGGGAGCGGATGTGGCTCAAGCACTTGTGGCTCAAGCACTTGGGCGCCCACCTTCCACATGGGAGGTCCCAGGCTTCGTTCCTGGTGCCTCCCAAAGAAGATGAGCAGACACCACAACCATCAGATGCCGCAACGAGCAGACCCCGCAACTGCCTCAGCCAGCAGATGATACAACCAGCAGACAATGCAGCCAGCAGGAAGCAGATGTGGCTCAGGTGGTTGGGCACTCACTCGCCTCCTGGGTTTGGTTCCTGGTGCCTCCTAGAGAAGACAAGCAGATAGACAAGGGAGCCCTTGGGGGGGGGGCAGAGGGGATAATAAATAAATAAATAAATCTTTTTAAAAAATGAGCAAAAAACTTGAACAAACATCTCTCCAAAGAAGATATACAAATGGCCAGAAAGCACATGAAAAGATGCATCAGGGAAAAGCAAATCAAAACCACAATGATACCATTTCACACCCATTAGAATAGCTGCTATTTAAAAAATGGAAAATAACAAGTGTTGGAGAGGATATGGAGAAATGGGAACACTCATTCATTGTTGGTGGCAATGTAAAATGGTGCTGTGGGTGACAAGTTTGGTGGTTCCTCGTAAGCTAAGTATAGAAGTACCATATGACCTGGCAATCCTACTAGTAGGTATATACCCAAAAGAATTGAAAACAGGGACTTGAACAGATATTTGCACACTGATGTTTATAGCAGCATCATTCACAATTGCCAAAAGATGGTAGCAACCCAAGTGTCCATCAACTGATGAATGGATAAATAAAATGTCATATATACATACAATGGAATATTTTTCAACTATAAAAGGAATGAAGGGAAGCGGCTGTGGCTCAATCAGTAGGGCTCCCGTTTACCATATGGGAGGCCCCAGGTTCGGTTCCCCGGGCCTCCTGGTGAAGGCAAGCCCACCCGCACGGCGTGGTTAGCTGACCCAGCGAGCACAAGCAGCAAGGGGGGGATAAATGAATAAATAAATAAAATCTTTAAAAAATAATAATAATAATAAAAATAAAAATAAAAGGAATGAAGTCCTGATACATGGGACAACATGGATGAACCTTGAAGACATGATGGTAAGTGAAATAAGCCAGACACAAAAGGACAAATATTGTATGATCTCATTGATTTGAAACAATTAGAATAAGTAAACTCATAGATTCAGAATCTCGAATAGAGGTTACCAGGGAATGGGAAGTTAAGGCTTAAATTGTACAGGGTTCCTGTTTGGAATAATGGGAATGTTTTGGTAATAGATCATGGTGATGGTAACACAGACTTGTGAACACAACACTACTGAAATATATATCTGAATATGATTAAAAGGGGAAATGTTAGATTGTATTTTAACAATAAAAAATATTTTTAAATCCATGGAACTATACTACACAAACCATGAACCTTAAGTTAAACCTTGGACTTTAATTAATAGTACAATTGTAAAAATATGCTCTCATCAATTGTAACAAATGTTCCACACCAAAGCAAGGTGTTTGTGGTGGGGTGGTATATGGGACACCTGTATTTTATATATGATTGTTCTGTAAACTCACTTTTTTAATAAAGAAAACAAATTTTTTATTTTTTTAATTAAAAAAAAAAAAAAGGAGTTTGTGGGTGTATTAGTCAGGCAAAGGGGTTTTGATGCAAATACCAGAAATCTGTTGACTTTGATGAAGGGTATTTTTTTTTTAACTAATTTTTTTTTAAGATTTATTTAATTTATTTATTCCCCCCCTTGTTGTTTTTGTGCTCGCTCTCTGCTCTCTGTGTCCACCCCACTGTATGTTCTTGTGTCTGCTTGTCTTCTCTTCTAGTATTCTTTTTAGGAGGCACCGGAAGCCAATCCTGGGACCTCCAATGTGGGAGAGAGGCACTCAATCACTTGAGTCACCTCAGCTCCCTGGTTTGTTGTGTCTCCCATTGTCTCTCCTCTTTGTCTTTTTTTTTTTTTTTTTTCTCCACCACCTTTCCACATGGGCCAGCATGCTGCATGGGGCAGCTTGCCGTGCAGGTCAGCTTGCCGTGCAGGTCAGCTTGCCGTGCAGGTCAGCTTGCCGTGCAGGCCAGCTTGCTTTCACCAGGAGGCCCCAGGAAATGAACCCAGGACCTCCCATATGGTAGACGGAGCCCAGTCGCTTGAGCCACATCCACTTCCCTAAAGGATATTTATTTGGGGTAGACGCTTACAGTTACCAGGCCATAAAGCAGAAGTTACTTCCCTCACAAAAGTCTGTTGCCACGTGTTAGAGTGAGATGTCTACAGGGGCCCAGCCTCTTAAGGCTCCATGGTCCCAGCTTCTTCCAATATCAGCTGTAGGCTGGGATAAGTCTCACCTCTCTCCTGGGGCTCCTTTCTCTCTGGGTTTAGCTGCTCTATTCTCTCCACAAGGTCAGCTGTAGACTATCAGGTGAATGGGTCATCTCTCTTCCCAGGGCCTCTTCCATGTCTAATGGAGCCTTCTCTCTTTCCTCACGTATCTGCTTCTCTATGTGTTTACTTCCTGGGGCTTCAGCATCCAAAACTCTGTGTCCTCTGCCTTGTTTTCTCTGTGAGTTCCCGCCCACCAAGGGGGCAGGGACTTGTCCTACTGATGTGGCTCCAGTCAAAGCCCTAGTCATAATTTAATCAAGTAAAAGTGAAACTTCTGAATTCAATGCAATCTAAGGGTATCAATAGCCCAGAGGAACAGACCAGTTTATAATCATAATCAGTATTTCTTTTTAGAATTCATTAATAATATTAAACTGCCGCTAGTAAGACATGGGAATCTCTTCTCCAGAAAAATAGCTAGAGGACAGACTGAAACAGCCCTGAAAAAGATCTTCTAGAAGCGCACAAGGACTTCTGCGTCACGTGGGAGAGCTGTAGCGAAACTGAGGAGAATGGGGCCGCATCTTGTGACCCAGGCCCCTGCCTCGCACTAGGGATGGAGCCGGAAGAGGGGACGCCCTTGTGGCGGCTGCAGAAGCTGCAAGTAGAGCTGGGCCTGCAGCTATTTCAGCAGTTGAATCAGTTGAATTCATTTCATCAAGAAGCTATCTTGAAATGCTTGAAAAGTAGAAAAGATGAAATCAAGCAGGCTCTGCTAGGAGAAATAGTTGATATTTCCTCTGCACAGCTGCAGGATTTTGATTGGCAGTTAAAGCTAGTGACAAGATTGCTACATTACAAATGCCACTTTTAAACCTTCATCTAGATGTAAAAGAAAATGGTGAAGTCAAACCATATTCTGTTGAAATGAGTAAAGAAGAGCTGCAGAATCTAATAAATTCCTTGGAAGCAGCTAATAAGGTAGTTCTGCAGTTGAAATAACTGGAAAGACGAATGCCAGCACTCTCATATTTCATTGCCACAATGATATACAGAGCAAATACTGTGTGTTCAGAAAAGCTACGACATATTTTGCCAAGCTGAGAAAGCAACAGTGATGAGATTACAAAGATAAAAACTTATCAACTTTCATAAAGAACAGGAAATTACATGGTTGACAGGAAATGCATTAAAAAATGAAGATGAAAAAGCTATAGTAGCAGTTTATATTTTCATGACTGTTTTGCCTCATTTATTAAATATTTGAGAAATCTTTGTAGATGTACAGTTTCATTGAAAGCAAAGAATATATTCTAAAGTAATGTAACATACAAAGCACAAATATACTTGAATATTGCTTAAAGAAGTAGGTGAATAGCAAGGCCATGTATACAGATATATAATTATTAACTTGAGGTATTTTTAAAAATAATTTTTTAAAAAAATTGGTGAGCTGCATATATAACTCAGATATCCCATATCCTTCATATTTCAAAGGAGAGATTATGAAACACAAAATTTGTTAGAGAAAAAAGCTCTTCTTCAGACATGAACAAGGAAAAAATACTGTAAATTTGTGTAAACAGTTCTGTGTTTGTGAATTCCAGAAACAAAAATCTTGTACACAGGAAAGAATTAAAATAATACTGTTGCTTCTTCAGTTCTGTATCTGATTGAGTGAATATGTTCTGATAAAAAGAAGAGATGTCATTGTTTGGTGTATATATTATTCAAGTATCAGCTAAGACTTATGTATAGGCCCATTTTTATTATAAACTCTTAATGTTGAATTTAACAATTTTGAATGTTAACTTCATTGGAAAGCAAACCATTTTTAACATCAATTAACCTAAAAATCAAGCATTCTGAACAAATAAAGAATGTTATACTTAAAAAAAAAAAAAAAAAAGATCTTCTAGGGTTTAGGACAGCAGGTAAAGGCTGCACACCACCCAGAGGAGAGGGACAAAAGAGGGAAATCGCGATGACAGAACCCTGAGTTGGAACCAGCAGCAGCTGCTGCTGCCAGCACCCTCCCCCACACTCTTTAGAATTCTCAGGCTTCTGGGCATGCGACTACAGACGAAGGGGCTCCAGAGATCTACCACTCCCGGAAAGGGGAGAGAGAGGGACACAGCCTAAGGCTGACTCAGGTTCTGACCTGCAAATTTGGGCTGCAGAGCCCCACGGACCCTTCAACACGGTGGTTTGCCCTGGGAGAAATCCGACCCTCCCAATCTCCCTCTCTTCTAGCCTAGACTGATTGTTGAGGACTCCACAGGAGAGGGGAGAGAGAGCCTGGGGCTGACCCTGCTTTTGACTCACAGGTTTGGTCTGCCCTGTCCCGAGAGCCCTTCCAGGCCGGTTGGGGCTGTGCCATTGTTTGCCTTGGAGCTTGCAAGGGGCTAAAGATATATAAACCTCCCAATCTCCTCCTCTACTAACAGGGACTGATTGTTGAGGATTCAGAGGGGAGTGGAAATATTTCCTAGCTGGGAAAAGGGAGGGGGCTGCCAGAGAAGACTGGAGAACTGTCTCAGAAAGTTTTAATTACAAGGCTCTTAGCCCCCAGACAGGAAGGTCTATCACATTGATCTAGTCTGTGTCACAACAAATACACTCTGACCAGGAATTGAATTGAGAGCTGCCAATGAGCGCCATCTCCTGGCAGACCAATGAAGTACATATAAGAAAATTAAAATAAATAGGAGAGGCTTTTCCTGGCCTCTACAGCATCCCTGCCCCAAGGCCCTAGGAAACAACTCTACAACCAATTACTGGGCCCAGTGCCCAGTTTTGAGCAACCAGCAGAATAATCCTAACAATCAAGGTTGAGCCAAAAATCAAAGAGCTGTGGTAACTCACCACCTCCTGCCACTAAATTCCTATAAAATAAAGAGATAAGGCATCTAAGTAAACTACTTCCTAACCAGATGCCTAAACACCAGCAAAAAATTATGAGCCATACTAAGAAAATAGAAGACATGGCCCAAGAAAAGGAATAGATCAAAATCCCAGAAGAGATGTAGAATTTGAGAGAACTAATCAGTGAGATGAGCACAAATTTCCAAAATCAAATTAATGAGCTAAAAGACAATATAGTTAAAGAGATAAATGACATCAAGAAGACATTGAGGAAGCGGCTGTGGCTCAATCGGTGGGGCTCCCGTTTACCATATGGGAGGCCCCGGGTTTGGTTCCCGAGGCCTCCTGGTGAGGGCAGGCCCACCCGCATGGCGTGGTTAGCTGACCCAGCGAACACAAGCAGCAAGGGGGGGATAAATGAATAAATAAATAAAAAATCTTTAAAAAAAAAAAAAAAAAAAGAAGACATTGAGTGAACCCAAAGAAGAATTTGAAATCCTGAACAGAAAAGTAACGGAGTTCATGGGAATGAAAGACACAATAGGTGAAGTAAAAAACACATTTGAGGCATACAACGCAGACTCAAAATGATAGAAGAAAGAATAAGTGATACTGAAGACAGAGCAGCTAAAATTGAAGAGAGAAAAGGATGGCAAAACTTTTTTTTTTTTTTACCGGGAGGTACCGGGGATCGAACCCTGGTCTCTCCATATGGTAGACGGACGCCGAACCTTTGAGCCACGTCCGTTTCCCTGATGGCAAAACTTGAGCAGGGGCTCAGAGAGTTGAATGATAACACAAAACGCAACAACATATGTGTCATGGGAGTTCCAGAAGGGGAAGAGAAAGGAAAAGGGGCAGAAAGAGTATTTGAGGAAATAATAGCTGAAAATATCCCAACTCTCACGAAAGAAATGAACTTACATGTCCAAGAAGAACACCGTACCCCAAAAAGAATAAATCCAAATAGACCTACGCCAAGACACATACTATTCAGAATGTCAAATGTAAAAGATAAAGAGAAAATTCTCAGGGCAGCAAGAGAGAAGCAAACAATCACGTACAAAGGACGTCCAGTAAGACAGTGCAGATTTCTCTTCAGAAACCATGGAGGCGAGAAGACAGTGATATGATACAATTAGGAAACTGAAAGAGAAAAACTGCCAGCTGAGAATTCTTTATCCAGCAAAACTGTCCTTCAAATATGAAGGTGAGTATAAAGTATTCACAAACAAACAGAAACTAAGAGAATTTGCAAAAAAGAATCCACCTTTGCAGGAAATATTAAAGGAAGCCTTAGAACCTGAAAGAAAAAGACAGGACAGAGAGGTTTGGAGGAGAGTAGAGAAGAAAGAAAAGCAGAAAGGATAACCAAAAGAGTAAAAAGAGAGACAAAAACAAGATGATATATGAAAACCAAAGAATAAAATGGAGGAAATAAATAGTGCATTTTCAGTAATATCATCGAATGTGAATGGATTAAATTCCCCAATCAAAAGATACAGGCTGACAGAATGGATAAAAAAACATGAGCCATCCATATGCTGCTTACAAGAAACTCACCTCAGACCCAGGGATACAAACCGGCTGAAAGTAAAAGTTTGCAAAAAGATACTCCACGTGAATAGTAAACAGAAAGGAGCAGGGGTAGCTATACTAATATCAGACAAAACAGACTTTAAATGCAAAAAAGTGATATGAGATATGGAAAGCCATTATATATTAATAAAAGGGACAATCCTCCAGGAAGATATAACAGTCATAAATATCTACGCACCTAACCAGGGTGCCCCAAAATAAATGAGACAAACTCTGGCAAAACTGTAGGGAGAAATAGACATTTCTACAATAATCACTGGAGACTTTAACACCCCTCTCACATCATTAGATAGGACAACTAGACAGAAGATCAACAAGGAAACAGAGAACTTGAACAATATGATAAACAAGTTAGACCTAACAGACATACACAGAACACTGCATCCAAACTCAGTGGGTTATACATTCTTCTCAAGAGTCCATGGATCTTTCTCCAGGATAGAACACATGTTAGGTCACAATTCAGCTCTCAATAAATATAAAAAGATTGGAATTATACAAAGCACCTTCTCAGATCATAATGGAATGAATCTAGAAATCAATAACAGACAGGAAAAAAGTAAATTTGCAAATGTGTGGAGACTGAACAACACACTCCTAAATAATCGGTGGGTCAAAAAAGAAATTGCAAGTGAAATCAGTAAATATATTGAGGCAAATGAAAATGAGAACACAACATATCAAAACTTATGGGACACAAGAAATAATAAACAAAAAAGAAAAAGAAAAAAAAAAAAACTTATGGGATACAGCGAAGGCAGTCTTGAGAGGGAAATTTATAGCCCTAAATGCCTATATTAAGAAACAAGAAAGAGCTAAACTCAAAGATTTAACTGAACAACTAGAGAAACTAGAAAAAGAACAGCAAACCAATCCCAAAGCAAAAAGAAGGAAAGAAATAATAAAGATTAGAGCAAAAATAAATGAAAATAAGAACAGAAAAACCATAGAGAAAATCAACAAAACCAAAAGCTGGTTCTTTGAGAAGATCGATAAAATTGTCAAACCCCTCGCTAGAATAACAAAGAAAAAAAGAGAGAAGATGCAAATAAATACAATCAGAAATGAAAGGGAGGAAATTACAAATGACCTCACAGAAATAAAAAGAATCATAAGAGGATATTATGAGAAACTGTACACCAACAAGCTAGACAACCTAGATGAAATGAACAAATTTCTAGAAATGCACAACCAACCTACACTGATGCTACAAGAAATTCAAGAACTTAACAAACGAATCACAAATAAGGAGATTGAATCTGTCATCAAAAATCTCCCAGCAAAGAAACGTCCAGGACCAGATGGCTTCACAGGTGAATTCTACCAAGAATTTCAAAAAGAATTAACTCCTATCCTGTTTAAAAACTCTTCCAAAAAATTGAAGAGGAGGGAAAATTACCCAACACATTTTATGAAGTCAACATCACCCTAATACCAAAGCCAGATAAAGATTCCACAAGAAAAAAAAATTACAGACCAATCTCTCTCACGAACATAGATGCAAAAATTCTCAACAAAATACTTGCAAATCGAATCCAACAGCATATCAAAGACTTATACATCACGACCAAGTGGGATTTATTCCTGGTATGGTTCAACATAAGAAAATCAATCAATGTAATACACCACATTAAAAAATTGAAGGGAAAAAAACACATGATCATCTCAATAGGTGCAGAAAAGGCATTCGACAAAATCCAACATCCTTTTTTGATAAAAATATTTCAAGAGATAGGAATAAAAGGAAAATTCTTCAATATGATAAAAGGTGTATATGAAAATCCCACAGCCAACATCATATTCAATGGGGAAAGGTTGAAAGCTTTCCCTCTAAGATTAGGAACAAGACAAGGATGCCCACTGTCACCATTGTTATTCAACATTGTACTAGAAGTTCTAGCTAGGGTAATTAGACAAGACAAAAAAATTAAAGGCATCCAAAGAGGAAAAGAGGAAGTAAACCTCTCACTGTTTGCGGATGAAATGATCCTGTATTTAGAAAATCCTGAAGTATCCACAACAAAGCTACTTGAGCTAATAAATGAGTTCAGCAAAGTGGCAGGATACAAGATCAACACGCAAAAATCAGCAATGTTTTTTTTCACTAGTACTGAACAACATGAGGAGGAAATCAGGAGGAAAATTCCATTTCAATAGCAACAAAAAGACTCAAATACCTAGGAGTTAATTTAACCAAAGAAGTACAGGACCTATATGCAGAAAACTACAAAACAATGCTAAAAGAAATTTTAAAAGACCTAAACAAATGGAAAGACATTCTGTGTTCAAGGATTGGAAGAATAAATATCGTGAAAATGTCAATCTTGCCCAAACTGATTTATAGATTCAATGCAATACCAATCAAAATCCCAACAGCTTACTTTACAGAATTAGAGAAGGCAATTACCAAATTCATCTGGAAGGGTAAGTGCACCCGAATAGCCAAAAGCATTCTAAAAAAGAAGAGCAATGTGGGAGGAATTTCACTGCCTGACCTTCAAACATATTACAAAGCTACAGTGGTCAAAACAGCATGGTACTGGCATAAAGATAGACACGTTGATCAGTGGAATAGAATTGAGAACCCAGAAATACACCCTCACCTATACAGTCAACTGGTTTTGACAAACCTACCAAGCCCACGCTAACGGGAAAAAACAGTCTCTTCAACAAATGGTTTTGGGAGAACTGGATATCTATAACCCAAAGAATGAAAGAGGACCCTTATCTCACCCCCTATACAAGAATCAACTCAAAATGGATCAAAGATCTAAATATAAAAGCCAGAACCATAAAACTACTAGAAGAAAATGTAGGGAAACATCTTCAAGACCTTGTAGTAGGTGGTGGTTTCTTGGACCTTACAGCTAAAGCATGTGCAACAAAAGGAAAAATAGATAAATGGAACCTCCTCAAAATTAAACACTTTTGCACCTCATAGGACTTTGTCAGTAGGGTGAAAAGGCAGCCGACTCAATGGGGAAAAAATATTTGGAAATCATATATCTGATAAGGGTTTAATATCCAGGATATATAAAGAGATGCTACAATTCAACAATAAAAAGACAAATGACCCAGTTAAAAAATGAGTGAAAGGGTGGATGTGGCTCAAATGGTTGGGTGTCCATCTCCCATATGGAGGGACCTGGGTTAGATCCCTGGGACCTCCCGGTAAAAAAATAAAAATAAAAATAAATTCTAAAAAAAAAAAAAAAAAAAATGGGCGAAAGACTTGAATAGACATTTCTCCAAAGAAGAAATACAAATGGCAAAAAAACACATGAAGAAATGCCAACATCACTCATGATTAGGGAAATGCAAATCAAAACTACAGTGAGATATCCTTTCACACCTATCAGAATGGCCACTATTAAAAAGACAGAGAACTACAAGTGTTGGAGAGGATGTGGAGAGATAGGAACACTTCTTCACTGTTGGTGGGAATGCAGAATGGCACAACCACTATGGAGGACTGTTTGGCAGTTCCTAAAGAAGTTGAATATAGACTTGCCACGTGACCCTGCAATACCACTACTGGGTATATACCCAGAAGAACCGAGAGCAGTGACACGAACCAGAGATCTGCACACCAATGTTCATAGTAACATTATTCACCATTGCCAAAAGATGGAAACAACCCAGGTGTCCATCAACAGACGAATGGGTAAACAAACTGTGGTCTATTGACACAATGGAATATTATGCAGCTGTAAGAAGAAATAAAGTCGTAAAGCATATGGCAACATGGATGACCCTGGAGGACATTATGTTGAGTGAAGCAAGGCAGACACAAAAGGACAAATATTGTATGAATGCATTACTATGAACCAAATATATTGTGTAACATATTGTTTGATTCAAAAAAAATTTTTATATGTATCCATTACATTTAATTGAGAAATGTATATATTTATTCATCTGTGTTTAATTTTTAGTTTTTAATTGTTTATATTTTCAATTATTAAATGTACAAAATAAAGTTAATATATATATATTAAATATATATATATATTTTTTATATAGTTTAATATATATATATATATTAAACTGCCAGTGGGCAAGATGAATTCTGCTTGGAGCCTGTTGAGCTTGAGATACTTGTGCAACATCCAAGTGGGAATATTGATTAGGAAGGTGGTTATGGGTGTGACACAGGGGAGCAAACCCTGCCTGGGGATATTTGGCAGTCATCAGCTTATAGAAGCTATGGGAGCAGAGGAAACTGCCTCTAAAGAGTATGAAGAGATTAAGGGCAGAAGGCAAGTGGGTCTCCAACACAGACCCATTCCTTCTTATCCTGTGCATCCATTTCAGTTCCAAAATGGTTGACGATTTTGACCAAGACCTTTTCTTTCTCTCGACCAAGCTGCTGGCCCTGCTCCTCACCAGTCCCTACCCAGTCCCTCTGTACTAAGTGGTCCTAATCTCAACCTCAATAAATCACTCACCCATCCCCATAGTCAACCCCCCCATCCTCCAACCCATTCCAGTCCTTAAAAAGCATGCTGTCCTTGTTTCCAGGAGTTGACTTGGGTTCTACTCCCTACCATGGTAGCTTTGAATAAAGACATCCTTGCCTGTTTCACATTGTCTGGTGCACGTTTTTCTTTGACAGTCTAGTGGGTTGAGTAGTGGCTCCCATAAAGATATAAACATGTCCTAATACCTGGAATTCATGAATGTGACCTTATTTGAAAAAAGAGTCTTTGCATGTATAATTAAGTTAAGGATGAGATCATCCTGGACAAATGTCCTTATAAGAGACTCCCAGGGGAGCGGATGTAGCTCAGTGGTTGAACACCTATTTCTCATGTACGTGGTCCTGGGTTCAATCCCCAGTATGGCAAAAGAAAAAAAAAGACTCCCAGGACTCTCAGAGGAGAAACACAGGAAGAAGAGGAGAAAGCCATGAGAAGATGGAAACAGAGACTGAAGTCATAAAGTCACAAAAGCCAAGGAACTCCTAGAGCCAACCTTCAGAAGGAGCAGGGCCCTGCCAACCAACAACTTGATTTCAGACTTCTGGTCTCCAGAGCTGTGAGAGAATATATATATATATATATATATTTTAAGATTTTATTTATTTATTCATTTATTCCCCCCCCCCCCCGCTTGTGCTCGCTGGGTCAGCCAACCACGCCGCGCAGGCGGGTCTGCCCTCACCAGGAGGCCCCGGGAACTGAACCCGGGGTCTCCCATATGGTAAACGGGAGCCCCACTGATTGAGCCACAGCCGCTTCCCTATTTTTGTAGTTTTAAGCCGCTAAATTTGTGGTGACTTGTTACAGAGGCCCTAGGCCGCTGATAAAGATAGTGAAGGAGACCAGAACTACAAGTCAGCCTTAAGGTCCCAGCAGGACTTTCATCTGTCTTTATTCCTAACCCATGGCAGAAGGGCAGGTACTTTTCCTCCTCCTACTCCACCAGCTAATAACTCCCTTCTCTGCAACCCTGGGAGAAGGAGACACATGTTTTAGTTAGCATGGCCCCTCCGTGTCTGAAGACACAGGATCCAACGACCAAAGACTTGGCCTTAAACAGCCACAGAGAAATCCTGGGGCAGGTGTGGGATGTCCCAGTTAATCGGTCCTGAACACACACTGTCCCAGCCTGGGGATGCTCAGGAAACAAGAAGGCTGGGAGTTCAAACCTGTTTTATAGTTTGGCAGACTCCCAGCTGTGAAGGCAGGGTCCAGGTCAGGGTCCACATTCCCCACCCAGAACAGAGACACACTCCCAAACACTCAGAGACAGGGAGCTAAAGAAAGGGTGCCACAGAGAACAGCATCTGGGAAAACAGCGAACTATAACAGAGAGATCTGCACCTCGAGGCAGATCTGGACTGGAAATGCTGAGAGAAAGCAGCAGGGATGGCAGGGAGACGGTGGAGAGATCCAGATGGAGACTGAGACAGAGAGAGTCTATCTAGAGAAGGATACAAAAAGACCCTGTCAAAGATCTAAAAGAGTCAAAGAAGAAAAGGAGTCATTGAAACATTCAGAACATTTGGAAAGAGGCAAAAGGAAATAGAGCTGAGAACAGAGTTGGAGAAAGATGTTCAGACACACAGATTCCACCCTGTGCTCTCATGACCTTTTCCACGTCAACTAGATTAGTTGCTACTGCACTCTGTTTTGCACAGGTCCATCAAAACCACTCCTGTGTGGCAGGATCCAGGCAAGGCACTGACAGCTGACCAAGAAATTGAGCACAAGTGGTGCACCATCCAGAGCACACAATGGATCAGGCTGCCATGGAGGGCTTCTAGTTTGCCTCCAGAAATGGCAGCCTATATTCAGGGAGGCTGCCTACCTCCTAAGATGAAGGCTAGGAGAACAGCTGTTCAGCCGTACAGCTTTGCTGTATGGTATGACAGTCACTTGGACTAGGCAGATAATTTAGCATGCCACAAAAATGTGATGTCATGCTCCCGGAATGGTTGTGGTTCGACATGCACACGTCACTGACAAGGAGCTCCTTGAGGGCAGGGAAGGCATCTTAGTCAATTTGGTATCCTTCAGGTACTCTGTGGGGGTGGTATGCACAGAGAAAATGCTCAGTAATGGCTGTTCAATGAAAGACTGACTCAGTCAAATGCTGGACCCTGCCCTTATAGAGCTCGAGGCCACAAGAGCCTATAAAATGTGGTCATTAATCATCCTAACAGGAATTAGCAAGAGCAGGCAAAGAACTGAGGTGGCTCAGAGGAAGAGATCATTTCCTGACTGTGGTAGTGAATGGATTAAGAAAGGCTTCCCAAAGAGAAAAAACAAAAATAAATAAATAAATAAAAGAAAGGCTTCTCAGAGAGGTGGTCTTGGAGAAGAATCTTAAAGAATTAAAGGGATTCAGAGAGGGGAGATATTTAAAAAGACAACACAATACTGGACGCTTGAGCACTGACCATCAGAGTAGAAGCTGGCTGGGGTCCCTGCTGTGCCCGGCATTACCCCATTAGATGTGGGATCAGGTAAGGAGGTCTGGAGGGTCTCCGGGGGGGATATGGGGTAGTAGGGAGCAGCCTGGGGGCCAGGAGCCTTGGCTATTTACCAACAGGATTAGAAATATGTCAATATATTTAATTAACCTTACAACCATATCAGTGCATACCTCCTGAATTTTAGCCCTACATATAGACCGCCTGAGTGCCTTTGTTCTTTTCTGGTTTTTGGAACCAGTAGGGGCCTTACTAGAATTAAGCTACAGAACAGTCGAGGCTGCTCTCTAGTTGAATGCTCCATCCCCAGGGCCTAGAATAATGCCTGGCTGGTTGGAGGAGGCCCAATCAATGCTCGCTGAATAAACGAGCAGATGGCGAGTCCCAGGCGCCTTCCTGAGGTCCTCTCCCTGCTCTGCCTCGTTTCCTTGCACGCAGTCTCCCACTCCAATCCATGCTTCACTCCCATCCTCCGCATAACCTAATATGAGAACTGGATTCGGTCACTCTTCTGCTCTAAATATTTGATGTCCCCTTTCTGCTTACAGGATGAAATCAAACTCCTTAGCATGGTATTCGGCTCCTGCCTTTTCCTCTGTCTTCACATTCATCTCTCATGAACCTACGCCTGAACTACGCAGAGACCTTTCCTCAAACACCATCATGCCTTCACTCAGGCCGTTCTCTTTGCCCAGGATACCATTTTCCCCATTGTTTCTACCAGGTGAACTGCTTCTCCTCCTTCGAGGCCCTCATCAAATTATGCTTATTTCGATTTTACCTTCTGAGGCAGAATTATTCTCTCTCCCCTAAATATGATGACAGTGTTTGCCTCACTGACTGTCAACTCTTCAAGGGCAGGGACTGCATCTTATTTAATTCTGTACCCCTAGTCCACAGTCCAGTGCCTGACATACAGGAGGTGCTAAATAAATATTTGTTGAATGCAAGAGTGAATTGCATTCCAGGCAGCAAGAACTAGATGAACAAAGGTGGTAAAAGGTTTGGAGAAAAAAAAAATATTTAATTTGGCTTGAGTATGAGGGAGAATAGTAGGAGATGAGATGGAAAGGTATCTTTTTATTTAAAAAAATTTTTTTAAAGATACTTAGATTACATAAATGTTACACAAAAAATATAGGGATTCCCATATGCCCCACTCCCCACACCTCCCACACCCTCCCACAGAAACATCCTTTATTAGTGTGGCACATTCATTGCAATTGATAAATGCATCCTGGGGCTTTGCCGTTGAGCGTGGACCATAATTCACATTGTAGTCTATACTCTCTCCCACAGTACTGCAGGTTATGTGATGATATAAAATGGCCTATATCTGTCATTGCAATGTCACTCAGGATGATTCCTAAGTCCCGAAAAAGCCCCCGTATTACAACTGCTTTTCCCTCTCCCTGCCCCCAGAGCCTCCAGTGGCCACTTGCTCCACATCAATGTTGTAATTTCTGGGAAGGTATCTTGGATAAGATTATGAAAGGACTTGGAATACTACTAGAGGGAGATGATGGGTATAATTCTGCAGGCAGTGGGAGCCAGTGAAGGTTTGGGTGCAGGGGAGTAATATGATGAGAAATAAATTGAGTTTAAACGCATTAGAGTCCGTTTCATATATATACTCAGTCTTACATTCATAGTCAGATTTGGCTCCCATCCACTCAATCCAACTACCTACCCACAGACTCCCCCAGCAGCCTGCCTTACCCCTTTACCTAAGCGCCAGCTGGGCCGCACGAGCTGCCTTCCCTGGCAGCCAGAAGATGTTGGGGCTCCATCTCCCTCTCTCTCCCCTTTCCTGTTTGAGGCTGGGAAGAGGGCCAGGGTTAGCTGAGGCTGGCTGGCAGGCAGCAGGGTGGTGCCAGGGGGAGCTTGTGTAGTGCCAGGTGGTGCCTTGGGTCCCAGGCCGAGCCCAGATAACCTTGAGCCTGCACGCACACCTGCCCTCCACCCAACCCCCATCCAGGCTTTGGTATTGGGGAGGGGGCACAGGGCCAGATAAACCCGCAGGACTTTGCCTCCATCTCTACAAAAGGGCACACTGTGAGTCAGCCTGCTCCCCTCCAGGCTCGCTCCTCCCCCAACCGGCTCCTGTTTCATGCACGTACAGCCCGTACACACCGTGTCCCGGGACACCCCACGGCCAGCCGCATGGCTCCCCTGTGCCTCAGTCCCCGGCTCCCTCTGTGGACCCCGGCCCCTGCCCAGGGCCCCGCCGTGCAACTGCTGCTGTTAGCGCTGCTGCTGCTGCCTGCCCTTCCCCAGAGCCTGCCTCAGAGGCAGGAGGCTCCCCCAGTGGGAGGGGATTCGTCTGGGGAAGATGACCCACTGGGCGAGGAGCATTCGCTTGGTGAAGAGGATCTGCCCAGTGAAGAGGATCCACCCGAGGAGGAGGATCTGCTCGGAGAGGAGGATCCACCAGGAGAGGAGGACCCTCCCAAAGCAGGGGAAGAGGACTCTCCAAGGCTAGAGGACTTACCTACTGTTGAGGCTCCCAGGGACACTCAAGGCCCAAAACATAATGCCCACGGAAAAAGAAAAGGTAAGTGGTCATCAGGTCTCCAATTCGGGCTCCAGGAGGTTCATGCCTCCCCTCACCAAACCCTAACTCAGCCGGGGACCATTCATGGAAGGAGAGGAGCCTGCAGTCCCACGGCATCCTTTCCCAGGCGCAGGGGCTCCCTTACCAATAGACCCCTCCTCCTCTCGCAGCCTAAAGGGGCCGGTGGAGCACAGGTGGAGAGGGGTGAGCTGGGAGGATGGGAAGGAAGAGAGGGGGAGGTTGGAGAGGAGAAAGACATGAGGAACGAGTAAAGGGAGAAATAATCAGTGGAGAGGGAGAGGAGAGAAGGAAAAGTGTGAGAGGAGAAGAGGAAAGATTCAAGAGGGCAGGGGCAGAGGAACGTGGGAAGGCGATGGAGAGATCATCTTATCCTCAGGCTGCAGAAGAGGAAACCAAGACCTAGGAGGAAGGGGGTAGTTGGTAGGGGAACCTGGTTTCCTGACTTCCAAATCAGAAGGGAACTTTGGGAAAGGAGTTGGAGACCAGAAAGGGGAGTGGGATGAGTGGGAGGAGGGATGAGTAAGACAGAAAGGAAAGATGGTCTACTGCCTAGGTCCAGAGATGGAGACCCACACCCTCTTTACAGACCCTGAGAAGGGGCTGCAAGCTGGTACCTCCAGGGCCAGTAGGATTTTTGTTTGGCCCACCCCTCTGTAGTGTTACAACTTTGTTTCAATCCTTTTTCCCTGCCCCTTGTTTGCAAAGGCATTAAAAAAAAAAGTTCTTGGGAGGCGGCTGTGGCTCAATCAGTAGGGCTCCCGTTTGCCATATGGGAGGCCCCGGGTTCGGTTCCCGGGGCCTCCTGGTGGGGGCGGGCCCGCCCGCGCGGCGTGGTTGGCTGGCCCGGCGGGCGCGAGCAGCAAGGGGGGGATAAATTAATAAATAAATAAAATCTTAAAAAAAAAAAAAAAAGTTCTTGATTGTGGTAACGAATATTACACTTCCCATTTTAACCACTTTCAGGTATACACTTCAGTGTGGTTTCAGTCTTACTGTGCTTTACACCTGGCCCACTTGAGGCATCTGTGTTGCCTGCTAGGCCCCTGTAGGCATCTGAGTTGGTGAATCCGCGTTGGGGAGGGGAGCCGGCCTTTTTATGGCCACTGGGGAGGGATGGGGCTAGAACATCGGCCTCTTCTCATTTATGCAGGTGGTGACCACAGTCATTGGCGCTACCGAGGTGAGATGAGACACCCTCCACCCCATCCCACCCCTCACAAACCCCATCTGGCCACCCAGCTCTGCAGATTTCCCCCACACCCATACAATCATCCTTGACACTGGCCCTAGGCGCCCCTTCCACCGCACCCTCCTCCACCAGTCCTGGTCCACAACCCTGATTTGTTGTGTTTTTTTTTGTTTTTTTTACCGGGAGGTACCGGGATCGAACCCTGGTCTCTCCATATGGTAGATGGACGCCGAACCTCTTGAGCCACATCCGTTTCCCCACAACCCTGATTTGTATTTCCCGCTCTGAGGCCTCCTGACTCCACCTCCTCACTTTTTCTACTCAGGTTCCCTAAAAGTTCCCGACTTTGTCCTCGGACTTTCTGATCATACTCTCCCATCCCAGGCGAGCCTCCCTGGTCCCTGGTGTCCCCAGCCTGCGCAGGCCGCTTCCAATCCCCAGTGGATATCCGGCCGGAGCTCACCGCGTTTTCCGCTGCGCTGCGACCCCTGCAGCTCCTGGGCTTTGAGCTTCCGCCGCTCCCAGAACTGAGTCTGCGCAACAATGGCCACAGCGGTGAGGGGGTCTCGGGCTCTGGGCATGAGATGAGGTGGGGCCTACGGACGAGTTGGGGCGGAGCTCGGGAGTGGGTCTCTCGGGCCGGCTGGGTCCCATTCACTTGCCCCTCCCCCGCAGCGCAGCTGGCTCTGCCTCCGGGGCTGGAGATGGCCCTGGCCCCTGGGCGGGGGTACCGGGCGCTGCAGTTGCATCTGCACTGGGGAGGTGCTGGTCACCCGGGCTCGGAGCACACGGTCGGCGGCCACCGTTTCCCGGCCGAGGTGAGCGCGGAGCTGTCCGCGGAGGAGTGAAGGGAGGGTGGTGGGGTCCGAGAGCTGGCCCACTCCTACCCGCGCGTCCTCTGCAGATCCACGTCGTTCACCTCAGCACAGCATTTGCCAAAGTTGAAGAGGCTTTGGGGCGCCCGGGAGGCCTGGCTGTGTTGGCCGCCTTTCTGCAGGTAACTGCCCTTAGTAGCCCCTCTCCCTGCTTTCCCACCCTCCAGGCTCAGTGCACAGCTTACCCGCAGGCAACCCTTCTCTTTCACTCTTCGGTTCATTCATTCAGCACCCACTGTGAGCATGGCCCTGGGCCACAAAAAGGATTCAGATGCGGTTCTGGCCTCTAAGACATGATAGACACCTGCAAAGGACACAGATAGAGCCAAAGAGGGGGTCAGGGAAGGCTTCACAGAGGAGGAAGAACTTGAAGCATATGCAAAGATGCAGAATCCCACCAGGTCAGGAAATGGTGGCTGCAATAGACTGGACACCAGGAGATTTCCCCTTTGTGAAATGCAGTATTAGGTGGCTTCTTGGCCTGGTGATCCAGGCTATGTACACAATGACTAGTGGAGGGATGGTGGGGAGACCTGCTAGGCTCACTCTCTAGCCAACTGACTCCTTAAGGCCAATCTAGCAGCACCAAGTTCAGAGACAGTACTTCAGAAATAGCATGTCAGGACCTCTCTCCAAAAGTCAAACACGAATATTAAGATAAATGCAGGAGGTAACATGAATACAAAGGTGTGTTATGGCTTTCCATGGATGATGGCGTTTGTGTGGCCATAGGGATGAGTAAGAGTGGAATAATTATTAGGGCTTGGGTTATTGAGATATTTGTACCCTGGTAAAGTGCCTCCTCCAGCACACAATTCCTTCCTCCCTCTCCAATTCATCACTGAAAACCCCTCGAAGCTTATGAATTTATTTTGCAAAATAGGAGATAATAGGCTGTGAGTAATATACCTAAGGTTTAGTGTTCCCCCAGAACTGAGTAATGGGGGAGGACTGTGGGAGCTACACCTTACCTTCAGGCTTCCAGCCTTGGCCCCAGGCACACGTATCAGTCTTTCTTGCACTGTCATCCCCCAGGAGGGCCCAGAAGAAAACAGCGCCTATGAGCAGTTGCTGTCACATCTGGAAGAAATCTCTAAGGAAGGTTTGTTAGTCTGGCCACTACCCTCAGTACCCTAATTTATAAAGAATTGTCATCGGGGAGCCTCCAGATCTGAACGTGGAAATGGGCTACCTCCCTTATGGGAGGGGGTTGAGGCATGATATTGGTAACTGTTGATAACCATGCACCTGAATAGAGGCAAACAGGCAAAGGCAAACTGCTGTCCATAGGTTTTATGGTTAAAATTAAAAACCAACCCAAACAAACAAACAAAAAAACAGTGGTGCTTGGAACTTCAGGCTTTGAGTCTGGAGAGCTAAAATTCTTCTGAGAACTGTCGAGTTCTTCATAAGCATCAAATATTTTAAGCCTTTAAATACTTTTTTTGGAAATCTTTACCTTCTCAGTTATTTTATGTTGTTTCCACTCTCCTTTACTCTACTGGACCTTTAAGTTTGGTTAATGTAGAGATCTGTGCTTTTTCGAGTTTTTGTGTCTGTTTTTTATAGTAATTTATGGTTAGAAATATTTACAGTTATTTACAAGTTTTTCAACTTCTTTTCCTCTTTTAATTCACTCTGGGCTTGAATCTGCTGTCAAACATGTTATAGGAGTACGCAAAGGAGAGCAGAGACTCAGGGGAGACCTGAGGAGCTCTTCTTTCACTGTGACGCCTCTCCCTGTTGCCCCAAATCCCTTTACTCTCTTCTGAGTTCCGTCTTGTGCTGAGTTAGGGAAAGCGACCACTCTTAGTGAAGAGGTAGTCCCAGAGAGTTGAGCTGGCTTCTAGGAGGGGAAACTGTAGCCCTATTCCCCAAAGCTTCAAGGGGTGCAATCTGGGTGGGACCTCCACAGGCTCAGAGACTCAGGTTCCAGGCCTGGATGTATCTGCACTGCTGCCCTCCGACCTCAGCCGCTACTTCCAATATGAGGGGTCTCTGACCACACCCCCCTGTGCCCAGGGTGTCATCTGGACTGTGTTCAACGAGACAGTGAGGCTGAGTGCTAAGCAGGTGGGGCCTGGGGAGGGGGTGGTAACATGGGGGGACGCGGGGGAAAGGGGATGTGGTAGAGGAGGCATAAAGTGATCCAGGGGCCCTGTGGGAGAGGAGGGAGGAGGAGCTGGTGGTGGAGCCCTGAGGGCACTGAGTCAGCCTGTGACCCCTAACCTCCCCAGCTCCACACCCTCTCTGACTCCCTGTGGGGGCCCGATGACTCTCGGCTGCAGCTGAACTTCCGAGCCACACAGCCTTTGAATGGGCGGATTATTGAGGCCTCCTTCCCTGCTGGAGTGGACAGCAGCCCTGAGACTGTTGAGCCAAGGGCAGGTTTGTCTGGTGTCTCATGTGGCCTGACCCCCCAGTCACAGGCCCCTCATCCTCTGTCATTTGTGCTGGAGTCTGTCGCCTGGGGTCACAGCCCCCCAGCTCTAATGTCTCCTTTTTCTCTTCAGCGCACCTGAGCTCCTGCCTTGGTGCTGGTGAGTCTCTGCCCTTGCTTCCTATGCTGGGACACCCCAGCCCCCGGCACCCTGCAGCCCCAGGGACTAGTCAGGACCACCTCTGCTCCCTCCAGGACCCCTCTCTTTTTCTGTAGAACAGACTTCCAGTCCAAGTACCACACAGTCAGATCAAGGTGGGGGTTCCCCACACAATCCCAGGGCAAGGGAGGGTCAGAATGAAGCTCCCCAAATCTCATAACAACCTCTCCCCCAATAGTCCCTTTTAGGTAGCTTTTAGGGAGGAAAACTAGTGTTGTGGGACCCCTTTCCTGTGAATCCACCCCCATCCCTCTGCTGGCCTTTTCTGGAGACTCAGGCACTGAGGGTTGCTAGAGAACTCTGGGCAGGGGTCAGGGTGGGACACACACTGAAGCAGGCTTTGGGTGAGCCCCATTGGCGCTTTTTGCCCTCTGCGGCATCTCTCTTCTCTCCCTCCCAGGTGACATCCTGGCCCTGGTTTTTGGCCTCCTCTTCGCTTTCACCAGCATTGCCTTTATTGTGCAAATGAGAAGGCAGCAGAGGTATTATGTGGACCCCTGTCCCTCAGGCACTCCCCATCCCACCTGATGCTGGACCTGGACGTGGAGTCCAGAACACAAAAGGGCCCTGCTGGGCCAGTTTTCTGATAGGCCTCCCTGCTCTGCAGGTACAGAAATGGGGCCAAAGGGAGCATTAGCTACCACCCAGCAGAGGTCACCGAGACAGGAACCTAGAGGCCTGGAAGCTGGAGAATGAGCAGAGAGAAACTGGCTAGGGGAATCTTGAGGGGTCATCGGAAGCTTTGTCGTGTCCTGCCCGTTACACCACTTCCTTTTAACGTCCAAAGATTTTTTTTAAAATAAATGTTTTTAATAAAATGTGTGGAAGGCACCTTTGTTCCCCAAATCAGAAGGATGATGTATTCGTTTCCTCTTGCTGCACTAAGTACCGCAAACCTAGTGGCTTAAAAAAACAATCTAGTCTCTCCTAGTTCTGTAGGTCAGAAGTCTAAAATGAGTCTTACAGTGCTAAAGGCAAGGTTCTGGCAGGGCTGGTTCCTTCTGAGAGGCTCTGAGGGGGAATCTCCTTGCCTTGCCTTTTTTTTTTTTCTAGGCTTATTTTTTTTTTTTTTTTAAGATTTATTTATTTATTTATCCATTTTAAACCCCCCTTCCCCATTTGCTGTTTTGTGTCCATTCGCTGGGCAATTCTCTGTGTCTGTTTCCTGCCATCTCTTCGCATCCTCCTCCTCCAGTCTTCACCAGGATTCGATCCTGGAGACTCTGATGTAGGAGAGAGGTGTTCTGCCACCTGTGCCACCTCGGTTCCTGGTTTCCAGAGCTTTCGGAGCATCTTGTCTTGTCTCTCCCCCGTTACGTCATCATCTTGCTGCATGGCTTCCGGGGCCTGGCGGCTCACTGGCATACAGAGCCTGGCAGCCCATGCGCCTTCTATATATATATATATTTTTTTTTTTTTTTTTTTAAGATTTATTTATTTATCCACACACACCCCCACTGCTTGTGCTCACTGTGTCCATTTGCTTTGGGGTTTTTTTTTTTTTTTTTTTTTTTTCTGTGTCTATTTGTTTTCCTTTGTTGTTTGCTGCACCAGCTCACCACGCTGCATGGGCCATCAGCTCACCATGCTGCACGGGCTGGCTTGCTTTCACCAGGAGGCTCCAGGAATCGAACCCAGGGCCTCCCATATGGTAAACGGGAGCCCAACCAATTGAGCCACAGCCGCTTCCCTATATTTTTTATTTTACCGGGAGGTCCCGGGGATCGAACCCAGGGCCCTCCATATGGCAGACGGACGCCCAACCATTTAAGCCACATCCGCCCCCCCTTTTTTGGTTTCTAGAGGCCACCTGCATTGCAGGCTCGTGGCCCCTTCCTTGCACAGCTCCCACTTCTGGCTTCTCTTGTCACAGCTCCTACTACCACCTCTCACCTTGCCTCCCTCAGTTAAAGCCTCCAGTAAGGCCCAATGTAATGCACCCCCCCCAATAATCTAGGCCAATCTCCCAATCTCAAGATTTTTAACGTAGTCACATTTGCAAAATTCTTTTTGCCATGTCAAATGAGGGGACATTTTTCTGCCTGTCACATATCAGCAAGTGGGTAGAACTGACTGATATCACTGCAAAGGCCGTGTGTGTGTGTGTGCGCGCGCGTGTGCGCGCGCATGCAGGCGCACAGTTTGTGTGAGGGGTGTGTATCAGCAGGGTATGTGTGTTGGGGGTAGGGAGGCTGAGGCTTTCGGGCTTTTCACCCGGCTCAGGTAACATCTGTGTAGCTCCCTGCAGTCTTGCCTTTAGGATGTACGGCCCTGCACAGCTGCCTGCTCAACTGGGAGAGTACCCCTAAGAACAGCTCCTTTCCACTGCAGGGATTAAGGGACAGGGCATTGCCCCGCCCTGCTGGGCTTCTCTGTGTCACACACAGAGCGTCTTGGATGAGCCCAGTACCCCCATCCAACGACTGCCATTGAGGTGGATGTCCCCTCTGAGGGCTGAGGGGAATCTCCCAGAGTATCGGTCCAGGCCCTGCTCATTCAGGGGTCCTACAAACTCCATTGCTTCTCTCCAGTACCCTCTCAGCCTTCTCCATTTTCATCACCCACACTAAAAAAAAAAAAAAAAAAAAAAAAAGCCTTATTGGGCCCTGCGATGCTGGTAACATCAGTTTTATTGGGTTAGGGGCGGCAACTATAGCCTGGCTGGAGGCAGGGCCAGCCCTCACAGGTTGTTGAGTTCCAGCAGGGTCTGGTCCAGGGTCTGGTGAATCTCCACGTTCTCCTCCTTGGCACTGGCCAAGGTCTCTGTGAGGGGAAGCAGCACGTGAGGAGGGGAAGGGAAGCAGGAGGGAGGGACAAGGGTGAGGGGGAGATACAAGAGGGGGAAACAGGGAGACATGGACCAGGGGAGGGTAACAAACAGACATGGAGACACAGGAAGGCAAGGATTCAGGACTCTGACGGCCCCAAGACAGGGGCAAATGGATGCGCTGACTGGGACAAAGGAAACAGAACAGACATGGATGGACTCCTCAGTCAGGGCCTCAGGGTGGGGGCAGGGGCCAGGGAGGTGGGATGGGAAGGCCTGAGTCAAACTAATGTTGTCTCCTTCTTTAGAAGGTTTATAAAAGTTGGAAACAGAAATAAAGACAAAGACTGAGCCAGGAAAGGGAGGGCCAGACAGACAGACAGACAGACAAAGCAGAAAACAGACCTGCAGCTGCAGTGAAAGCCCCATGTTGCTGGCATCCAACGTTTTTTTCCGAAGTTCATCCCAGACCTTTCACACCCTTCTTGCCCCTCCCCCCACTTCCTTTCCAGGCAGGCATTCCATTAGATCCAGAAAGCTCAGCTAAGTGGTCCAAGGTCAGTGACAGGCCTGGGGGCTGCAGGAGGACATGTCTCAGAGGCACTAGTGGAGGTCGTGGTGCTTGGAGGGGATCACACGTGCCCACATGCAGCAGTGAGAATCAGAGGCGGGAGGGGTTTCAGTGTGGGCCACCGTGCTTGTGAGGGCTCGGTGGGGAGGGGGTCACATGATTGGGGGTGTCTTTAAGAGCCAGGGGTCTAAGGAGTGAACTAGTGCTCCATGGGGATGATGGCAGTGCTCTCTGGAGGGCAGGAAGACAGCATGAAGACCAAGTTGAGAGTTTATTAAGCAGCAAAGAGAGGTGGATGCCGGCTGGTGAGGGGGGAGCGGATGGAGAGAAGGATGAAGCAAGTGCCAGGATGGGGGTGGATGTGATGGGGGCTCTCCCTAGGCTGCTCCCAGTCTGGCTGTGCAATGTCAATGATTTTTGCTCCTCCCGCCTACTCCCCTCCCCAAAGAGAGAATGAAAAGGAGAGGAGAGAAGGGGCTTGAGGGGGCCACACTGGTGCGGGGCTCAGAGGGAGGTGATGTCATTGAGTGCGTTGTCCAGCTCCTCACTGATGGCCTTGTACTTCATCTTCTGTGCATAGACTTCGTCTGGGGGGTCCAGAGGGAGGGGGACCAGGTGGGAGTGTAGGAGGAGGGAATGGAGGGAGAGAGGAAAGGAAGGAGAGGGCAATAGAAAGAGAAAAAGAAATCAGAGAGAGATGGACAAGGACAGTGAGAGAGATGGGCCAGAGAACAGGTCTGTGAGGGCTCCTCCTCCCCCCTCTGCACCCCTAGCTCTCTTTTCTCCTTCTCTATACTCCAAATTGGTTCTTCCTCCAGGAGCTCCTGCCTCCCCCAGGGACCTGGGGGCACAGGGCTCTGGATTAGCAGGGATGCTTCCTTCAGGGGAAGGGGAGAGGGTACTTGTGAGCCAGAAAAGTCTAAAGTCCTAAAGTCAGAGGTAGAATTGAGGATTGCATGAGAAGGCCAGAAGCAAGGATTATCAGGATAAAAAAGGACAGCTTGCTTGCACAATGTCGTTGATAATAGGGGAGAAATAGCCACAGACTAGCAAATACCTGGATGTTTGTTTTCCCCAAATCTAGCTTAAAATAGTATTTTCTGTTGTTTTGTGAGCGTAGACGTTAACTCAAATAGGTTTCTATTCCATAAAGAGCCTATTCTGTAGCACACATATGGAGATTACACTATCTAGATCAGGATTATGCAGTGTGGTGATCTGAGGAGCAGCAGCAGCTTTAACAAGGAGCCGAAGTCAGCAATCCCTTTGGAGGAGGGCCTGGGAATCTGCATTTTAAAAACTCTCTGGGTGTTTCTCCCACATGCTAAGGGGTGAAAAGCTCTGGAGTTGATGTACCGTAGCTAATGACAGCTCCTTGAACTGTGGGCATAGCCTACGGGAGTCTGCGGAGTCCCAGGGGGTGGGTGTGGGTAGGAGGGGTGACCCTAGTTCAGTGGTGGCCGATGGAATGCGATGGGAAGATGAGGGACAGAGTTACATCATGGGGGTGTGGATCTGCCAAAAAGCTTTCAAGGGGACGTATCCCTTTTACCTTCCAGGTCATCGATGGTTTTCTCCAACTTTGCCACGGATCTTTCAGCAAACTCTGCTCGGGTCTCAGCCTGGGGGGACATGGCAAAAAAAAATCAGAACCTCCCAGAGACCATCACCTAAGTCAACCCACTGTCCCATCCCTATGTCCAAATTCCCCACCACAGACAGTCTCTAGCAGGGATGAGGGGGGCTTAAGGGGGGCTGAGAATTGGAAGCAGACTCTTACCTCCTTCAGCTTCTCCTCCAGCAGTTTGATCTCCTCTTCATATTTATCCTCTTTGGTGGAATACTTTTAGGGACATACACACACCATCAGTATAGGGCCTCCACCAGTCCTTCATTTCTCCACTGAGCCCCACAAACTAATCGTGATCTCTTCTCCATTGAACACCCAGTCCCTCCCTGCCTGGACCCATCACCTCCCCTGCAGGACCCCCAATCTCACTGCCCCTCTACACCCCTCTACCTTGTCTGCTTGGGCCTCCAAGGATTTCAAGTTGTTGGTAACAATTTTCAGCTCCTCCTCTAGGTCCCCACATTTACTGCAGGGGGTGTGTGGCAGGGTGGGTGGGGTGTGAGGGCACAGTGGGGTGAGACAGCAGAGAAGGCACAGCGGGGGAGGGGTGGAGGAGAGAAGAAAAGAGCAAAGTTGTGAGAGTGACAGCAGGCAGAGTCTGGAAGCCCCAGGCCCTTCCCGACCCCCAATAGGTAGGAGCGAGCAGCCTGAGAGGAAGGGGAAGACGAGCTGAGAGAAGGTGCCACAGCCCAGAGAGGTTACTACCTCCTCCTCTGAGGCCATCAGGGACTTGAGGGCCTGATCCATGGTTCGAAGTTCCTCCTCCAGCTGCCTGGCTCGGCTGGGGGCAGCAGGCAGAGGTCAGAGGATAGGATATGTCCCTGTGGCCCCGAGCCTGGGCGCCTGCCTCCCCACCGTGCTGAATACCCCTAGCCGCTGGCTCAGCCATGCTTACCTCTCAGCCACCTCAGCCCTCTCTTCTGAGCGCTCCAGCTCTCCTTCCAGGATCACCAGCTTCCTGGCCACCTGGGATGGGGCAGGGGCAGAAGGACTAGATCAACAGTGAACGACGGGGGTATCTTGGGTTTGGGAGTGAGATGGAAGCGGAGCAGGGCTGTTACCTCCTCGTATTTGCGGTCTGAATCCTCAGCGATGTGCTTGGCCTCCTTCAGCTGCATCTCTTGCAGCTCCATCTTTTCCTCGTCCTTCATGGCCCGATTTTCAATGACCTTCATTCCTCTGAGGGGCAGGGAGTGGGGTGCAGGTGGAGTCAGGACGAGCAGAGGTGGCTCCCTCCCTAGTCCCTGGTCCAGCCTCGAGGGCCTGCCCTGCCCACCTTTCACTCTCATCAGCTGCCTTCTCAGCCTCCTCCAGCTTTTGTAGGGCTGTGGCCAGGCGCTCCTGCGCCCGGTCCAGCTCCTCCTCTACCAGCTGAATGCGGCGGTTCAGGGAGGCCACATCTGCCTCGGCCTGTGGGTCAAAGGTCAGAAGTCAGAAAGGCTTTGTCCACCTTGGATGGAGATTAAAGTGGCCCCAGAGGATGGTAAGGTTCTCATCAGAAAGACTCTAGGCTTCCTGGCTTCCAAACTTTCAACCTATATTTTTCTCCTAACCTACCATCTTTTGTTTGATTCTGCTCCAGCCAAAGACACCCATTTCCGGACAAGCTCCACTCCCCTCTTCTGGAACTGTGCATAGTCCACTGAGGATTATCTGCATATAGGTCCCTCTGTCGCCTCTGAGAACACTGCAAGTCTGAGGCAGCCCTGATTCCTCCACAGCACAGAGATGAGAGGACTTAGGCTAACCAGACCTCATGAGGACAACAGCCAATCATAGAAGCAAGCTCTATGATGTCACCAGCTGCCAGGCAGACTCCCAGCAAGGGTCCCAGAAGCCAGCCAAACCTGTGACTGTAGGGGAGGGCTCCCTGCCCAGGCAGGGAGGCAGCTGGGGGCGGGGCGGGGGCAATGAATGACAGGTACCCAGACCTGATCTGGCAATATGGAGGCAAAACCCTGGAAGTTTTGGAGAAGGTCCATGAAAACTGATGATACCTTAAGAAAATGAGCCAGGGCAGAGCAAGAAGGGCCCTAATACATGAAAATAAGACACACAGTGAGGTTTGGAATTAAGAGCATTAGCTCTGAGTCAGACTGTGGTTGTCTCCAAGCCACGGCTTGGCCACTCAACATTTGTGACCTTGGACAACTTGTTTAGCCTCTCTAAGCCTCAGTTTCCTCCTTTATAAACTGGAGCTTTGACAGTAATAGTTCCTCCTTCATAGGGCTATTCTGAGCTAAAGCAGTGCTTCTAATACTTGGTTAATCAACAGGACCATCTGGGAAGCTTATAAAGCTAAACAGGTTCTCTAGCTTTATGCTTGATCCACTGAATTGGGATATCCAGGGAGGGGACTTGGGAATCTTATGTTTGTTTGTTTGTTTGTTTTTTTAAAGCTCCCAAGTGATTCTGATGATACACCAAATTTGAGAAAAAGTAAAATAACATAGAGAAAGTACTTGAGCACATTACCTACAGTCAGCATTCCATAAATGTTAGATTATCCTGTCTCTTCCTCAAAGACATGTGGACCCTGAGATTTAAGAAAGGAACAGAGAAAGGACCAGGGTAGGGGAACAGAAACTGATAAAGGAATGTGGCAGCACTGGGGCAAAGAGGGTGGAAAGCAGGACTTGGCTGGTACTATAGGGCAGGGTGAGCACAGCACCATATATAGATTGTAGATCGTAGCTTGTTCAGGTGCTGAAGGCACCTGGAGCTTGGCCACCTAGAGTGAAAAGAGCCCATGGTAGGCACAGCGCCCAATGACTCAGTGTGGAAGGATTCTGGTGACAGCACTGGGGGTTGGGAAGAATGAGTCTAGAAGACGCTAGGGGACTACTCTAGAGAGAGATGAGACTCTGTAAAAGGAAAACATTCTTCATGGTGGGACAATGAAATAACTCTGGAAAGTCTGGGAAGTCCTGGGGTCCTCATCACAGGGCTCACCCTTCAGTGCAGTTGCCCTTTCTTGCTCCCCAAGCTCTCTCCCATTATGAGTGTAGCTCTCCAACCATAGGGCAGGTACTACTGTCCCCACTGGACACATGGAAAGCGAGAGACAGGAGAAACTGAGGCACTGTGTAGGTTAAGCCCTGTGTTCAAGGTCACACAGTAAGTTTGGACAGTGTTTCCTATCTAGTCCTGGCACGGCTGCCCTGCTTCCCTGGCTCTGTCCTAGTCCACCCATCCTCCCCTCCTGCCCCCAACCAGCTCCTTGGGTTTCCAGTCCTGCCTCCAGCTGCACTGGGCTTCTGTTATTTATAGAGTGTCAGGTGCCCAGGGTTGTCTTCCCCAGCAGCTGCAGGTCGGTTGCCTCCCAAGTGCCAGGGCTGGTAGAGAACCTCAGCTGAAGACTGGAGGTCAGAGAAGCCCAACCTTGGGGGGCTGGGGAACACGGAGAACCGTCGACACAAATGGTGATGACATGTCTGGTGTTCAGACTAGCTTTTATGCGAATCTACCTATACACCCAAACCAGAGGCAGAAGGCAAAGGGGAACCTGAGGCAGAAAATGGCAAAAGTACTGTGGTCGAAGTCATCTGGCCATTCTCCTACCTCAAGGTGGGGGTTAGAAATGGCAAGGAGTGGAGAAGCCTGGTTAGGGGTAGGGAGTGGGTAGGACCTGCAGAGGCGGCTGTCTTGGCATTTGTGAACCTGTCCCTGTGCACTGTGGCCTGGCATGGTCTCGAGGTTGACAGTTTAATGAGGGTAAATGAGGAGCCATTAGAACCTAAGCTGGGGCCCCAGTGCTCAGCACTGCTGCTGTAGCAGGGGTCAAGACCAGGAATTTCTAAAGGCCCCTCAGGAGTGTAACTCAAGCTAGGGCCCCAGCTTAGGATTCTTCTCCTCTCTTCCTCAGCACCCCAAACCCACATACCCCACATGCCCCACAAATGTAGCTGCAGTCTCCTCTCCATTTTCGGCTGAAAGATTGATGTTGATGGTAAATTCTTAAACCACCTACCCCCATGATGACTCACTGCTTGATCACTGCACACTCTAAGAGCTGGAACCAAACAGAATTACAAGGCTAAGCCCTCTAGAGGAAGTGGTAGGTGGTTTTAATTTATCTACTATTTAGGATTCTTTGTGCAAGCTTGCTCAAACACTGGTTCCTCAGAGGAAACCATTTCTGTTCTGGGTGCGGCTGAGATCTAGGTATCCTTCTGCCCTCATCCCCATGCCTGGGGCCCCCTCCACAGTGCCCAAATTCCCCTACAGCCCCCCAGGCCCACACTCACATCAGTGGCTTTCTTCTCGGCCTGCTCCAGTTTCTCCTGGGCATCCTTGACTGATTCAGAATACTTTTCCACCTCGTCCTCAGTCCCCTTCAGCTTCTTCTGGAGAGCCTGCTGCTCTTCCTCCAGCTGGGACAGAGGGGCCTGGGTCAGACAGGCCTGGGCAGGGGCCCAGGCCCAGGAAGGAGGCAGGGGAGTGTGGGGTGGGGAGGTGGTGGTAGTGGCAAGTTATATTTGGAGGTTGGTGGGAGGAAGAGGGATAGCAGAGTAGGGACAGTCAGGGATGTTGGGGCATCTGGTGGAGGTAGAAAGCTTCCAGCCCCAAGGAGCAGGCCCACCATTGCCCTGCAATGGCAGGAGTGTGAGGGGATGCTCTCCAGGCTATGGTGGGTGGGCCCTGAAGATCTCTAGCCTTGGAGAGCAGGCCCTAGGCTAGGGGACACAGGACAGGAGTCCCCTGGGTGGGGGGCTCTGCATTGGCCCAGGGCCCCCACCTGCTTGCAGCGGTCCTCAGCTTGCTTCTTGTCGGCCTCGGCCTGCTCGGCGCGGTCGATGGCATTCTCCTTGTCCAGTTTTAGCATCTGCATCTTCTTCTTGATGGCGTCCATGGCTGCGGTAGGGGGAGGGCCGGGGCCAACGGGCGGTGCGCACTGGGCAGACTGGGCGGGCTGCGCGGACCGGGTGCACGGGTGGCGGGCAAGGAGGACCGAGCCCGACTGGGATGGCCCAGCCGCGCGGGCGCCTAAAAGGCGGGGAGGGACCGGGCGGAGCCGGGGGCCCGGACCCTCCCCCACCGCGGCCCGAACCTTGTAGGGGCAGAAGCACCGCCGGGTGGGGGGGTCGCGGCCGCCCCCTGCGCCCACCCCTTCGGGACCGCCCCCTTTGGGACTCCGCCTCTCCTAGAGCCGTCGGAAGGGAAAGTAGCGGCGAAGGTCGCCTGGAGAAGCCCTGGGGCTGCGGAGGGGATGAGACCCTCGGGCTGGGGGCTCTGTGCTTCCTCTGAGTGACAGCCCGGCCCAGTGGCAGCTGCGGCAGGGGCCCCTGGGGCTATTTCGGGGCGTGAGCTCACGGCAGCTGCCTGGGCGCAGGGAACGGTGTGCCCCCCCCTCAGCTGCGGCAGCCGCTACCCTTAATTTAGAAGTTTCCTATAAATCCCCCCGGATTAAATGTCTCTTGGGAGGCGGAGCTCCTCTGAGGTTCCAGTGCCTCAGTTTACCCTGAACCCTAGGGTCTGCGTTATCGACGTGGTGAGTTTAGCGGAATGTCTTACTAGGGACTTGGGGAAACTGAGGCAGGAGGGGACTCCAGAGCTGAGCGCCGCCAGGCTGGCTGCCCCGAGGGCGGGCCTGACCTCTCCACCCCTCGCTTCCCCTCCCAGCCCCTGCCTCTGGAGCCAGGGCCCCTCCTCCACCGCCGAGCGGTTCGGGACCCAGCTCCACGCCCCGCTTGCCCCGCCCCCCAAGTGCCCCGCATACTTTTCCCGCTGCTCTGGCCCAGCAGGCCACGGCGCGCTCCCCACCCCGCCCCCAACCCAGACGCGTCCCTCTCCACACACACCCCCCCCGCCCCTGTCCCGGCTTCACCAGCAGGACCTCTTCCCTCCGCCAGCCCCCCCCCCTTTCCCCCGCGGCCCCGCTCTCCCTCCCCTTCAGCCCGCGGACTCTCCTCTCTTCCCTGGTGGGCCAACTTTACGCCGAAATTTCTTTTCTGCCCTTTTTTGGGATGTTTCCCGTGGGGAGGCGGGGCCGGGCTGGGGACGAGAAGGCGGGGGGCGAGGAGAAGAATCACTGGGCTGCTGGGCGCCGGGAGCCCGCGGAGGGTGCCCCCTGCGACCGAGGCCGCGAGAAGCAGCCCCTGGAGCCGGCTCCCGGGGCTCGGGAAATCTGAGGCGCGGGGCGCGAGGCTGTTTGTTTCCGTTTTCCCTTGGGGTGGAGGGGGGCGCCGAGGAAGTGGAGAGCCGCCCGGGTGGCGGGGGAGGGGAGATGAGGCGGAGGAAGCCGGGTGGGAGCGGAACAGCGAGGATGGGGGCTGAACTTTGTCGGTGGGGGGAACCGTGGGAATCTTGGGGCGGGGGAGGGGGACGGAAGTGTATCCAGACCTGCTTAGCTGTCTGCCTCCTAGACCTTGCCCTGTTCACGCCAACCCGTTTGCCCAGTGCTTCCCAAAAGCCATGAAGATACCTCCTCCCGCCCAGTAGCCTCGTTAAACGCCCAGGAGTCATCAAGTTCACCCTCACTTCTCACAACCACCTAATCCTGCAGATGCTACCGCCTATAAATTAGATATTTCCTCGAAGTTTGCTCTGGGGTTGCCTTGTCACCTCGGTCTGTTGTGGTCGTGATGCCCAAACTCATTCATTCATTCCGTCCCACCACACTTGCCAGAGAGCTTTCTAAAAGTTGATGTGAATAGGATCTAAAATCCTCCAAAAGCCCTCCCTACTTCCTCCCCGCTTTGCGGACAAAAATCCACATTTCTTAATATGGTATAGCAGGTCCTTTGTTTTGGCCCCTCCCTTCTTCACTAGCCTCATCTCCTTGCACTCCCAACCTCACCCATAATACTCAGGCTTGTCCTTCATGCTGCATTCATACCGAGCTACGTGCAGGAGCTGGAAATAGCCAAATGGCCAATCTTTTCTTAAAGCTTTCACATTTTACTTGCTCTATTCCTACTTCCTGAAATGCCCTTTCCACAGGCTGATGCCTGGTGGCCTTTAAGACTCAGATCAAGCATCAGCTTTTCTGGGAGGCTTTCTCTGGCCACCCTCTCTCCCACCTCCTCCACCTAATACGTGCATGTACCTGGTGCAGGCGCCTATCATTCTCATCATAATCCCTTGCCATAACTGTTCTTGTGCCTGTCTTGTCTCCTCTGTACTAGTGAGTCCTTGAGAGCAGGGACTTTTTCAATTCTGACTCCCCAACACCTAACACAGCACAGGCCTAGAGTTAGCACTTGATAAATGTTTGCCAAATGAATGGTGAGTCTTTTCCTGTACCTAGCTCCGGTAAGCAAAGATAACTAATGGTGTGGATCTGGAGGAGCTCCTGGTCTAGTACAGTGGTTCTCCAACTTTTTGGTCTCAGAACCCCTTTAGATACTTAAAAACTATTGGAGACCCTAAAGAGCTTTTGTTGAAGTGGGTTATATCTGTCAATATTGAACATATTTAAAAAGGAAACTGAGAAAATTTTAAAATATTTACTAAGTCGTTAAAAAAAAAAACATTATGCATGGACCACATTAACACAAATAACATTTTTATAAATAATAACGATTTCCATCCCCCCAAATTAATGAACTTAGTGAGAGGAAAGGCAATTATTTTACATTTTTACAAAGTTCTTTGGTGTTTGGCTTAATGGAGGACAGCTGGATTCTGATGTCTGCATTCAATCTCTTGCTATATGTTGGTTTGGTTGAAGCATATGAAAAATTCTTGCTTCACACGGGTAAGTACTTGGAATCAGAGGAGTATTTTTATAGCTTTTTCAGATAATTGTGGACAGTCATCTTTGGTGCTATACCCAAACTTGACAAGTGGCAGTTTCTTAAGGATTAGTTTATCAATGACCTTTTTAGTACTATGTTACATTAAAAGTCTTGCACTTTGGATCTTTCACCAGTGCATAATTTTGTAACATCATAACCTAGTCATGTGGAAAATATTGAGTTATGCAGCTCTTCCAAAAGTTGACACATTTCATTATGTATTATTTTAAAAAAACCACATTCCCTAATAGCACCATGGGTTTCATCAGAAAAGTCTAAGTTTGGGGAAGCTGTCAAGCTCACAGTGGCAGGTACCAAGTTTTCTAAAATTCAGATTTTTGTTTGAAAGCTCCACTTGTGTCACTGGCAACAAATCCTGTCAGAGTTTTATTCCTGAAGTGACAGACTCACTTTTTCCTTTTTGAGAAAAGGTCTGCCAGATACCCACGTCTGAATAATCATAGTTTGTCAGTCATTCTTTCAAGTAAAAATGGTGTTCCATTAAAAAAAAAAAAAAAAAAAAGCAGCCCGTTCAGGTCACAACCCAAAGAATGGTGTCAGTGCTTTTCCTGGAGATACCATCTTACTTTGGTACGTGGCAGAAGTGCTTATTGGTACTTCCTATTTCATCACACAGAATACTGGAAGGAGTCAAGGATGAAAATTTCATAAAAATTAATGTTTTTACTGCTTTATCAAGTGAAGCTGGTTTTTTTTTTTTTTTTTTTTTAAGTTGCTAATGCACTGTGGTGAAGAATACAATGACTATTAATATTCTTTTTTAAAAGATTAACAGAGGTTTATTAGTCACTCAGCCTGGAGGAGGAGGGCAGCACCGCCATGCAGGGCCCCAGGGTGATTGCACTCAGGAGTAGAGTGAGTAAGAAGGGGTTGTGGGAGGCAGGTTTTGTAGGAATAAGAAGTGAGGTGACTCCTGGTTCCTGTGGGAGAATGTGATTGGTTTGTTTGAATAATTCCACGGGATGGTAGGGAAGTGAAATCCATTAGGTTGATGACCAGATATTGTGCAGCTGGTCTGGCTAATAGGGTGACTTGCTAGGGTGGGGATCCTTTCCCCTTGGGGGGGGAAGTGCAAATCTGGGGAGAACAGAGGAGCTCATAGTTAGGCCTTTGGGCCCTGTGAGACTCAAAACTGTCAAGGTAGCACTTAAAATTCTAGACCTTCCAATAGAATGTGAAAACCCAAAATATTTCCAGACACTGCCAATATCCCAGGGGACAAAATCACCCCAGGTTGAGAACCACTGCTTTTAGTTGATTTCTCTAAGGTTGTACTTATGATTCCTCTGCTTACTTGCTATTTTTTTTTTTAAGATTTATTTATTTATTCTCCCCCCCCCATTTGTGCTTGCTGTCTGCTCTCTGTTCGTCTTCTTTTTTACAAGGCACTGGGAACCAAACCTGGGAACTCCCATATGGGAGGGAGGCATCCAATCACTTGAGCCACCTCCACTCCCTGCTTGTTGTGTCTCTTGTTTCCTCGCTGTGTCTCTTTGCGTCATCTCATCATGTCAGCTCGCTGTCTGCTTCCCTAATTTTTGAAAATTATTTTTTTAATTTTTAAAGAAAATTTTTAGATTATATAAATGTTACATAAAAAATATGAGGGATTCCCATATGCCCCACTCCCTCCCCCAACTATTAATATTCTTGATTTATGTTAAGGCAGTTTTACCTACCATTAGTATTAGTGTAAGTATGAAAATAAGTTTGAACTTATGGACTCCTGAAAGGATCTTGGGGTCTGACGGCTACATTTTGAGAACTGGTGGTCTACTGGGTGTTTTCTCATCCCCCCAGAAGATTCCCTGAGGCATCACTAGCAAGAGGTGTCCTCCTGAGGACATAGCAAGGAGGTAGCAGGAGTAAGCAGCTGTCCTGGACACAGAGCTGCAAGAGTACACATAGAGACTGGGCCACCACTTGTCAGGGAGGTCGTAGAAGGGATTCGATCTCAAGGGTCTTCAACTCATGATCCTTTATGAAACCTGGGGTCAGGGGGACAAAGCAGTACATACTGGAGTTGCCAGTCCTCTGCGTCATAGAAGTGATAATACATCTCTATTTTCCAGTGCTTAGCACAGGCATGGCTTAATAAATATTGAATGAATGAATCATTGGTGACAGGAGTGATAATAGAAGGTGGCGCCTTCCCTAACGGCCTGTCCTGGGGAGGACGACGTAGTTTTTCCATCTACTTTAAATTTACTCTAATGGCATGGGGGTAGAAGGCTTCAAGAATGTGAGCCCAAAAAGTGCCCAAAGCAGCAGAGAGGTGGTGTTTGCGTTCTACTTGGAAGGCGCAGCAAGGATAAAATCCGGGCAGCACGGTTGGCTGAAGACTTGTGTGACAACAGGAGTGGACTACAGGGGACTGCCAGGCAGCTCAGGCCATTGTGGGCAGCAGGGAAGGGGAGAGGGAATGTGGAAGGAAGTGAAGTCCACAGCCTCCCCTCCACTGAGCCTCCAGATTAGCAGGACGGCTGGGAACAGGGCTACGGGGACCTGCCTGGCCACTAGGGGGGCGCTGCCTTTCTAGTTCCTGTCCCTCTAGTGCTGTTCTAGGCTAGTGTAGCAACAAGGCTTGGGAGGGCCTCGGAGCGGCCCACCTCAAGCTACAGCAGTGCCTATGTGAGGCTGCCTGAGAGAGGTTTTGCTTGCTAGCTGCATCAACCAAACCTGTGACCGTAGTTCTCTCTGGCTCAGACACTTATAGCTCACACGCTTATTATTTTTAGCAAAGCTACTTTTGAAAATTTAAATCTGGCCAGGGACTGGATTCGTTCACATACTCTGAGTAGTTATGAAGAACAGTGTCAGCAAAGAGCACTGGAAACTGCTGTCCCAACAACAGAAGAATGACACCTGGTGAGGCTCAGGCACTGGCCAGTGAGGTAAGGGACTGCAGGAGAATGACTTGGCAGGGCAGCTTTCTGACTAAAGGACTTCAGGGATCTGGTGCGAGGAGGAGGATGGGGCCTTAGGGGGCCGATTGCCACAGTCTGCCCCCACTCCCATTTCCAAGCCAGGATCAGGCTGGGGGACAGAGTTCAATCGCACTCTCTCCCCCACTCCCCTGGGGGGAATTTCCCATCCCCTCAGGAAGCTAGGCAGAGGTTGCAGGTAGAATCACCTTTATTGGCGCATGGCCTGTTTGGGACTTACAACTCTACACCTCCATAGGTAGCTGAGAGTGGAGATAGATAGTATCAAAAAAGGATGAGTAGCGCTTAGGCTGTGGGGACTGGCTGGGAGCCAATGGCAGGGTGGAGCCCTGCAGGCTCAGATTGAGGTACAGCAGCGTTAATAATACTCTTAGAGCGTTAATACTCTGGAGAAGGGCAGGCACTTAGGGCCCTAGAACAGGAAGGCACTTGGAGTCGGGGAGGGGACAGGGGATGTGCAGTGGGGCTGGGCAGGGCCAGGCCCGGGGTTTGGCAGGCACTTGGGGAGTGCTGGGGTTGGGCAGGTTGGGCCCTGACAGCCCAGAAGGCTTTGGTAGTGGCAGGCACAAGTCTCTGAGCTGGGGTTGCGTTAGATACAGGCGGTTCCCTAGTGCTCATCTCGGAGCTCTGAAGGTAGGAACTTGTACTGTTGCTGCCGGATCTGAGCCAGCTTCTTTCGTGCCTCTTCCAGCTCTCGTTCCTTCCGAAGCATCTCTTCCTGTGCTGCAATGATCTGAGGGATGGAGATCAGGGACTGAGTACAGTGAGTAGGTACACTAGGGCTGTCGGGCGGTTGGGACCAGCACAGGCAACATGACCGCCCTCCTGACAGCGTCCCTCAGAGGGCCTAGAGCAAAAGCTCACCTGGGCAATGCCCCCAACCATCTTCTCCTTCACCACCACTGTCTCATTCTCCTGGTCTTCAAAAGCGGCAGCCTTCTGTGCTGCTTTTACCAGGTTATCTGAGGCTCGCTTCACTGCATTGCCAGCAGCCTGGGCAGAAGGAAGGCAGCATGAGGTTGAGAACTCAGATGGGTTCCCAGGGGAAGAGGGACCCAAGTCCCTCATAGAAAAGTCACAGGGAGTGACAGTGTAAAGCAGGACAGCCCAGGGTTCAATGGGATGGATCAGGGTTCCTCACCTGAAGCCGTTTCATTGCCTCAGAGTCCTGGTCAGCCTTGACCTTGCAGGCCACAAGGAGCTGGGCTGTGGAGGCAGCCACCTGCTTGGCTGATGAGATGAGCTTCTCTTGGCTGGCGTGGCCTTGTACAGCTGCATTGGCTGCCTCACATAGATTGTTGGTGGCTGCAGCCACCATCCGGGCCTAAAGCAGAGGGAGCTAGATTAAAATATGCTTCTTGCTCTGAGCCATCCCCTCTCCAGTCTTCCCAGGTTTCTCAGAGAGACCTAACAAGGTGTTGTACACTCACAGCAGAAATGAGGCCCTGGGACCACTGCCCATCATCCAGTGCATTGGCTGGGATGGCGCCCACCTGTGGAGGAAAAGGAGATGAGCCTGCTTAGACCTGTGCTCTCCTTACTAAAAAGCCTCTTGGGACATGTGGGTGTGGACAGCAAAGCTGCTGCCCTGTCCTCTTCCTGCTAGGTATTCGAGTACTTACCTTCCCTTGGGCTACCAGTTCCCTCTGGGCAGCTGATGCCGCCTTCACCAGGGCACTGGTGGCTGCTGCAATGGACTTGGCAGCTTCCAGTATCTGCTCCTCAAAATTCAAGGACTCATCTGCTTCCTGCAATGAAGAGTCAAAGGTGGTAGAGAGATGCAACGGTGGAGAGGGGCCTGGAGGTGGGGACATTCAACCATCATGGAAAAGGGAGGGAGCAGGACTGACCTTGGGTTTGGCCCGGGGCTTCAGTTGCTCCAGCTTTTTGGCGGCAGCCTCAATGGCAGCTGCAGCTCCCAGGAGTTCATTCTCAGCAATGACTGTGGGATCCTCTGGGTCCACCCATTCTGTTCCTGGTGGAAGGAAAGGAGGAGGAAAGGCCTAAGGCAGAGCAGGGAAGTCAGGAGCACTGGGGGAGCAAGGTTAGCATCACCACACCTCTGGCACCTGTGGGGACTATGGCAGAAGCTAGCTCAGAGCAGTCCAACGAGGAAGTAGAGATCTACCATGACTAGGGTTTCCCTTCCCTCCCTACTGGTCACCCCTTACCCTTCATGGCCTCGGCAGCCTGTATCAGCTCAGTGACTGAACCAGCCACGCGCTTTGAGTGTGCTGTCAATTGCTGCTTCAGTTCTGGGCTTGGCTTCTGCAGGGTCTGGGGAGAGGGTGGGGGAAGAGCATCAGATCCTAGGTTCCACCCTGCTCATGGCCGCCCGCTTCCCATCCCCAGGCCATACCATACACCACAGCCCTCAAACACCATGCTGCCTATCCAAGCAAACTCCGTGCATCATACTGCACACATGGTGAAGGCAGTGGGGCTGTACCTCACTCACCGGCTGACAAGGAGAATGAGGAAATGAGAAGGAAGAGATGATAAAGGGGATCAGGTAGGGAAGTGGGGAGATAAAAAGAAAAAGGAACAGGTAAGTAGGAGAAACAAAGAATGAGGGGGCCCCAGTGAAAAGGAGACTTGGAAACAACAGATCTGAGAAATAGATGGTGGGATGGGGAAATGTGAACAAAAAATTAGCTGGGTCTGATGCTTGCAGAAAGACTGTACATTCAGGGAGGCTGGGATGGAGGAAGTGAGCCCTTCTCTTACCAGTAGCACGTGGTCCAGCAGTTCCAGGTAGCCATTGGCACATTCCCGGCCATAGTGCAGGGCTCGCAGCCGCATATCAGGAGCCACTTCTGGGTGGTAAGCTGCTTCCTGCACCCCCCCGAGGAGTATGTTAGTTTTAGGATCCCAAAGAGTTCCAGACCCCCACATTCCTGCAGTTTCTCCCCCACCAGGTTCTGCCTCTAAGGCTGCCTCACTACATGTGACAGCTTGAAGTTCTTTTATGAATCTCAAAAAGGAAAAGATTATGTTTTTTAACTAATCCATTCCTGTGGGTGTGAGACCCTTTTGATTGGATTATGTTGGTGAGGTGTGAGGCACGAACCAGTTTGGGTCTCCTCCTTCTTGCTGGGTCTGATATAAACAGAGACACAGAAAAAGGAAGCTTTGCTATTTTTGATCCTGCCATGTTGAGAGAGGACTCAAGGATTACTAGCAGCTAAAGCTTAAGCTTAAGAAAAAAACCCCCAAGAGGCTGGGCCTACAGAGTAGCTCAAGATTGAAGAGATGAGCTGAGGGAGCAGGCTTCTGGGAGACGGTGAGCCTAGAGGGGAGGGTAGAGACCTTAGCAGAGATAGCCCACCATCTGGCTCACCATGTGACAACATGCTAGGATCACCAGCAGCTGACTTTGGTGAGAAAGCATCTCTGACAGTGCTTTGATTTGGACATTTCACGGCCTTAGAGCTGTAAACTTTTACCCTAATAAATTTCCCATTATAAAAGCCAACACATTTTTTGGTACTTTGCATCAGGGCCCTTTGGCAAAATAAGATAGAAATTGGTACCAAAAGTGGGGTGCCAAAAAAAAAAAAAAAAAGAGAAAGAGTGGGATGCCACTGCTTGCAATTAATTAAATACGTTGGAACGGCTTTATTAGTGGGTAAGGTAATTTTTGGAGGAATTGTGAGATGCTTGATATAAAAGGCCTAGATTGCTTTGAAGAGACTGTTGGTGAAAATATGGACCCTAAAGATAGTTCTGATAAGGCCTTAGATGGAAATGATGAATGTGTTATTGGAAAATGGAGGAAAGGTGATCTTTGTTTTAAAGTGGCAGAAGGGAGGCGGCTGTGGCTCAATCAGTAGGGCTCCCGTTTACCATATGGGAGGCCCCGGGTTCGGTTCCCAGGGCCTCCTGGTGAGGGCAAGCCCGCCCGTAGGGCGTGGTTAGCTGACCCAGCGAGCACAAGCAGCAAGGGGGGGATAAATGAATAAATAAATAAAATCTTTAAAAATAAATAAATAAATAAAAAAAATAAAGTGGCAGAAAACTTGGCAAAATTGACTCCTGATGTTAGGTGGAAGACAGAATTTGAATATGATGAGTTTGGACATTTAACTGAGGAGATTCCCAAGGTAAATGTAGAAAATACGGCCTGGCTTCTCCTTGCAGCTTATAGCAAATTTTTTTTTTTTTTTTTTTTTTTTGCAGTTTCACCATTTATTTACTCACATGTCCCAATGATTGCCTGTTGGGTAGCTACTGCACAGTACAGCATGGAAACAAAGATTTTATAGGGCTAGACAGCACAAGGAGGAAGTCTAGCTAATGTATAGAGCATCTCAAGGGTGCATGTAGCCTAGTAACTCGCAAAATTTGAGAGTAAAGAGATAAGCTGAGAACCAAACTGCTGGGCACAAAGAAACCAGAAATTGATGGTTTGGGAAATTCCAACCTTCCAGAAAACAAGCCCCCAAAGGATAGTGCCCCAGATGAAGACTTAACTAAACTTGGAACTAGCCAGTCATTTCAGTGCCAGTCATTTCAGTGCAAGTCAGGATGGGAAATGCAGTTATCCAGGAAGGACTTGTGAGGACTTAGCCTCCTGTGAACTGCATGCAGAACCAACAAGCTATTAGCAAGATTTGTCTGAACAAAACCCCTGTCAGCCTGGACTGAAAGGGACAAGGAAGGGAGAGATTGAAGGAAAAACAGCTTCAAGAGGAAAACTGTGGAAGCTGAGGTCTGGACTTAAAGACATCTTCTTGAGCCAAGAAAGGGACCCCACCCATGTGTGCAGAAAGGGTGAGTTTGCTCCGGCATTTGAAGAGGGTGGATCTTCCAGCCCCTTGTTCAGGGATAGTATGGCTGCCCCAGGCTACAGAGAGGGTGGAGCACATTCCCTGAATATTAGAGAGAATTAGGTTGTCACCCCGCTGTTCTGAGCGAGTTGAGAAGACATCTCTGATGGTGCTTTTATTTGGACGTTTCATGGCCTCGGGACTGTTAGTTTTTACCCTAATAAATTTCCCATTATAAAAGCCAACACATTTTTGGTACTTTGCATCAGAAGCCCTTTGGGCAAGCTAAGACACTACCCTAGAGAAGCTCTAGGATTTCTACCTTGCAAGCTCGAAGCATATCTGCAATAGCACGACGGCTTAGATTGGCTGTAGCAATGACATCTTCCTGGCGACAAGAATTGCCAGCAGCAACAGCCTTGGCTGTTGCCATGGTGATACCTTTGGTCATTCGGATGAAATCTTCTGGGGTAGAAGTCTTGGCAGGTGGCTCTGGGGAACAGAAAACCTGTTGGGGCAGAACAAGAAGAAAGATTTTCAGTGATTGGGGCTGTAAGATAATGTAGTGCTCTATGCATGTGCCGTCTGGTTCCTTCATGCCTGTGCCCGTTCAACAAGCATGAACTTACTGTAGGTTAAGTCCTTGGAGAAGACCACACATTCACAGCTAATACGAAAGAAGGCAGTTGCTCATCATTTTTGACTGAAGGGCCTGGGAAGAGTTTGTTTGAAATAGAAGTAGTAGCATTTGACCTACGTTTCCATTTATATAGAGAGAAGTCTAAAAGGGGTGAGTGGCAGAGGTGGGTGAGGAAGACTCAGGTCTTAGAAGAGATAGATTACAGGAGAGTATGTTAGGTAAATGGAAGGGCATAAATAACCAGGAGGTCAAAGTGGGAAAGTATCAAGAAATGTTCCACAAAATAGGAATGGTGGAGAAAAGGTGGTTGGGGCCATGAATATCAGACTAAGGAAGTGGAATTTTACGTAACAGTCATAGAAAATTTTGATATATGTGTGCATTCAATAAATGTTTATTAAAGATCAGCTAGATGGTAGATACCCAAGTGCTGGGGAAGCAAGGGAGAACAAGGCAGAAAAGATCCCTGTTCTCATGGAGCTTACATTCTAGCTTTGGATGCAGGCAGTAAATAAGTAAACAAATCAGCAGAAAAATTAAGGACTGTGATTTGGGTTGTGAAAGAAATAAAGTGGATGCTGTGATGAGAAAAAAGGAGGGGTCTATTTTAGATAGATGTTCAGGGAAGGCCTCTCTAAGGAGGTGACATTTAGGCTGAAGCCTGAAAGACTGGAAGGAACCAGATGTTCCAAAGGCTGGAGAAAACCAAGTGCAAGGGCCCTGTGGTGGGCAAGAACTTGACATGTTCTTGGAACTGACAGAAGTCCAGTGTGACTGGGGATCAGAAAGTAGAAGAGTAGGATAAGATGAGATTGGAGAAGTAGGCAGGGGCCATGGGGCCTTGTAGGTCATGGTAAGGACCACAGCTGCAAGGTGCAGTCACTAAAGGGCTTGTGCAGTGAAGTGACATAATCTAATTTATATTTTATTTTATTTTATTTATTTTTTTTTTTTTTGAAAATATTTTATTTATTTATTCATTTATCCCCCCCTTGCTGCTTGTGCTCGCCGGGTCAGCTAACCACGTCGTGCGGGCGGGCTTGCCTTCACCAGGAGGCCCCGGGAACCGAACCCAGGGCCTCCCATATGGTAAACGGGAGCCCTACTGATTGAGCCACAGCCACTTCCCTAATTTATATTTTAAAAAGATAATTCTAGCTACTTTGTAGAGAGGACAGATCAGAGGGGGCGAGAGTGGGAGCAGGGAGATGAGGTGAGGAGGCTGTCACAGAAGGTCAGATAAGGTGTGATAATGGTTTGGACAAGGTGATGGTGATGGAGATGGGGAAAAGAGGAACTGATATCTATTTTGAAGGGAGTATTAAGACTTGCTGGTGGGCTTAGATGTAGGGAATGAGAGAAAGGTGGATATTTAAGAGGTTAAAACTGAGTTTCTGGCTATAGGAACTGAATTACTGAAAGGCACCATTTACCGAGATGAGGTAGACTAGGGAAAGGCCAGGCCAGATTTGGGAAGCAGAAAGAGTTCCAATTTGGACATCTCCAAGTAAGGATGAAAACAGAATGTCAGAAAGATGAATTTAGAGATTAGGAAAATGAATAGGAGAGATAAGAATGGCGGAGACTGAAGGCAGGCAGACTAGGTAGAAAACTGGTACGACAATCACAATGAGATAGAGCTACTGAGTCTGAATTTAAAAGTGCTGATGGGAACTGGAGAGGAGGGATGAATGGAAAAGAGAATGGAGACGGGTAGTTGAAAGGACCTGGCAACTGCCTGGATGGTAAGTAAGATGTGAAGTTAAAGACAACCGAGGTGAATCTTCAGGGCTGAGAGACAGTTACCTTATTCATAGGAAATGCTACATCAGGAAGGAAAACTGGTTTGGAAGCAATGCCTAAAGGTGGCGATGTCAAACAGGTAGCTGAAAATAACTAAACCTGGAACTACAAGTCAACTTCTTAGGGAATGATAATAAAAGCAGTTAAACTTGCCAAAGAGGAGAGAGAGGAAGAAGGCTATTTATACAGTTCTACGAAGGCCTCTAAGTTTAGAAGGAGTAGAAGGTAGAAGGGAATAAAGGTAATTTGATGAGAACTATAGAAGATGTTAGAGAAACAAGAGAAAACCCATCCAAAAGAAGAAAGCATTTCAAAGAGATGCTTGTTGACAGAGTCAAATGCTTTGGAAATGTTGGAAGAGGAAGAAGGCAAAGAAGAGGTCACTGAATATGGTAACTTAGGGGGCCATTGGTGACTCTGGAGAAAGTGGGAGAGTGGTGGTGATAGAGACTGGTTGCAAATGCTAAGGAGTAAATAGTTGAGGACATGAAGGACATGAGCATGTTTCACTTAGGAAGTCAGACAATGAACAAGAAGAACACGTGGATATTTATATTTCTGTGAACATATGTGAGATACAGGTTCACAATCTATCACAATCCCTCTCTCTGATCCAAGTCCCTGATGCCCCAGACTCTCACCGCCAGTTCCTGCCGTATGTGTTCTGTGGTTGCCTCCAGGGCCCGTGTGCCTTTGGTGGCCTCATCTTCCACAGCTTTCACTGTCTTCAGCAGTGACGTCACATTGGTCACCATCACCTGGGGGTATCGGAGGAGCAGGGGAGGGGATCCTTTTAAGGAACAGGAGGAAGTCCATCAACCCCCTCCCTCTCCCAATGCAGCTCTCATGCCTTCCAACCTTGGCTGAGTTCTTGAGTTGCCACACAGCAGGGTCATCCCCAACTTTGCCAGCTGCAGCCTTTGTTGCACTGATGAGGTCTCCTAGGGCCTTGGCCACATCTTTCACTGCATTAATCAGCACCACCTGCATGGAGACAGGAGGCTCTGGTTTGTGGGAGGAGAAAGGGGAAAAGGAAGTAGCTCTGACCAGAATCAGGGGTGTTGGGTGAATACCTGGGTCTCAGGGTCTTCAGCTCCCAGGCTGGCTGCACCCAGCTTGACCACATCAGCGAGGCGAGTGATGGTGGCCACAGAGGACTGGGCGGCCTGAGCCAACTTCTCCTGGCTCCCAGCTGCATTCTGCACCAGGACCTTGGTGTCCTCCACCAGCACCTTCGCAGTCTTCAGAATGCCCTCCCTGAGGGATGGCCCAGGCCAATAAGCCCTCCTCAGATCTCCCCCAGGCCCTCCTGTCTTTCCAAGGATCCAAACACGCCAGGACAGCATGCCTTTTTTGGTGCCATACCCCACCCTGCCGCCCTCAGGCCTAGCTCCCCCCTCACCGGTGGTCAGCAAAAGTCTCAGCACCCTCGCGATTGAGTGTGCCAGCTGTAGCAAACATGATGGTGGTGTCCAGGTCAGCAATGATACCAGACACAGCACTGGCAGCTGTGATGCAGGCCTGGGTGCCACGATTCCCAGCCTGGAGCGCAGCCAGGACATGGGAGACCTGGGGTAGAGAAAGGCAGAGGGTGATCGGGGTAGGTGCCAGGCGAAAGGGAGAGGTCACCCACACCCAGGAGAAGCAACAATGGTAAAGGGCTGGGAAGGGGGGAGGAGGGTGGGAAAGGCTGCCAGGCTGGGGATCCCACCCCACAGTGTACCTTCTCAGAGACCCTGCGGGCACACTCTAGGAGCTCCTTCTTGGTATAGGCGTCACTGGGGCTGCACTGCAGGGCGCCTGCCTTGGTGACCAGAGCAGAACAGCCATGCCCCAGCTCCTGCACCCGGTGCTTGATATGGGCACCTATCTGTGAGCACATGGAAGAGAGTGCTGGATTTTACAAGGGGCCTTCAGGGCACCTCCATTGTGCTTGGAGGTGTGTTATGGAGGAGTCACTGAGGATGCAGAAGGAAACATGCATCGCAGACTGAAGGAGTTATGAGAAAAGTTCCCAGCATGGAGGCTTTGTTTCCTATCCTTTTGACAGGAGGTCACCTCCTACACGTGGAAAATAACAGCATGTGGACAGCAACGGGTGAGGACTGTGTTGAGCATGGTGGGGAAGAGGGAGCGCAGTACTTTTTGCCTGGGTATTTGTTTTTGTTTTTTTTTTACTTTTGCCTGGGTATTTGAATCAGCGAGCCTGTCTGGTCTGGACAGGATTGGAGGGAGGATTTGGGGGCTGGGGATTAGGTGTGTCAGACTAAGATCCAATTATTCGCTTTCTTGGAAAGTCGGGAGCTTAGGCAAGAGCTTCATGGATTTGCAAAAAGGAAAAAATAAGAAGGGAACATCGACCTACAGCAAAGCAGAGAAGCAGCTGTAGGCCCAGAAGAGGGTCGACAGAGGCGGAACGGGGAAACCTCAAGAGTCTGAGCTGGCTCCTTTATCCCTATGACTCCTGTATGTACACAGAACCTTGATCACTCCTCAGTGGAGTGGCCCTGAGGGTGGGTTCTCCTTTCTATGAAAGACAGAGGGAGTGAGAGTGGGGCAGCCCAGGAGGCTGGCCCGAGGGGACTAAGGGGCAAGCCACTGAGAGTTCCCATGAGGGCTGGGGAGGAGGCAGAGCTGTCTCCAGGTTTACCTCTTCATTTTCAGCAGCCACAGCTGCAGGCTTGGCCTGGGAGGCCAGACGGCCATAGTCACTGGTAAGCTGGTTAGCAAGAGGGCCCAGCTCCTCAGGGTTAGTGTTTGACTTGGTTACCTGGTGATAATGGAACAAGTGAAGTTATGTCCAAACTTAGCTCTCCAAGGGCAGTCCTCTTGTAATCTCCCAAACTCACCATCTCCTGGACGGTGACTGCAATGGCCTTGGCTGTCCGCACCATAGTTGTCTGGTAATCCACGAAGGAACCTTCCGGTTCACCCATTGGTCCTTCATCTAGCTGAGGGGCGAGGGAATGAGGAAGGGGGAAGAGGGTCAGGGTCTCTGCCACTGTGCTCAGGGTCGCCTCAGTGCCCAGAGGCACCTAGGACTCTAACCTGATTGATGGCCTGGGTGATGGAGTCCACCATGCCACCGACGACCCCGGCAGCACTGGCTGCCTCATTGAGGGTTGTTGTCAGGTCCTCTACAGCCTCTGTCATCATCTGCACAGCCTCCTCCAGGGCTTCCTGGGTGTGAGCTGCTTGCTGAGGGGGCAGAAGTGAGCAAGTGGAGGGGGACCCGCTGTTCCTGCATCTCTGACCTCTTACTAGAAGGAGGCCCTCCTTCCCTCCTTCCCTCCCAGCCCTTGATACCTTGGGGTTGCCCCCGGCCTCCTTGGCTGTATACAGCAACTGCAGGGCAGACTCTGCCAAAGTTTTAGTCTGGTCCAGGAGCGCCATCTGCTGTGGGTGGCTCAGAGTCTTGGAGGCAGCACCCACTGCAGCCAGGGTGAGGGGTTCAAAGTACTGGGCCATCTGGGATACCTGAGGCAAGGGGTTGGGTTGAGAGCCAGCCGGGCCAAGTACTCTCTCTCACCTTACCTTCTGGGATGTCCCACTTCAGGTACCTTGTGTCCCAGCTGGGAGGCCTCAGCCCGGGCAGCGCTGGCCAGCGGCTCGATAAGATGGGAGATCTCCTGCACTGCAGTGAGCATCTGCGTGTGCAAGGCCTGGGGAGGAGGCGGACAACGGCCATGATTCTGACCTGGACTAGGGCCCTCTGGTTGTGGAGATCTCTGTTCTTCTCTCCATACCAGATGAAATAACCCACCTGGGCTTGCTCTGTCCCCTCCAAGTCCCAAGGAGTCCACTCTGTCCCCCATCTTCCTCAAGTCTGACATCTCTCTCTCCAGACACAACTTTTTATATAACCCCATCCCCCTCACCTCTTGAGAAATTCCCTCACGGGGAGCAAGCTGCTGGCTGACTGCAGCAAGTGAAGCTTGGTCGAGGTCCCGCAGACAGCTGTTCAGAGCTGCAATGGCTGCCTCGCACTCCAGCTGCCCTGGGGCCTTGTCCCTGCAGACACATCATAGGCTCCAACACCAAGATGCTGCCTCTTAAAACAAGGTTAGCCTGTCTTCCCCACTGTATCCCCCAACTCGTGGACCACAGGCGTCCAACACTTCCCATGTCATTGCATCTAGGTGCCCAGCCACCCTCTGTTCTGCTCCAACACACAGCCCTCAATCCTACTGGTTCTCTACCCCTGCAGTACCTCATGCTTGTAATAAGCTTCTTGATGGAGTCAGAGACAGTACGGGAGTGGCCAGCCAGCACCGACCAGAGCGGGGGGTCACGGGGATTGACGGCTAGGGCCCGGGCTGTCTGGATTAGTCCCCCAGCACTCTCTAACATTGTCTTGGCAGAGACAACAATGGGCTCCATGGCAGCCCGGCCCTGGGGAGAGGGAGGCAGGGGGTTAAGTCTCAAGATTGAGGTGATAATGAAATGATAAGCCGGCCTATTGGTTCTTTTTTTTTTTTTACCAGGAGGTCCCTCCATATGGGAGACAGATGCCCAACCGTTTGAGCCACATACGCCCCCCTCGATTGGTTCTTTAGTACTGCCTCACCTCAGGGCTGATCTGGGCAGGAATGCTGGAGAACTCAGGGTTGGAGGCAAAGGCACTCAGGTTGTCTACTGCCTCCAGCAGAGGGGCTGTTGCTGCTCGGCACTGGGCCCGGTTCTCTTCTGTGAAGGCCCCGTCCAGTGCCTGAAGTGGGAGTGACAGAGATGCCCTCAGGACCCAGACTGCTGCATGGGAGGTGAAACCCAAATTTCCCTCCCAGAGCTTCAATGGGTTTGGGGAGAGATTGGGGATGGCAGATATGATAGGAAAGGGCTTGGGCTCATGAAGATGGGACTTGGTAGACCAGCAGGGAATTACTGGGGGCGCAGGGGAGAGAAGAGTGGACAGGTCAGGGGGATGCTGGCAATTTCAGACACTGGAAACCTTGATGGTCTTGACAAGATTGGCTGTGCTGTTAGCCACCTCCTTGGCTGATTGTACAAACTGGCGCTTGGCAGTGGGATTGGCGGTCCGGGCAGAAGCCAGGCGGCAGCTGTTACACAGTGCAGAGGTGTGTTTGGCCACAATGGTGGCTGCAGAGAGCACCTGAGGAGACAGACACATGGAAGAGCCATGATGAGAGCAAGTGTACATACCCAAGGAGGATCCATTTTAGGGTAGGGGGATGGAGTCATAGCCTTGGAAGTCTAATTAGGAAAGACAGAGTCAAAGAGCCAAGATTTGGGGAGAAAGAGTGTGTCTATAGAAGAAGTGGTTGTTTGGGGGAGAGGGAAGAGAGGAGAGACAGACATTATAACAGGGAAAGTGGAAGAGTAAGCTCAAACATCTATAGAGGGAAGCGGCTGTGGCTCAATCAGTAGGGCTCCCGTTTACCATATGGGAGGCCCTGGGTTCGGTTTCCGGGGCCTCCTGGTGAAGGCAAGCCCGCCCGCACGGCGTGGTTAGCTGACCCAGCGAGCACAAGCAGCAAGGGGGGGATAGATGAATAAATAAATAAAATCTTAAAAAAAAAACAAAAAACAAAAAAAAAAACCATCTATAGATGTTGTGAATTTAGCAGTAACTGAAAGATGATGATGGAGAAACATGGAAAAAGAAAATTACCCAAGGCCCCCATCTCTCTCTTTCTCCACAGGGATTCTTCCATCCTGGCTCTGGGTACCCTTGCCCAGACGTGCCCACAATACCTGCCCCTTGAGTTACCTGGGCCTGGGTACAGCCAGGCTCCCCCAAACTCTGACAGGCCATCTGAATTGCCTGGTTTGCACGGGCAAACTGGGTAGGCTCTACCAGCCCTTGTTGTCCAGCTTGGCTATTGGGATCAGAGACACCAACCAGATATGCAGCCTGGGGAGAGAAAAGCGGTGGGGTGGGGTGAGGAATACAGATTTCAGGGGGAAATGAATAGGGACAGTGGGAAACAAAGGGGAATAGGGGGCTTTTCTTTTCATAGCTCTAGGTGAGTGGAGCTATATTAACAAACGACAGTTACACTGTAAAAAAACCCCAACTCTCCTGTTTTGTATAAGTGTGCTCAAACACTTCAGAAGATTAAGAGAGTGAAAAAGGAAGATGACATAGTAAGGGTTTCATCAAACTTCTATTTAGATATATGTGTGTATGCTGAGTCTTAAGGTAAAAGATATTGCTCACCGTGAGCAGCAGTAAAAAGAAGTTTGAAAGCCACCCCCCAGAGACAACCCCCCTAAAAAGACATGATTCTATGGGAATGGATGTGCCTTAGGCCGTTGTGCACTCCCTTCTCATGTGCGAGGTCCTGGGTTCAGTTCCCGGTGCCTCCTGGAGAAGGCAAGCAAAAAATGAGCAGATAGATGAGAGAACCCCTTGGGGTGGGGGTGGGGGGATAAAAAAAGAAAAATAAAGTAAATAAATAAATATTAAAAAAATAAAATAAAAAAATAAAGAGACATCTAAAACTAAGGAGGCTGTCAGGCTAATTAACATTTACAGCACCTCCCACCTTCAGAGATTTGGAAAGAGGGAGGGGAAGGGGATAATGGTTGCCAAAGAAACATTTTTATGATTGTAAGTCCATCATAACATTTGATTCATACTTCAATCAACACATGGTGGTTTTGCTTTTCCTCTTTATGCTTTTCCACAAATAAGTGAAAAACCACCGACCAAAGAGGTTTTAAAAAGTCGAGCCATAGAGAGCAGGCCACACAGGAGAAGGCAGAGGCAGGTAGGTAGGGGAGACTGAAGGGAGTAGGATGGGAGACTTTTAGGGAAAAAACAGTCTGAGATGATGAACTCTCAAGCCAATTTGTTTGGAGGATTCATATATGTGGCAGTTTGATATTATTTATGAATTCCAAAGAGAGATATTATGTTTGTAAAGTGATCTGTTCCTCTGGGAATGAAACCCTTTGATTGATTTAAATTCAAACGCTTTACTTGATTAAATCAAGTAAATCATTAGGGTGTGCAAGGTTGAGTCCCCACCCCCGCACTGGGCTACATAAACGGACGCTCAGTCAAGAACACAGAAACTGATACACAAGAAGAGAAAGCTCTATGCACATGGAAGAGGATCCTGTGGCCCTGGGAAGAGTTGAGCCATTCACCTGATAGCTTACAGCTGATCTTGTGAAGAGACCAGAGCAGCTGAGCCTGGAAAGAAATGAGCCCGAGGAAAAGAGACAAGCCCTATGCCAGCCTACAGCTGAGATAGGAAGAAGCTGGACCCACGGAGCCTTAAGAGAGAAGAGGAAGGCTGATCGTTTGCAGACGTCGCCTGCCATCTTGTGTCAACATGTGGCAACAGACTTTGGGTGAGAAAGTACCTCTTATGGGACCTTGAGTTGGACTCTTTAGGGCCTTTCAACTGTAAGCTTCTACAAAAGCCAACAGTTTTGGTACTTTGCATCAGCACCCTTTTGGCTGACTAATATCATATACTAAAGCAAAAATTCTCTGAGTTAATAGAAGATAGTTTTATCTTTGACTATGTAGAAAAAGGCAAGGTTAAGCAGTGACTCAACTGAAAATCTAGTCACTGGCGCTATTTTAATAAAATATTTATATGCTTTATAGTACATACTGAAAAAGCCACAGCTAGAAAAGACCTAACAGCGGACAGTGTAACCACGGCCCAAAGCACTACTATTCAGTATTCTGAATAGTAGTAATCTGAGTTAAAGCCCTCAGAATCCCTGGTGTTCAATGACTGCTGACAAAAAGCTCCACTTCAGGAGGGGGGAAACCCAGCTTTCATAGAGTTGGTTTTGCAAACAGAAACTTCTTCGTTTATCTATGTATGTCAGGCTGAGAGGAGGCAGGATAGGGAAAGCAGGGGTTATTCCAGGAACCCATCTCAGGAAAATAACCTGTGCGGCTGCCTCGGTGAAGCCACAGAGCGCCTTGGAGGCTGTGGAAATGGCCTCCCCAAACTCTGGCAGGTTTCCATTCTTGGCATTTTGGGAAATCCCAGTCATGGCCTCACCCAGCACCTGAGGAACAGAGGGTATCAGCAGAGTCGGATCCAGTCCTTAGAGGGGTAGAGCGGCATCTGGTCAGTTCCTCCTGCCTCCCCCCTTCTGGGTTCCTGTCTATGCTTACCTTTGAGTTCTCCATTACACTGTCCAGGCAGCCAAAGTAGGACATGTCATTGATGGGCTGGACTGGGTTCTCCAGGAGCTCCCGTACCGTCTGTGTAGGGGGTGGAAGAAACAAGCTCCAAGATATCTCCCCACCCCCACACCCAGGACGCCTTCCTCTGCGTTCACCCCCTGTAGTGGTGCCGAGTACCCACCTCCAATTCCCGCAGGGCATTGCCACACTCTTTTTGGCCTGGTGCCTGCTGGGTGCACATGGTAATGAGCTGGTTGATGCTGTCAGTCACTGCCCTGGGAGGACAGAAAGGTGAGGGAATGGGAGAATAGGTCATCAATCCTGGGTCCTGTACACATAGGACTTCTCTAGCTATTTCTTTTTTGCCTATAGCTGCACTTAAGCCAGGAACTTCTCATGAAATGCCCCCTCCCAAGTCTTTCTCCAACGTTCTAGGGCTGGGCTTCCCAGTTCCAACATACCGGGCGGCTGCAGCCAACTGACTCTTGAGGTTGGGGGCTGCAGGGTCAGTGGACAGGGCCTTGGCAGCCAGAAGAAGTTTGCTTGAAGACATGGAGATGCCCTTCAAGTTGGACACAACCTGGGCCCGGTCCTCCTGGCTCTGTTGAGAGTGAGAAGGTCAACACATTGTCCAGTCCTTTCCTATCTCTAAAATGGATCTTCTTTCCCAGACACCCAAGTACCGCTAGAGACTAGGGAGAGGAGGGAGCCAGGAGTGGGTCAGGACTCTGGCTACCCAAGTATCTCCTAGCTGACTCTTGAAGGGGACCATGCAACCAGACCCTCTGACTCTTCATACCGGAGCCTGTCCCGCCATCTCCACGCCAGCTTCTAGGAAGGTGCTGAAGTCCTGTCCAAATCGACCTGAGGCTCGAGCCAGGTCCTGAGGGGTTCCCCGAGAGGCCTGGACCAGTTCTGTGGCTGCCTGATTCAGCCCAGCAGCTGCCTCATTCAGCCGGCTCTGAGCTTCTTGAAAGGTCCCAGTGCTGGGGGGAAGCTGCAGGGTCACAGAGGAAGTCAGAAGGAAGGATGGGGGATGATGTGAGAGAGAGACTGGTAAAGGAGGGTGGACACATAACCTGGGAGAAACGAGGGGATCAATGAGGGAAGTTGGGGGTCAAAGGAGAGGTCTAATGGTGGGGAGGAGATTTGGAGTTCTTTGACTCCTATGTTTCTCTCACGCCCCAGTACTCTTACCGAGTTGCTCAGGAGTCGCTTGCTGGCATCTCCAACTGCTCTCAGGGCATTATCCACATCTCGCTGGCCAGGCAGGCAGCTGACACAGCGGTTCAGTGCCTGGGTCACTGCTTTAGCCACCTGATGTGGGAAAGGAGAAGGGGGCTGCCAAAATGGAAACAATCTGGGGGACGCCCTCCCCCACTCACAGCGCATGGGAGATAACTAGCGCTGCAGGCTCTGAGAGGGAGAGAGGAAAGGAGGTGGTGTAGTGGAACAGGCTGAGGTTAGTGGATCAAATGATAGTGATCAAACTCCCCCAAACTTGGTGTTTAGCTAGGTGCAAGCATTAGTCTGAGACACTTCAAGGAAGATAGAGAAAAAGAAGATAAAATCCAGAGAGGGGCTCTCTAGAGCGACCTGAGAAGATGTACCTCTATCAGTACAGATGAGACTCGGGGGCGCTAAGGAAGTTTTTGCCTTGTGATAGGACCTAGGGCAGGGTGGGGGTGGGGGGTGGAGCTGGCCCCTTCCCAATACCTGACCTGGGCAAGCCGCTGCTGGCTCTCGGGGTCCCCCGGATGGGCAGCTGCCTTTTTCGCCTCCTCAAGGAGGCTGCTGGCCTTGTCCAGCACATCACTGGCTGTGTCAAGCACCACGGCCTGCACTGCAGGATCTGATGTAAGGGCAGCTACGCCCCTGGCAGCCTGGGCCAATGCCCTCAGTCCAACTGCCACTTCCCGAGCTGCAATACCTAGGTTGTCAGGGAGAGAGGAGGGAAGGAAGGAGTTACACTGCCAGGCCCTGATCCCAGTGGTTTCCTCTGCCAGTTGTGATCCCTTGGCCAGTTCCTGCTCCCCCACCTCCCTCCCCATTTGCCTCATTTGTGGCTCTCTGTCCACATACCTGCGTAATTCTCATTGCCCTGGGCAACCTCCCCCAGGAGCTGGGCGATGGCAGAGCTCACTGCTTTGGTGCTGTTGCCCAGGTCCTGCGCACATTTCTCCATCTAGGAGAGAAGGGGGAAAGACTCAGGAGAAAGAGGCATTGTTGGAGAGAGAGCTTGAGAAGGTACTTGGGGAAAGCTGGCAGTTTCTTTGAAGGTTTTAGGGTACTCTGGGGCACAGCTGAGAAGGCAGACTTCAGGATACGAGCGAATGAAATCCTAAGAGAATCCTTACCGTCTCCCCAGGTAAGGGTTTAAGTTTGCCATCTCGAGCCGCTGCTTTCACTTCCTGCAGGTCTCTCTCTAGATTCTGTACCACGCTCAGTGCAGAATCCATCTCCAAAGGCCCACATGCTTCCTGAGCCTACAATGAGAGGAAGTGGGTTTGGGCACACATAGGAGATACTGCTGGGTCTCACTGATGCCTCAGATTACCCAGTTATCCCTGTCTGAGGTTATTCTGCATGGATTCCTTATTATCCCGGGACTTTACCCTCATCTTCCCCAAACAGAGCCAGCTCCCGTACCTTCTGTGCAGCAGTACGGAGTTCAGCCAATGCAGTACCAAGGTTTTTAGCACACTGACTCAGCTGCATGGCTGAAGCCTGGTCCTGAATTGTTGGCACTGAGGCCTTTGCAGCTGCCACCATCTTCCCACCTGGCTGTTGGGGAATAGGCAGACAGATGAAAGGTACCAGCCTCTCCTGGGCTGGGATACAATGATGGTTAGGACATGAGAAATGGGCTACTGGCAAACATTTTAATTGTGGGAGATGTAGGGGGTCTTGGAAGGGTGGGAAGGGTCTGGTCTAAGTGGGGGGAGGATGCCTTGCCTGCAGGAAGCTCTGGCTGGCAGCGATGAGGGCTAGCTGAGCACTTGGACTGTCAGGCTGAGCTTGGCTCCCTCGGACACCCTGTACCAGCAGTGGAATCTGCTCGGCCACAGCCTAGGGGTGAAAATGTCATGAGAGTCATGTCCCCACAGGCTGGGAGAAAGCCTCTCTCCTCCCACACTCCTTGGAGCCTCACCTTGCAGCTCTGCACTAGAAGGGGCTGGGGGCCAGCAGAGACCTTGGGGGTGGAGGCTGCGTGCTGGGCCGCGGCGATTGTCTGCGTAGCCGAGGCTGCAGCCTGCTTGGCTGCATGCTGTGAGGACCGAGCAGTCAGGACAAGCCCTGGGCATTCCCAGGCTATCCCCCAAGGAAGTACTGACTCTCCACATCCCTCCCAGTTTCGTTCCTCCCACAGCACCCCCCACCCCCACTCTTACTCCTGGTTTATTTCCCACCCTCACCTCCAGCCGCTGCACTAGCTTTTTCTTGATGGCATTCTGTGCAGCGGCATTTGTTGCCATGCGGAGACCCTCAGCAGCCTCCCGCAGCCGCTGCTGCTGTTCCTCACTGTCGGGGTTGGCGGCTGCCCCCTAAGATGGGTGGAAAGACAGTTACCACCTAGCATCCCTCTGGATCCTAAAGTTCTTCTTTGATGTCTCTAAATTCAATTTCAAATTCACTTGTCTCTGAAGTCATTTCTAACTGTGATGGTTAGGCTAATGTGTCAACTCGGCCAGGTAATTGTGTCCAGGTGTTTGGTTCAGCAAGCACTGGGCTACAACTCTAAACCAAGATTGGGTAAGGTGTGGCAATCACCCCAACACCCTTGTAGGGTGAGGTCTGGAGTTGGTTGACACCCAGATGCTTGATGAGGGTAGAACCAAGAAAATGGCCATTGGGCAAGCCTGTGGAAAGGGTGGGTTCCCATGTGGCCCCAAGGAGAAGAAACCATCATTTTAAGAATGACTCTCAGACTTCGAAATAGAATGGAAGATGCCCTGCAGGTTTACTGAACTGTAGAGGATCCATGACTCATGTTTAACATCCCAATTTCTCCTTATGATAATGAAAATGTTTATCCTTTGTCTTTCCATTTGTGTATTGGAAGCAGTTAAATGGTTTTGTAAGTTTCAGAGGTCTATAGCAGACAGGACTTTGCCCCAAGACAAACTGCATTTCTTCAAACTGCCTATGATATGATTTTGTACTTGAATTGTTACTGATTTAGTTTCTTGAATATTGTAATGTATTTTTGGATTCAGAGGGTGGAGTGTACCCGTTGGGCAATTTGATGTAATTATGAATTCCAAAAATATATATTGGATTATGTTTGTAACTGGTCTGCTAATCTGGGCATGATTAAGTTATGATTAGGACGTTAACTGGGCCACGTCAGTAGGGCGTTGAGCCCCACCCCCTTGGGGGGTGGGGGAATCAAATATAAAAGGCAAGGCAAAGGACAGAGGGAAAAGTTCTGATGTTGAAGTTTTGATGCTGGAGCCAGGGAGGAGAGCAGATGGAGGAGCTTGGTCGTGAGGAAGGAGAGAAGGCCCTGGGATAGAGATGAGCTGTTTGCCTGAGAGTTCACAGCTGGCCTTGTGGAGAGAAGCAAAGCCTAGAGAGTCTCACAGTCTACAGCTGACCTTGTAGAGGAAACAGGCACTGAGTCAGGAGAGAAACGCCACCCTGGGAAGAGAGGAACCCAAGAAGCCTGAACCCTGGCAAACATCAGCAGCTGTCTTGCTCCAACACGTGGCAATGGACTTTGGCGAGGGAAGAAACTTATTCTTTATGGCCTGGTAACTGTGGACTTCCACCCCAAATAAATACCCTTTATAAAAACCAACCCATTTCTGGTATTTTGCATCAGCACCCCTTTGGCTGACTAATATACTAACTATCTCCACTGAAAAGTAATCACCCTCGGGAGGAACTGCCTCTCAGGAGGGCAAATGGGGAGCCCAGGGGCCTCGGATTTCTTCTGGGAGAACCCCTTTTTTAGGTGGAACTGTTTCTTTAGCCCCTGCTTGGGGAAGAGTCATGTTTTCTGCCTCCCCTCCCAAATACCACAAGTGAATGGGGGTGAGGAGGGCTCCATGGGAAAAGGAGGACTCAGTTCAGAGCAGGGAGCTCCAGAATACCAAAGCAGGGCCTGGTTAGCCCTGCAAACAGAAGAACCTCCTTCCAGTGGTCCTCGGCAACACTCTTTCTCTGTACTGCTGCCAGTGGAGGCCCCTGGGACTGAATGCCTATGTGCACATGGAAGGGACCAGGAAGGAGAGGAATTCCAGGCAAGAGGTGGCAGCAAAGTAGGAAAGGAGGAAGAGTGGACCTTGGACTTAGAGGGAGGAAAGGGCAGGGTTGTCTGGTGGGGTCAAGGAGCACTCTGGACAGTCACACTGGCTGGAAGCCTGGGCCCCACCACCCACCCGCACACAGCCTTGGGGCTCACTGACTTCCAGAGCACTACTGGATTTGTCCTCTCATACTTTCTGTTCTTCCTGGGTCTCTCCCCCATCAGGTGAAGGTGGCCATCGGTATCTCTCTACTCCCTGTAGAGCACAGAAAGTGCAGTACCTTGGCAGCCTCCACCATCTTGGCTGTGGCATCAGCCAGGATCTTGGCGGCGCTCAACAGCTTGCGCGAGTTCTCCAGATCACTCTCCCCCTCAGCATCAGCCTTGATGGCGTTGACCAGGTCCGAGGTGGCCTGGGCTAGGATGCGGGCCTGTCGTACCATCTCACCTGAGAGGACGGGACACGATAAGAGAGGAAGTCAGAGACACAGAGAGGGAGCCAGGGGTGGAGACAAGGGTGGGCGGAAGCTGTGTGGACAAGGTAGATGGGAGTTTTTGGGATAGCAGAGGTGAGCAAAGTTTCTCAAAGTGATTTCGTGGGGGTTATTTTTTTCTGGTTTAGGATCTTGGAGAGGAACCAATTTCCCAATGGCCTTTTATGGGAGGTAGGACAGCCTCTGCCAGGCATTTCCAGTGAATGGTCTGGAATGGATGAGACACTCTTTATGAAGGCTTTTGGGGGTGAGGGAGTAGGGTGGAGGAGAGAAGCCTTTCTCTTAATGATGCCATTTTCCATATTTTTTCTTACGTATGCTTTGGCATATTTTTTAAACTTTCCAAGGAAGGCACAGCAGGGATTCTATTCCTGCTTTACAGACAGGGAACTGGAAGTTTCAGAGAGATTAATCACGTATGGTTACGTGGCTCGTAAGGTTACAGTGTGCTAGGTCCTTAGGGATGTGATGGTTGGGTCTGCGGGGGTGGGGTTGGGGTGGGGTGTCTAAAGGGCTTGGGTGCCTCACTGGGGTTCTTTGTCTTCCTTGGTGTGCAGGGGTCCTTACCAGCATCACCCATGGAACTGAAGATATTCTCAGTGACAGTGAGGATGGTGTCAGTGGCCTGGTCATAACGGCCAGCAGGACCAACTCCTGTGGCATGGGCCCTCACATGCTGCAGCAGCTCGTTCAGGGCTTGGGTGACAGCAGTGGCTGCTGCTCCTACTCCCCGCAACAGCTGCCCATCCTCTGTGGCTGCCTGGGAGGCGGACACACAGCCCTCCACGGCTTTGGCCACCAGTCGTCCAGCCTCCACAAGCTGCTCTTGGCAGACAGGTGAGCTGATTGTAGGTGCCACCACCTGTATGCAAACTGAGTGTCAGCGATATAGGCAAGAAGAAGGAGTCACGAAGTGGGGTTCTGTGGGTTCATAATAGTCACTAGGAAGGGTGACAAGACCTCGGGAGCCAGAGGAGATAAAGCAGAGGCTCTTGCACCACTTGGCATAGGCTAGAGCAACCTGTGGGGCTCACCTTGGTACAGGCCACCAGCTGGGAGGTGGACAGGGCACACTGTGTTGCTGCGGCGATAACCTGGGTCTGAAGCCCTGAGTCCTCTGTCCGTTGAGCCACACTCTTGGCCTTGAGGACTAAGGCAGCTGCAGCACTTGCCACTGCCTTGGCTAGCTGCATTAGCACATCCTGTGACGAAACAGCAGTTAATACATTCTGAGTGCGGGCTTGGGATTCATGGATCCTTCTCAGAGGCATAAGCTGTTTCATTATTCCCACTGACTCCAATCACTGAACAGTGTATGCAGAAGCATCCAGAACCTACCCCAAGCCCCTGCCTTGAGTCCCCAGCAGGACAGAACCCCCACCAGGGAACAAACCCACACCAAGAGAAATAAAGCCTACACCAAAGGGAGAAATGCGTGAGGCGGATACACTCAGACAGTGATGGGGAGGGAGGGGAAGTGATGCTACAATGGGATGGGGAGAGGAGGTGTCTCTCGGGGTCCCTCCCACCCTCAGCAGCATCTTTTCGCCACTTCTTCTCAATCTTTGTGTGGAAGTAATCATCCTGGAGTCTTGGGAACAAGTTCCCGTGCCACCCCTATGGATCCAATTTCCCCACACCCTGCCTGGGCAATGCCTCCCCATCACCCATCACGTTCTGTTTCCCCAGGAAGCTGGGGGCAAGGTACAGAAGCGAGTGTATGCGGCTCAGAGAGGACAAAGCTGGGAAGGCCCAGGCCAGAGGCCGTTACCGTGGGGGGGTCGGGGGGAGATCGAACCCCAGCCCCTCTGGGTGCACACATCTGCATGGGAAATCCAGGATGAAGAGTCAGCTGAGGAAATTGGCATGGGGTGGGGAAGGGGGAGAGCTAGAGGAACAGTGTCCTCAGGGTGGGGTGGTCTAAAGGATTGGAGCGGGGTTCAAGATATTCTCAGGTTGGGGCAAGGGCTACGTAGGGGGAAGCTAGGGAAAAGATGACAAGGGGCTAAAAAATATCAATAAAGGCCAAAAGTGAATGTGTAAGTTGTAGCTTGGATCCAGGGGTTCTGAATTCTCACCCCTCAAAAAAGAGATGGAAGGTTCCCGGTGTCATCCCCTGGAAATAGAGGTTCAGGTTGGTTCTGAGGGGTCGATTCAAAGAAGCAGGGACTAGGAGTTGGGTTCAGGATTAGAGGTTACCTCCTAGAAGCTGGAGTTTTGGGAGGTGGGTTAAGTCACCAACCTGGAAGTGGGGGTCAGTATCACTTTCCCCAATTTGCTGCAACAGCTCCCCACTGGCCTGGCCCACGTTCCCAGCTGCTTGCAGCAGGTTCTGACGGGGCTGTGGAGAGTGAACACCAGTCAGAAGCTGCCCAATCCCTGCCCACGTGCCCATGGGTCTCACACTTCCATCCTGCAACCATGACGTGCCCCCATTTTCCTTGGTCTCAAACCCTCTCTCCCCAACCCCACAGCCCCTGACCTCAGCACTGGCTGGCTGGGCACTGCGCAGCAGTTCGGACACTGCCCCCGCAAGGCCTTTTGCTGCCTGCAACAGGGGCCGGCCACTGCCGCCTTCATCCTCCAGCAGGGCAGCCAGCAGCTTCACCCCACGGGACATCTCAGTCAGGTTGGAGGAGATTGTGGTTACTGCACAGCCCACTGCAGTATAGTCTGTTTCTGCAGGGTCCCCTGAGGACAGAAGGAAGAGGGCTATGTGTGAGGGGCAGGGCAGGCTAGATGATGGGCTGGGGAAGGAGCACAGTCATACCCAGTCAGTCACACACCTCTGAGTGAGATATACACACACAGTCCCTTCCATAATGAGTCAAGGTACTGTCACACATGGAGCCAGTCGCACTCACGCTTGCGCATGTTCACTCTCCCCCTCCTCCATCACATACACACAGGTTGGCGTCCAGCCTACCTGCCGTGAGGTTGACCACGGAGGCAGTACCAGCTGTGATGGCATCTACCTGGGAGTGGATCTCATGCTTTGATTCATCCATCTTGTTCTTACGCCAGGCCTTAGAGGCCTGAGAAAACAAGGGGGCAAAAAAACAACCAAAAAACAACTCAGGAACGTCTCTGGTTTGGTCAACCCAATCTGTCCCTTGAAATTCCAGCTTTGGTACCTCTGGCCTCTTCTCCAACCCATACTCACAGCATCCTGGCCAAGAGGGGGCAGAGTGTCAAAGTCATCCAGAGTGGCCTGGGCAGCCTGCACAGCCTGCATGCTTGAGTTGATGGTTCCAGTGAGTGCCTGCTGGGCTGAAGTCTAAAAGACAAGGGGAGGAGTAATAGGGGCTGGACTGGAACATTTAAAGCAAAGAGAAGGTAAAAGAGACCCAGGGACTAGGGAGGAGAATGCAAATAAGAAAATGGAAAAAGACTTCCTAACTCTTGGCTAGACACAGCTCAGGGTAGGAGAAAGCTCTGGGTACCTTAGTGGAAGTGGGGGCACTCTTACCAAAGGAGGCATGTGTCCTCGGTGCATCTGGCCACTGGTTATCTGTTGCTGGGCAGGTGGCATGCTGCCCATCTGGAAATTCTCAGGACCAGAGGCTCCAGAGCGCATGATGGCAGGCAGGGCCACGGAGCCATGCTCCACTTTTCCCACCCGGTTATACTGCTGCTGAAGGACTGTCGATCTAAAGAGGGGTGATCTATGGAGTGCTCAGAGGACCTTCCTCAGGCCTGCCCTCCCCACCCAGTTATACCAATACTGCAGGTCCTGGGATCTGGGGGTGCATGAAGTCTCCTTACAGCCTGCAGCTGGCTCAAGAACCATCCTGAGGATTCCTCACCACCCCCAAGAGCCTTTGGAGTCAAGCCTTGCCTTCCCTACCCCTAAGGGATGGGATCAGCCCAACTCCCTTCATACTTTTTGGGGGATACTGAGTCCTCCAACATAGTAGACTCCTCGTCTCCCTCCAGTCCAAAATGATCCTTGCTTTTTTTCTGTAGGAAGACATCAGGAAAAAGAGTTGAAGTAGTTAAGGAAAAGGGAAGTAAGGAAAAGGCAGTCTCTTCCTTCTCCGATGAGCCATTTTCCAAAACCTGGGTCCCCATTTCTAAAGGACCGGGTTGGAGAGTGGATAAGGGAAGATAAGGAGAAGACCAGGAGCAGGTAGTCCCCACCTTCTTAAGGATGATATCAATGTAGCCGGCAATGAGCTGTGCAATCTGCTCCCCCTCCGTCGTCTGTACTGAGTAGTAGCCATCTTGGTAATCCCCGAAATCCTAGGGTGACAATGTGGGGCTCAATGGAAAAGCTCGACTCTATCAAGGGTGGAAAAGAGTAGGATGGAGCCTCAAGGTCGAGCTGATGAGGGTCCCTGCCTGTGCCAACAGCCCTCTAGGAAGAAGCCCTTCCCTTCAATCTCCTAGTTCTTTATTTTCCTCCTTGGAAGGAAATATTTTATTTCTTTCAGTGAGGAACTTCATTATTTTGGTATCAGTTTTCAATTCGTAACACCAAAATACAAAGCCAGAGGGGAAAAACTACTATACAGAGTTGCCGCTGAAAACGGGGAGGCTTGCTTTTCTTCCAATCACCTTTCTCTTTTATTCCTCTAAATATTCCCGTGATTTTAGCTTGCTGGTCACATTTTTTTTTTAAGATTTTATTTATTTATTCATTTATCCCCCCCTTGCTGCTTGTGCTCGCTGGGTCAGCTAACCACGCCGTGCGGGCGGGCTTGCCTTCACCAGGACGCCCCGGGAACTGAACCCGGGGCCTCCCATATGGTAAACGGGAGCCCTACTGATTGAGCCACAGCCACTTCCCTGGTCACATTTTTATTTCTGTTGATTTTAAAGGATAAGCCCATCAGCTGTTCATTTAAGCATTACTCAACTCTCCAGGCAGGAGTTTCTCCCTCAACTCTAACCTCAGCGTTCCTGCAATAGGTCCAAAGTTCTCCTTTTTTTTTCTGGCATCACACTCAGTGTACCTACCCCAAGGGGCAGGCCTCTTCAGCTGCCCATTCTCTGGAAATTCCAAAGCCCTTTCTCCTCTGAGCCCCAAGACTCACCAGGGTGAAACTTTTGGGAGAGGCAGCCCACCGCTTGATGTTGGTGAGGTTCCATTCCTGGATCACCTCCTTGGTCTTTTCATCCACTCGCATCACACATTCCTTAGTGATGCCCAGAAGCCTGGGCACTAGCTTGTTCTTTCCTTTCATCTTTTCCTACAAGACAGAAGTTGGTGGTGGTGAGACAGGTCAGAAGAAGAAAGAGAGGCAAATGACCAGATCAAGACCTCAAGGGGTTGCTGAGGTGGACCGGAGAGCTAAACTAGGGTGTCAATGGATGGACCCTGGACTGGGCTATGCCAGGGAAAGGGAAAAGGGAGGGAAAATGCAGAGCAGGGAGGGAATTAGTGAAGATAGACTGACGATGAGGCAGGTTTTCACAAGGGCAAAGCAAGGTAGAGAATGGGACTCATGGAATGATGGAAAACAGGACTGAGGGCAGGGTCAAAGACTTTCAGAGAGTAAGGAAAGGGCAGGAGCAGAAAATAAGGAGCGCAGTGAGAAGGGTGTAACCCACCTTAACCAGGAAGAAGGAGACACCATATGTCTTGAGGGAACGGGCTAGCTTCACATAGCGTACCTTGGCTTCAATCTCACTCATCTGCCCGCAATTTTTGTGCGCCTGAGAATATAAAATGTGGAGGGCTTTAGCAAAATATGGGGATAATGCCAGAGATAAGGAGTTAGGTTGGATGTTAACTATAGTGGGAGGGTATTATGGGAATAAGGGAAAGGTTAGGGAGTGCAAGATATGAGAAATGAGAGGATGATAGGATGGAGACTGATAGAGGATATGCAGAAGCTATGGATCCAAGCAGTATGGTTAAGAAACTGTAGACATTCTGGACACAGGAATGGATGGTTAGGAGGTAGAAGGGTAAATAGAAGGCCTTTTGGGCTGAATATTCAAGGAGTGAGGCTGATACTATACATTTCTACAAAGATTATACTTTCCACAGTAATTTCAAGTATACTATTTCATTTGATTCTCCTATCACTCCTATGTAGAGTGGGTACTGTTATCCTGTGTTAAAGAAAAAAAGAAAGCAAGAATGTTCTATTGAATTCCACAGCAAAAGCAGTGAGGAAGTTGGGACTACAAGCCCAAGTCTTCTGCTTCCTCAGTCTAGGAGACACGGGAGAACAGCTTGTGGGTGGTAGTGGGGGTGGGGCAGGGCGAGGAGACAGTAGAAGAAGGGGGTCTCTTTAGTCAGTAGGATTAAGCAGCAAAGCTCCCAGTCATCCCAAACACTTTGCCCTACCCCCATTCACCTGGAAAATCTTACGTTCTCCCTTCTGCTTCACATACTCCTTGGGCAGGAAGTCCTTCAGGCTACACCAGAAAAGGGAAGGTCAGAATGTAGTGGACAGCATCAAGGGATATGTGGGCCATGAACTGTGGTTCTAGGGGTGTGAGGAAATGTCTCGGACAGTGATTTTTTTAAGTGATTTCATATTTTCTCCCAGTACTACTACTTCTTTTTTTTTGAGGTACCAGGGCCAGGAGTTGAACCCCAGACCTTGTATGTGGGAAGCTGGCGTTCAATGACTGAGCCACATTGGCTCCCCTCAGACAGTCTTAACTTGGGGAGAAGGAAGACTCTGAGAGAACAGAGTCTGGATTGTGTTCTGAAATAGAATGATTTAGCATCAGCTCTTGAATGTGGTCTGTCTCTTTAGTTACAGGGAAAGGAACTTAAGTTGGAGACCTGGTTCCTGAGGGAGAGAGCATCTGGAGTACCATTTCAGGGAGCCAGGAGGAGAAGGAAGGCACTAGAAGGATGACCATAACATGTAAGATGTTGAGGAAGTCACACCAAACTGTATACATTCCAAGGCATACATATGGATGAGACTTGGGAGATACTTTAAAATTTAACATCCCCCACGATGAAAATTTTACCATTTCCCTCTGACTAATCTTCAGAGAATCTCCAAAAAGCCACATGCTTGCCTCAGGAGTAGGAGGCAGGGGCAGAGATTCTGACTACAGACATATTCCACATGGTGAGGAGACACATGGGTGATGACAGCTAAAAAGGTACCCAACTGGGCCAAACTCTGATACCTCAGAAGGGGAAATAGGTGGAGAAGACCTAGAAGGAGACAGGCCTGTTGGGGTCACTCACTCAAGGAAGCCGGCCTTGTGCTTCTGCTCATTGTGGGGCCCAAACTGGATCTGGCATTGGAAGCCAGCAAACTCACAGGCCTTGTCGAAGGAGACGGGGTGGGAGCCATTCAGGATGTCATCTCGTGCCTGCAGAGCACAGGGTAGGGGGTGGCGAGTGACACATGTGGGTGCAAGGATAGCCCCTTGCAGGGCTTCTGCCCCGTCTCTCTACTTCTCCACCCCAACAAGTCCTCTCCACACCTGCACATAAAGGAGGTTCAGCTGTACGGGGTCCCGGGAATCCACATTCTGGTCTGAGTAGAAGAACTTTCTCCGCAGCAGAAGTGTTTCGTGCTCCTCTACTCCCTGTTCCCTCAGTGTCCGGCCATGGTCCAGCCAGTTCACTGAGACAAAGAGAGCTCCCTCAGTGCCAAGCCCTCCACCCCCACCCTATACTATCCGGGCTCTGGGTTTTTGTTTATTTGTTCCCTGCCTACCTTTCCCCATTAAAGTGTATGTTCCATGAGCGTATGTATCCCCAGTATCAAAAACAGTGCCTTCAGTAAATAATGACTAAACCCTGACCCCCACCCTCTGGACCATTTTCAATGCCCTCCTTTTTCCTTTTCTGCTTACACTCATCATCTGTGTGCAGTTTCTGCTTTAGTTTCTCCATTTTCTTTTCATCTCGCAGCAGAGTCTTGTCCTTCCTTAAGGTCCCGGTCACCTCCTCCTTTTTCTCTTCCATCAGTTCTCGAACCAGTGAATATTCATCATGGTTGGTGATGCCTGGGGGAAGGGGATGGTTAGGTAGCATTCCAGGCACTGCGTCCATGTTTTTTGGCAGAGTTGGAGCCTCCTGGCCCAGGCCCTCAGACCTAGAGAGACTCCTCACCAATGCGGGCACAGATGGTCATGAGCATGTCGGTGACGGTCTTAGAGTCATCCACCATGATGGTCTTCACAGTTCCATCAAGCATACGGATCTTCAGGGGTCTCTGTTTCTTCCTGTATTCCATGGTGTCCTGTTGGAGCAGGAGGAGACAGGGGTCCACTTTAGGCTCGGGGTCTTCCTTTTTACTGGGCCACAGAGGAGGAAAGTGGATGACAGAAAAGACTATGGTGGTCACTTAAAACCATCGTATTATGACTGCCTGTCATAGACAGAAAGCATGGGCAGAATCAGAGGCAACAGACATGAGCACTGAAAATTGGCGGTGGAACAGGGGGAAGTTGATAGGAGAGGATGGCCAAGGTCCTTGATGAAATGATACTCACCCCATTTCGGAGCATGTAGTAATCCAAAGCTTTCCCAGCCTCCAGCCATATACCCTTTTTGGGGTCATCATCTGACAGAAACAGCCCAAAGTCGCTGGCTAAAAGAGAGGATGGGCCACCTGAACCTCACAAAGAGCCCAGGTGACTGAGAGGCTGCCTCACTGCCCCTTACCATTTCTCCCGTGACCCTGGGCCTAAAGGGGAAGGAGGGAACTATGGAGGCTAGACCTGAGGGCCAAGTGGCAACAGGGTCATCCCTCAAGGCTGAGAGCCTGGGAACAAGAAGGGACTGAGGACTCCCACCCCAGCCACCTGGGAGGTCAGACTCACGAGGGCCAGCCAGGGCCTCTGGGATACGCTCACGAATGATGCGGCAGGCATCGTACACCATGGTAGACGGCTCGAACTGCATTGTCTTCACCACATTCCCAATGCTGATCTTCAGCGAAAGTGCAACCATGGTGGCAGCTTCTGCTCTCCAGCCTGGCTAGACCTGCCCCATGGCATCAGGGCATCAGAACACACCCTCACTGGAGGAGAGGAGGCCCCTCCAAATGGAGTCCCAGGGAGGGGTGTTTTTGACAGGCACTCATCAAAGCAGGTGGTACTGAGGTTGTTTTGGTTTTAATAACTTTTTTTTTTTTTTAGGAGGTACCAGGGAATGAACCTGGGACCTTATACATGGGAGGCAGGCTTCCAACCACTGAGCTACAGCTACACCCTTAATCACTTTAAAAGCTAGAGATTACTTACATCAAAAGGACCAGTCCTAACCTTCTAAGGCATCTGAGAGGCTGGTCTGCAAAGCAGAGCAGGTCTAAAATGCAGTGTTACTTGAGAACATCCACCCTCATCCCCTTGGAATCTGTGTCTCTCTCCTTTCCTCCAAGTGTCTCTCTCTCTTGCCCCTTGTCAGCTCCTTTCCCAGCCCTGCCCCCTGCCTGGTTTTGTCTTCCTGGTTTGGTATGTTTCCCTCCTAGTGTCCCACTATGTCCTGCTGGCTTTTCCCTGTCTGGGATTTTCAGAGCTCTGCCCTGACTCATCATGTGACCTTCCCTCTCATAGCTTCAGGCTCCTTCTCTGCAAAATGAAGGTGTTATATCAGATAATCCCTCAGGGCTCTAGAAGCCTTCAAACACTGACTGGCTAGTCTGGGTGGAAGAACAAATACTGGCTATTCAAGCCATCCCAGTGCACTCTTGTCCCAGATCTGAGACATTGGGGGCCTCCCTGAGGAGCTTAGCCCCGTATTTGGCTTCCTTGGCAGTCAAGCTAAAATTATGATTCTCTAGTCCAAAGCTATGTCTGAAATTATCTATTCAATTCTTTAATTTTGCAGAGGGGAAACAGATTCTGGGAGGAAAAAGTTTCAAGGCAGGTCAGAGAAAGAGATCAGTCCTAACTCAGTCCTTGCTACATCCAAGCTCCTTCTGAGTTAATAGTCAGTTCTCACAGCAGCTTCTCCTATGTTCTTCTCAAACTCTGCCCTTCATCTCAGCTGCCTCCCTGGCAGTATTTTCAGTGCAGCTCCTGGCACCACCACCTCTCAGGGGGCTGGAGGAACCATGGGAGGCAGCAGGTGGCGCACAGGTGGCAAGAAAAGTCTGCCTGGCAGCTGATGATGTGGGCCAGCTCTGTACCCGGGTTGGGTGTCACTTAACTAGAAGAATGGGCAAGACCAGGCTGCTTATTCCCCTTTTGGCAAACTACCAGCCCCAGGGGAGAAAGAACAGAAGGGGGAAAGGTTGAGAAGTAGAGGTAGGGGTATTGGGACACAGAAGGCAGTTGAGAAGCAGGGAAGTTGGGAAGGGGTATGTTTTTAGAGGGAGAGGTTGGAGGGGATGGGGTGAGGTGGCTGGAAATTTAAGTAGAAACAGGAGTTAGGAGGCAGATGAGGGAAAAGTTTAGATCAAGGATCTAGTACCCAGTGGCTGAAAGACCATTTCTGACTTTATAAACAGTCCAGTCTCAGAAGAAGAAACCACAGTTCTATCTTCACCCCCAAACAAGAGAGGACCTTCCCCGTCTCCCCAGTTTCAGCAATCTGCACCCACCCCCCTTCCTGAGGCATTTCTCCCAATAGCTAGACAGACCTGACACCACGAATGAGGGCTGGAGGGTCAGAGAAGCTGGAGAAGTCAGAGAGCTGAGGGCAGGACTGAGAGGACTCTTCATCTCAGTTTCAACTGCATGTCTCCCCCGTTTCCTCCGGACATAGACACCCCCTTCTTCCTCATGCATGGAAACCTCTGGTGAGACCCCGATAAGGGAGTTGAGTCATGCCTACCCTTACTCCCAGGCTGGTCCTAAGTAGACATACACATGGTTCCAAGAGAGAATTGAGCAGTGAGTTGGGGGGTGGGGGGACAGCATGGGATGATGGCAGCATGGGATCGGGCCCCTGGAAGTATGAGGAGAAGCTATCCAGTTTCTGCTCTGGCCTGAGAACTTTGCTCCCTTTTCCATCTTTTTTTTTAATGGAACAGCAACACCACCTCTGTCTCCACAACCCCCTTGACCCCACCATGTCTCCCTCCCAGGGAACTCCTCCTCCCTGAAGACATTCCTGAAATGCATACCAGAGGAGTTGGGCAATTGGGGGGCGGGGGAGATGGAGGACAGGAGGTCAAATCCCAGCAAGGAATGGAATGTAAGTGTATTGGGGGTAAGGAATTTGGGGTACATGGAGAATACAGTCGGAGCAGATACCCATAAAGGGAGCCACACAAAGATAAGGGGTTACAGAGAAGGACAAAATGGGAGAGAAAACTGAAGACAGTCAGAAAGTGAGAGGGTTGGGGGAGTAACACTCAGTCTGTTACCAAATTTGGCCTCTGAGTCTGCAACCACGGGAGAGGGGGGGTTGTGGGTGAGACTGACATATCCGGCCTCAGGCTGCTGGAGGCTCCCTTAGGGCTGGACTGGGCAGCTGAAGGGCTAGGCCTGACCTCCCCAATACAGACCCCTCCTCCCACACACCCCTATCCCATGCACCTTCCTCCTCTCCAAATGCATCCCACCCACCTATGCACAGAGCTCTTCCACACAGTTACCTGCATGGTGCCTCTTTACTTACCTGTTACCTCAGTCACAGAGCCCCTACACAGATCCCATCACAGTCACTTGATCTGCCCATAAAGATCCATCCCATGTACACAGTTTCCCCCCAAATACACCTCCACATCAAACATGCAGCTCCCTCCTCTCCCCATCTCTCTCCCCATTATGGAGACATTCTCCCTCCATTTATCCAGTAATCATTCTTTGAGGGTCTGTTGTGGGGAAGGCCTGGCCAGACCTGGCAGTGGGTGGGAAGGAAGATGAGTAAGATTGGCTTTGCCCTCTAGGGGCTCCCAATCAAGATGAGTGGATAAAGCCAAGTAGAGAATTACAATAAAGAGCAGGCTGTGAGAAAAGAGATCTCATTAGGCTAGGGAAGGGAGACAGAAAAAGTCAGAAAATGTTGTCCTTTGAAGTTAAATAAAATAATAATAAAGATGATAAAAAATAGAAACCATCTATCATTTATTGACCATACGTTAATTGCTTTGTATACATAATTTCATTTGATCCTTACAACAACCCTGCAAGGTAGGCGTCATTTCCATTTTTACACATTAATAAACTGAGGCTCAAAGAAGTGAAGTACTTCTTCAAAAAGCACTTGTCCAAAATCACACAGCTAATAAGTTGTGGAGCTATGATCCAAACCCAGATGTCTCTGACTCCAAAACCCAGGCTCTTTCCTCTACGCCAGCCGGAGATGAGTCAGGGGTAGCATTCCAGGCAGAGAGAATAGCATAAGCAAAGGTGGAGAAGCAGGAAATCGTGGAGAAGCATTCAGGGAAGTGAGCAGGCAGGCTGGCTGAAGCACAGGGTACCTGCAAGGGAGCAGTGGTGGGGATGTTAGGGTTAGGATGCAAGGCCGGGGAGATCTAGCGAGGATTATGAGTAATTTAACCTTCTGGAGGGCAACACAGAAGCCAGGGGAGATTCTGAGTGGAGAAGGGACATGATCAGAACTGGATTTTAGGAAAATAACTCTGGGAATTACCTTAGAAATTGATTAGAAGGGCACTGTATTAATATAAATAAAAGATAATAAAACCAGGGTTAGAATGGTAGAGAAGAGGATGTCACTGAAAAGAAAATTTAAGAGGTAGAACTGACAGGACCTGACAACAGTCTGTCCTATCAACCAACAAGGACCAGGGCTCACAGTCAGGCTGGGGTTCCATAGCTTCTTGTCCCTGGCAGCAGCTTGAGTTTAAGTAAGGAAAAGGGAAGGGGGGTGGGGAGGTATCAGGCCAGGCTGGGAATGTGAGGATGAGGCTGTGGTTAGAGGATGCGGTTAGGCTGTGGGAAAAATGGGTATGTGGTTAGTAGCCAGGTAGGGGCAGATGGGGCGTGGTCAGTGAATACATTGATCAGGGGAGGGGGAAGATGGGTGGTATTGATGATGATGTGATGATGGTAGGAAAAATGAATAAATGATCAGTCACTAGATCAGGCTGGGGGAAGGGGAGGAATGAATATGTGGACAGTGGATAAGTCAGATTCAGAGGGAAAGCTAGAGGGAGATCAGAGGGCAGGTCAGGCTAGAGAGAATAGAGATGAGATGGGTCTATGGCCAGTGGCCAAAAAAGGCTGGGGATGGGGATGAAGGGACATTGGCAGTGACTAGGTAAAGCTGGAGCTGAGATGTGGGGTACAACCCATGGTTGGTCGGGTTAGCTAGGGTTTAGGGCTGTGGTCAGTGGTCAGGTCAGGCTGGGAGTGAAATGGGGGGTGTGGTCAGTGGCCTGGCTGGGCGTGGGATCAGCAAGACCCAGTTTCCTCTTTGGGTCTCATTTCCTCTTTTCTGTTTGAGGAATGGGGGTGGGGGATCTGAAAATGGACCAAGAAATTAAAGGAAGCTTAGAACCAGAGGACAGTCATAGAAGAAACGGGGGATGCTTGGCAGTTGTACTGAATGACCAGATGGTGTGCAGGTGGATGAGTAGGTGAGAATGGTAAGAGAGTGCTTTGGGATGACGGGATAGCTCAGTTTGGGTGAGGGTAAATTAAGGTCAGATGTGTGGATTAAGAAGGGGGGAAGAGGCAGAACTGAGGTGGAGTACTGATGGTAAAATGAAGAATATGGGAGAGTTAAAGGCAAGGGAAGAGTTCTCTGAGGGAGTATGCAGGAAGGGAGTGAAATTAAGGGCCAGGAATGAGAGTTGGAGAGATTTAACATCTAGGGAGTGAGGGCACAGTGAGAGGCAGCACAGCTGAACTTTCAGGGGATTCAGCCCTCCTCTTCTCCCATGGCAACAGTGTTTCCTTGGCCTGCTTCCCCCTTAGTCACTAATCCCTTCTCCCCTAAGCAGTCCCCTACTTATGACTAGGCTTTCTGGATTTCCTGGTCTCTGTCCCTTTCCCACCTCTCTTCTTTAAGTAACAGAGTCCAGGAACCCCTATTTGCCAACTGCAGTGGCCACAACAGGAGCCTTGGGCTTAGGAAATGGAACAGAGAAGCTGGAATCCTAGACACCTGCACTTCCAGCTGAAGCCCAGAACTCTAGCCTGAATTCAGTCCTCTCTCTGGGCCAAAGAAGCTCCCTGTGACTATGCAGGAATAAAAGACCTCCCTCAAATCAAAGGCACCTACCTACTAACAGCCTCTTAAGAGTTTACCTGCCGGAGGTCAACTACCCCAACCTTATTCATCACCTGCAAAGCTGCCCTTAATTCCTAATACTAACCCCAACCCTAATTTTTTTTTAAAGGAGGCACTAGGGATTGAACCCAGGACCTCATACATGGGAAGCAGGCGCTCAACCAATCCAGATACACCCACTCCCCAACCCCAACCCTAATTTATTTCCTGATTCTGAATACTGGCTTTGACATTCCTCATTTTCCTAGTAGAGATGGTACCCAACCCCTGATCCCCAATACTGATCTTTTTTTTTTTTTTTTACCTTTAGCACCAAAGCTCCTGACCTTAACCCTAAATGCTGACCCCAAAGCCTAAAGCTCATTTGTAACATGATTCTGGACCCACCATTTCACTGTTTATCCCTAATAATGACGTTCACTAACACCTAAAACTGACTTCTAACCTAATTCCTATTGTTGACCCCTTAACCTGACCCTGAACTCTGACTTCTGGTAGCCATCCTAAAAAACAAAATCATGACCTTAATCTAAACTTTATCTACAAAATGGACCTGATACACTAATAAGTCTTAACTCCTAAAGCTAACCTTATTCCTAAACCCAACCTCACCTAATATCAAACTCACTCAAAGCTTTACTACCCACACACCCGCTATCAACTCACCCCAGAGCCCATTCCCGCCCTGCGCCTCACTGCCAACCAACTCCTCCCCCTCCCCCACGCCCATCTCAGGCAGAGGACTGCTCCCAGGAAGGGCCTGGCTCCAGCAAAACAGCCCACTTAGCTCCGAATCCAGTGCGACCGAAGCGAGTGGACGATGACCTCTCCAACAGGATCCGAAACGGGAGACGCAGGAAGAGTCAGGGACCCCGCCCGCCCGCCCGCCCGCCTCCCAGGCCGGGCCTCACGGCCCCACCCCGGAGCTCCGGCTCGGCCCGGTCCAGCCTACCTGCGCAGTCCGGCTCTGTGCCCCGCCCGCCGGCCCGCTAACCCGCTCTTCTCCCCGTCGCTTTCGGGGTCCGGCCTCGCCCTCCCGCCGACAGACGTTCTTTCGGCTACTTCCTTCCCGGGAACGTCCCCCACCCGCGGGCGGCGCCCTGGGCCCGCGCTCTATGGTTGCGGGGACTGCAGGAAGCTGCTCTGGCCCCAGCTCTCGATGCTCGGGAGCCAGCCGAAGACCCTCAGCCCCTCCCCGGCAGGAAGCAAGGGTGCGGCGCGATCCGGCGAAAACGCAGAAGCCGTGCCCAAGTTCCCTTTTAGGCTCTAATCCTTCCTTTTCTCTCCTTGGGCAAAGGCGGAGCCGGATCCCCAGAATCCCCGCCCTCAGGGTGTGAGGCGGCAGCAGGGACGTCCCCTCTATTTGCATAGCCCCAGGGACGTGGCGAGGCACCGAGGCCACTTCCGAGTTGGAAGGAACTGCATGTCCCAGAATGCCCGGAAAGCTCCTTGCGTCAGTTCTGTTGTGTTGGAAGCTGCAGATACTCGGGTCTGGGGGGCGGGTCCGATTTGAGAGGGGAAAGCCCAGCGGAAAAGGAACCTGCGGATAGTTGGGGGAGGCCAGCTGGGCTGGAGGTCGTGGCTGGGGGACAGGAGTTGGAGCTGGGTAGATGGTTGAACCCTCTGTTGAGCCCCAGATGGATCTGGCGCTGGGCCCCGGTGACCAGGACCTGCTGGACTTTCTGCTAGAGGAAGGCGGAGATTTGGGGGCGGCGCCCGAAGAGGCCGCCGAGGCTCTGGAGGACTGGGAGCTGCCACTCTCTGAGGTGGGTGAGAGTTCTGAGTCGGGGAGTCGCGGGCCGGGAAGCGACCATGAGGTAAGGGGGTAGTGATAGGTCAAGGCCTGTTCATTTGAACCCTATACAGGTACTGAGCGAATGGGAGGTGGAGGATTTCCTGACCTCCCTGCTGAGCCCCCCAGCATCGTTCAACATTCTAAGCTCCTCCAACCCCTGTCCTGTCTACCATGATCACACCTACTCCCTCCCACAGGAAGATGTCACCATAGATCTAGGTGAGTCTGAAATAAGTGAAGTTGGAGGGAGGAGAGAGCTCTTTGATGTAGCTATCCCTACTTTCCTTTTTGCAGATAGCAGCTGTGGAAAGCACCAGATGATTCCATTGCAGGTGGAGGAGCTGGCCGAGCAGGTACTTAATTTATGGGAGGATTATTCCCACACTGGATGGGTGGGGGCAGGATTCTCCATTCCTCTCTGATATTCCCATGCAACTCTGCTGCCCACAACCCCATAACCCCAGGAGATTACTAGTCTGATCCTGACCGATGAGGAGAAGAGGCTGTTGGAGAAGGAGGGGCTTACTCTGCCTGGGACTCTTCCTCTCACTAAGGTAAGACTCCCATTGGGGAGCATAGGCTAGAGGAGGGTTGTATGAGTGCCAAGTATGCCAGTCTTGTTAAGTGTATTATCAGTAACTTGAAAACCGAGGTAAGAAATTTAGTAAATCCATTGCTAACAGGAAGCTGGGGCATGTAGTTAATATGCTAGATACAAGGGCAGATGCTGATTTTGTGGGGTCTGAAGCTTATACAAATGTTGGTGTTGTCTTTAAGAAAAAAGAATTAATATTCATTGACAGAAAGGTTAAGAGAATTTTAACCTTTTAAAGGAGTCAGCAGTGTGTTGTGGCTACTGAAAAATGAATGGGATTTGGAGGCTATATTGACAGGGATGCTGCCTCTAGAAGGGCAGTGACTGCTCTCCTTCACTGGCTAGAGCATTTCTCAGTGTCCAGTTTGGAGCCCAGATGGTTGACAGTTATTAAAAGGATGGAGACCATCCTGAGGAGAACAGGATGATGAGGAGTTAAAAATTTTGTCCAGGTTTTTTTTTTTTTTAATTCTGAGGAAGATTCTGAAGAAATGTTACGTACCTTAACATAGCTAAAGAGAGATTGTTCTACATGGCCCCAGAGAATCGACACTAGGTAAGTGCAATGGATAGAAATTATAAGGAGGCAGATGTTGGCAAAGGATAAGAAAGATTTTAAACTTGGTCTGGGCTTGTGAGGGTATGAACACCTGACGTTCAGAGGCGTTCAGACTGAAGCCAAGTGCCTACTGGTCAGGGAGACTGTGGAAGGGATTCCTGCATAGGGAAGATTGAACTCAGTTGCATTCTAACTGTATCGTCCAATGTTTTTCTGATGACATCCCTTTCCCTGTCTTCTCCTAGGTGGAGGAACAAGCTCTGAAACGAGTGCGGAGGAAGATTCGAAACAAAAAGTCTGCTCAAGAAAGTCGTAGAAAGAAGAAGGTGTATGTGGGAGGTTTAGAGAGCAGGTATGATAGGGAGAGAGACTCAGAGAGGTGTGGGTGAAGGAGAGGTAGTTGGCTTTTGAAGGAAGGATACAGACCACATGCCTGTCTTATTCCCCTAGGGTATTGAAATACACAGCCCAGAATCTAGAGCTAAAGAACAAAGTGCAGCTCCTGGAGGAACAGAATCTGTAAGCAACCCTCCAACATCAGTCCCTTCCCTTCTCTCCCTCCCTCCCTTCTTTCCTTCCTCCCATTTAGTGCTGTCCCACTTTTTCCCCTGCTCCACACTTAATTTCTAACTAGGCAGTTCCCACATGCAAGGTCTGGTGCTTAGACTTCTTGAGATCAGATTCCAAAAAGTTCTCTATAATGGGAGAATAAATTTACAAGTAACTAAGGATAAATTAAATACCAAGAAAGAGAAAGGAGGGAGCAAGAAAGACCTCATGGGGCAAATGGCATTTACTAGGTAGGATTCTGGGAGTGGGGAGAGCATTCTAGGCAGAAAGAATACAACACAGTCCAAATGGACTAGAACCCTGACACGGGGGTTTTGGGGCCAGAAAGTAGAGTTCAGGGAATGCTCGGGGAGGATTTTGTACGTAGTTGATAAGGCATTGGAAAACTACTAAAGGTATTTGCAAAGGAGTTTAAGTTAGGATAAGGCAGAGACTTTTTTTTTCTTTTTTTAATGAGGAACTTCAGACATTTTGTCAGCAGAGAGAAGTTATTGGCAAAAAAAGGAAGAAAAGTGTAAGAGGTTCCAGTGCACAGATGGAGGGAGTGGCCTTAACAAGGTGCCAGGCCAGGGGTTCACTGTCCCCTTTCTTCTTCTAGGTCCCTTCTGGATCAGTTGAGGAAACTCAAGGCCTCCGTGATTCAGATATCAAACAAAAGCAGCAGCAGCAGCACCTGTGTCCTGGTGAGGATGGTGACGAAGGAGAGAGCCTTTTTCCAGGAAATGGGGACAGGGTGCAATCTAGAGCCCATCTTCCATCTCCTTTTCTCTGTGCTCCAGGTTCTACTCTTTTCCTTCTGCCTCCTCCTCGTGCCTGCGATGTACTCCTCTGACACAAGGGGGAGCCTACCAGCTGAGCATGGAGGTGAGAGGCTTGAGGACGCCATTAAGGTACAGTCTAGGAAAGAGGCCTGGGCCTGCCCCTGAAGACCTTCTTTGTCTCCTTAGTGTTGTCCCGACAGCTTCGTGCCCTCCCCAGTGAGGACCCTCACCAGCAGAAGCTGCCTACCCTGCAGTCAGAGGTACCAAAGGACAGCACAAGCCAGTTGCTGGGCGGCTCAGACCATGTGCTCCAGGCCCCAGGCAACTCTTCCTGCCTGCTCTATCACATACTCCAGGCTCCTGGGGCAGAGCCTCCCCTGAATATGCCAATCCTCGACTCTTTCTCAAAGCCCCTCTGCCCAAGTCCCATCCTTCTCCTGCAGGTAAATCTCACAAAAGAAGGGAGATGGCTTCTTATCCATAGCCCCTCATCCATGATCTTGCAGGACAGATATGCAGGCTAAATGGGGGATGTGAGGGACCTCAGCAAGAGCCTGGGGTTCCCAGTCTGTATCCAAATGAAAAGGAATGGGAAATATCAATAAAAACAGAAGCAAAACAAAACCAAAAAAAAAAAAAAAAAGGATTGGGAGAGGGCTGGCCTCAGCTCCTGTGCCCTGCCAGGAAGACTGAAAGCCTGAGAGCTCAAGCACACCAGATTTACTGGCTTTCTAGGTCTATTAGTACCCGTGCGTCTCTATCACTCTGTGAATGAGCCTGAGGGAATCACCTGGCCTCCTTGAATATTTCATGCAGTGAGGAAATAAATAAATAAATGATTCTGATGCCTGGGCCACCCCAACCCCTCTTTACTGGCACAGCTGGGTAGAGGGCAGGGAGGAGGCATGATTATCCTGTTGGCTCAGGGCTGCAGGAGATTGTGGGGGAGGGAGAGAAGGCCAGGCTGGAGGCTGTTGGTGTCTTCCTCCCACAGTTCAGAGCGCTCACTCTAGGCCCAGGTTTCTTATGGTTTCCTTTGGCCCAAATTTAGGCCCTGTTAGGACTGTGCTCTGTTTGGCTGTTGGTCTGGAGGCCTTTTTACGCCGTTGCTGAAGGGCCAGCTGCATGGCCCAGATGCTAAGGGGCCGCATGTAGGCCAGCGAGCGGAACACTTGATGCTGGCAGTAAGCCTCAGGAGTTTGGAAGGCCAGGCCCAGGCGCTCCCACACAGTGCGGTAGCAGCCTTCAGCTGTCTGGAAGCCCTCCCAAGTCAGGCCCTGTGGGGAGAGAGAGCAGTCATAACTGGTATCCCCTGAACAGCCACTTCAGTTGGACAGTCTACACAGACTACACAGTCTCTGCCATCAGGGAGCTCCCAGCTGGGAGGGGAGACAAATTTGACCCACGCAGAAGACTGAAGGAGACAGGAGTTGGGATGCATGCCAGGGAACAGGGGGAAGCTTTGAGGATAAGATGGCATTGGTTAGGCCTTGAAGAAGTTTGTTAGCTGAGGACATTTGTTGGGCCAAGGTGCAGATGGTGGGGAGATGGGGAGGGGAGTGCATTACCTCCTGGATCATGGTGGCTGCCAGCCCATAGACCACACCCACCCAGACTTCATCAGACTGGACACTGGATCTATCAGGGACACCATGGGGCTGCATTCCATTCACAGCCCCCATGGCTCCTCCTGCAAAGGCCTGGACATTGAGCTCGAAGATAGTTTGGAGAGCACGAACCACATGCAGGGCAGGAAATACCTGGAGGGGCAGGGCAGAAACATGGTCCCTTATACCTGCTTCCCACCTCCAGGGAGAATTCTCCTTTCTCTCTGGCTCTTCTTTCTAGTCACTCTCACCTCAGTGTCTCCTTCTCCTAGGCCACTGGCCTTGAGGAACCACTGGCCAGCACACTGGTCAGACATGACGCTACGAGACTGAGGCTGAGAGCTGCTATCATAGTTGTAGTAGCGGCCTGGAATAGAGGAAGGGCAGAGTCAGGCTCTCCGTGTACCCAAAGCTGCCTGAAGACTCCTTAGGGGGAGCAGATATAGCTCAAGTGCTTGAACGCCTGCTTCCCACATATGAAGTCTGGGGTTCAATACCTCAAAAAAAAAAAAAAGACTCCTTAGGACCTTCCAACCACCCTCCCTCAACTCACCATTCCACAGCAGCCTCTCATAGGCCTCTTGGCCTCGGCTAAGGATGGAAGAAAACTTATCTCGGATGTCCTGGACCTCACACAGAGCAGCCATCTGGACCATCACAGCCACAGCTGCCAGCCACAGCCCTCCACAGTAAGCACTAGTCAGGGAAATGGGTTTGGGGGTCAGACTGGCCGCTCCAGCCACTCTCATGCAATAAAACAGGCCATAAGGTACTCTTCCCTGATCCCCACAATCCCCACCTCAGCTTTCCTGGCAACCCCTATCCCCTAACCTGGGCCCTGTGGCAACCCATCCATCATAGGTCTGGTCGGCATAGCCCCCATTCTCAATGAGTCCATCATGGTCCTTGTCAAACTTCATTGCAGACTCCATCACGGCCTAGGGAGGGACCAAGACATGAGGACCTAGATTCTAAGGAAAGGTGATGATAGTCAGCTAGGCTCTCCCAAAAAGCCAGTCATGGCCCTGACACACTGGCCCACTGCATTTGTATCCCTTACCAGACACACAGGCCACATGTCCCTCAGGAAGACCTGGTCACCCGTCAGGTAATAATCGCGATAAACCTGCAGCACAAACTTCAGGTTCAGATCCTTCCAGTCAGCAGTGTCGTGGATCACATATGCATTGACTCGGAGCCACGGCTCATCATCTGTGGGAGGGGAGGGGACCTCGTTAATTTGCACTGGTGGGCAGGGTACAGGGTGTGAAAGTTGAAGCTGACCTTGCAGTGGAGCGACTTTTACCTGGGTCCCCAATATCATGGGGGATGACGTTCCTCCTCTTCACAGGTGCTATCACCCCACTCATCAGGTACCGTCGCCGTGTCAGGTCCTCCCTGAGGGTGGCCAGAGCTAGAGGGGCAGACACACACTTGGGGAATCCCACCCCAAGACAGCAGGGAACAGGCAGATTTGGCGTAGGACACAGAACTGTGTAAGTAACCCCAGAGGAGAACCAATAAGCAGGGTGCAGATAAATGCTGGGGAGGAGGGTGAGGAAGAGAATCTGAGTGATGGCAAGGTTGAGAGGTGTGGGGAGCAAGGGGGCAGAAAGGGCACAAGAGGGACCCTCACCCATGTCATATTGCAGGCTGAGCTCGAGTTTGGGCCAGAGCATGACGAGGGCGAAGGAAGCATAAAAGTGGACATCGTATGTGTTGTACATGCGATACTCCTGGCCTGTAGGAGTGAGGCAAACACACTTTCGCCAGAATTCTGCTTCCTGTTCACAGCCCCTGCCCTAGCTTGTTCTCTAGAGTTGAAGGTGGGGCACTGTCATCAGTCCCCATGTGCCACATAGCCCCTCCTCCCAACCAATACCCTGAGGTAGGCAAAACCCATCATCCTGCCTTGTGGTAGGGCAGTAATTAGCCTCGAGGGTATAGCCTGCCATACCGCAGCCCACCGGCAGCCCGTACCCTCAAGGTAGCCAAATCGACCGTATTCCCGGAGTGTGGGGCAAAGCTGCCTCATGTTCCCCACCAGGTCCTTGGGTAAGGAGTCCTCAGGAACTTCCAGCCACACAGTACCCCCATCAGCCAGGAAGTACAGTTCATTGAACAGTGCAGATTTGTACCAGGCAGGCAAGGATCTGGAGAGTCAAGAGGAGGGAATAGTCTAATGAGTGTGGACCTCTCAGCAAAGGAAGGATTCTGGGGTTCAGTGGCAAGTGGGGGCACCAAGTGAATCTCAGTACAGCTCTGCTGACTGTGGTGGGTGGAGAAGTCAAGGAGTTCCAGTTGGACTGTGAGTGCCTGGGGGAAAGGCAAGGTGGCCACAGAGATGGGCCCCACTAGCACCTGTCCTCCAATACTGGGCTCTGCCAGGCTGAGATCCTCTCTTCCCAGTCTGTATATCGGCACAGTGCATAGTGGCTAAGGGCAGGTGCTGCATCACCATCTTGCCCGAAGAACCTCGTGTACCGCCTGGGGTGGGAAAAAGGGAGAGGGATAAGAATCTGGGACCCAGGCAGGGCCCCAGCCCCTTAGATCCCTGTACTTTCTCAGTCTCATCACCTGTAGTAGACCTGACCCTTGGCTCCAAATGTGACCTTGGGCATGTCCCAAGCCAGTGAGAACTCCAGGCGGCACCGGCCTCGAGGCAGAAGCTTGCCCACTACACACACAGCCCCAGCGATGCCTACTCCTTTCTGCGAGCGGGTACTTTGGCCTGAGAGAAGAATGGGAAGAATCAGCACTGGCACCCTTCAGCCCTAGGGCTAAGGAGCCCTGATATGGGGACAAGGCCTGTTCTTTACATTCCACCCCGGTTCCCAAGGCAGGGACATCTCTTCCCACCACCTCCCTGTCAGACCCCCCCATCACCAGTGGGAGAGTCCAGCTGTCCATCCTGAAGTAGATCCTGCCACACCTGCTGCCCAGTGCCATCAGGGTCAAAGGCTGTGACATGGGTTACCGTTGTATCTGCCTGTTAAGGGACCGGAGACTATGTGAGGAGGAGCCCCATGAGTATTTTGGAATCTGACTAACTTTCCAGTGCCTGTTACATACTACCACCTCCAAATTCTAGAGGTTCAAGGACTGTGCTGAGGGTGAGACTTAGAAGTTGAGGAAATTAAGGGTCCATGGTAGGGTGGAGGGGGATTCAGGGGCTAAGGTATAGGGCAGGCCCCTCCATTACCTTAAGTCTTGCAGCCACCGCCATTGTGTAGGGATTTGGGAGGGTTGGATGATGCAGCAGCAGCCCCTGTACAGTCTCTCCATCACGTTCCAGACAGAAGGGCTCATTCCACAAACCGCCTGAGGCATCATCCCCGCCCCCCAGGCCATTCCTCATGGAGAACATGATGGACACTTCCAGGGCTTCATCCCCTTCATTTTCCACATCCCACACAAAGACTCCTACAGGCAGGCTGCTGTCCTGGGGGCAAAATCCGGGCTCAGGTGGTCCTTAGTATAGTCCATCCTGCTCCTGTTTCCCAAGATCAGTCTTAGGTACAGAGGAGCTGACTCAAATACTTCCCAGTATAGTCTCTTCTGTCTCCCACTCCCACTTCCCCATATTCCCAGGCAGGCTGCCTACCAGGAAACATAGAAGACGGGAACCAATAAGGTGCTGGCCCTGGGAAGCCAATGTAATGTTCATGACTCCAACCCCCTCCCATCCACAGGTTATGGAATTTCCAGCAGAGGCAGATCCCGGGAAAGGGAGGACAAGGGAGGGAACACAGACGGAGAGCCTCACCTGATAGTCATGGGGCAAGAAGGGCGTGATCTGGCGGCAGGTGAGGATGACACTCTGGCCAGGAAGCTGATAGACAGTCCAGGATCGGGGATAGAGGGCATGGTAGAAAGCAAAGTTCCCACACAGGCCCCAGTTCCAACTGCGCAGGACACTTGGGCGCTCTGGAGACAGGACTTGCTGGTACACAGTCTGCCCTTCCCGACGCAAGCACACTGTGAACTAAATCAAGAGGGCTGACAATTCACAGGTACCTCAAACTGGTCTCCTTCCCCTCAAAGTAGCTCCTCCCCTTCCAGAGTCTGCAATTGCACCACCAGCCTCAGTCATCACCCAGGCCTTTCTCCCTAAGCTCAGTGAGTCACAACCAAGTCCTGCTGCCTCCTCCTCCATTTTCCTGGGCTTCCTCTCCCTTCCTCACTATTGTGGTCTTAATGCCCTAATCCAGGCCTTCACCACTTCTACTTTCACTCTGCCCCTTCCCATATGAGAATCAGTGATCGTTCTTACATATAAATCAAAATATGTCAGTCCCTTCTTATAATGCTACAGTGACTCCCCATGGCCCTCCAGCTAAAGTCTAACCTCTTCTACCTGGCTTTCAAGGCCCTTCTTGATCTGGCCTCTATCCTGCTGAACACACTCATTTCCTGTTCAAGCACCTATATATCACCATATTGAATATTCACTGTTCCTTGAACATACTACTCTTCTTCCTCCATGCCTTTCCTCAGGCTCATTCTCCATCTGGCGAAACCCTTCATCTTTCAAATTAGGTCAAATGTTATTTCCTCCTCCTCAAGCAATGTATCATTCTTCTATGTGTCCCCATACTCCATTTATTCTAGCACTCAACATACTATATAATAATGTATCTATTTACCATTCTATCTCCCCCATTGCTCTATGGTTCTTTGAGGGTAGGGACTCTTTCCAGTTCACTGATGTACCCTTTTCCTCCTACCCTATGCTCAGGCAGAGTTGGTGTGTTTGTGCGTGGAGAGAATGTGCAAAGTCTGCAACAATGTCTCTTTTTTTTCTCAGTACATGATCCGTCCCTCTCATTTTGGCACTGATGTGGTCTTAGTCTCCATTTTCTTTAAGTCCTATTTTCCCAATAAAAATTTAAGCTCTTAGAGGGTAGGAGCTATGAGGGATTAATATCTCTTCCCTTGTTTCAAACTATGCCTGATGTCTTTACTGTATATAGAAACTAATTTTTCATGTTGTTGAAATAGTAGACAATGATTAAGACCACAGACTCTTAACCACAGAAAGAATGGTTCTGAAGCCCATTACTACACCTCTCTGGATCTTAGTTTCCTCATCTGTAAAATGAGCATAATAATGGTACTAACCTTTTAAGACTGTTTTGATTATGAAATTAAATATTATACAAAAAGCACTTAGCACAGTGCCTACCACATGTTAAGCCTACAATAAATGCTAGCTACCATTATTATTTTAACTGTAGAGTCACAATTCTGGAAGGCATTCCCCTCAGGATACCTAAAGGATTAGCCAGAGAGGGAGCTTGAGGCATTGGGCAGGGTTGGTAAATCTGAGCTGGGAAGGACACTGTCATTAACTGCACTCAAGATCTGCTAGTCATTTCTCCTTTGAGGATGAGCTGAAAGCTGGAAGCATCCCTCAGACAGGAAACAGGAACTTGATGGACAATTGAAAATGGGAGAGTCACTAGAAATACATGATGAAAGGTAGGCCTTAATTGCTTCTGGCAATTTAAGGCCCAGATGTGATGAGGACAGATGGTAAAGAAGTGAAGCTCAAGAAAAGGGAAGGAGGCTAGAGACCTAAGGCTAGAGGCGGATGGGCTTTCCAGGCCCTAAGCCAGAGAGACCTTCAGAGGAGTGATCACTAGCAGAGGAACCTTTGGCTCAGGATTGGCAGATCAGGATGAGAAGTGGATGCTCTAGGCATCCTTTTTTCCATGCATTTGTAGATCTTTTGGTTTTGTTTTCCCTTAGGGTTCCACCAAATGTTTTTTCAAACTGATTAAATGATCTGGGAATTCTCTTTCTATGGTGGTTACTAGCTTACCTAGTGGGGTTGGACAGTGAAGTAAGTAGACAGGAGGCATTTAATAGAAAAAATGGAGGGCACAGGGGTGTCAGGACTGTTTACTCTTTCAAGGGATGTGTGCTCTGCAAGTGTCTTATTCCTACAGTATATCCTAGCACAGGACTGGGCAAATCGAAAACATACTAAAAGTACTTATTAGAATGAATTGTGTGCATATTTAATTGCTACATCCTACACTAGCCAAGAGACTCTTCCTGGCCTGGAGATAGTGTCATGGGCCTCTCCTCTAACTCCTGGCTCTTACTTGGTCAGCAATGACTGTCCGGTGCTGGTACATTCCAGGGTTGAGCTGCCAACGACAGAATTGGCCTCTCCTGCCACGGGTGATAGTGCCTCCCCCGATTCCACCCAAGGGGCAACCTAGATAGAGAATCAAATGGTTAGTGGGGGGTGGGAAGAGGAGGGGAAAAAACCCATTTCTCACTTTTGGACCATAAGGATGGGTTTCTCTAAAAATCTAGGAGATAGGGCAGTGCAACTTGCATAAGTGGGAAGCCTCTTTCCCTAACTCTGAGGCAGACCTGGAGGCTGGGCCCTCTCTGAACAGGGGCAGAGCTGGGGTGAGGCTCACCGTAGATCTGTCTCAGGGGTATACAATTGAAGAAATCGATGAATGCCGCCTTCTTCTCCACATGGGTCTTCCGGTACCACCACTGTAAGTACCTGAAGAACAAACATCAGTGTGAGGGGAAGGGGGTGGGTGGATGGTGCCTCATGGGCTGCAGTCACCTGCCTCTTTCCAGACACCCAGCTGCTACCTCCAGTTAAATGGCCCGAGGACCTCATCACCTCCTTTTCCAAACCTCTCATCTTCTTGACTTCTCTATAATTCAAGGTCCCTTCATCTTCCCAGACACCTCAGTTCACAGTGTGGGACTGTCTTTGTTTGTTCTCTCTATCTTCCTCAGAAGGAGCTTTCGGATCTTCCCTCACCTCCCTAACTCCACCACCATTGCTTTAGTTCAAACCTCAGTAGTGCTCATCTGAGGTACTTAAAGGACCAGTATGGCTTTCTGGCACATATACTACCCTCACCATCCCAACAGGCACAGATTGCTGGGGCTAATTTTCTTCTTTTTAAAATGTTTATTTTATTCCTGATTATAAAAGGTAAACATGTAAAGCCTTCTAAAAATCCCAACATTTTCCTGGTCTAGTCACAGCCCTGTTCTGAACTTTCTAGGGATGTATCCAATAGGTAAATGATTCAGTTTTAGATTCAAGGCTCTGGCATTTACCCTTGCCTACCTTCTAATCTTATTTCCTACAAATTTCCGTTTCAGGTGGGTTCTCACTAAGCAACCCCTGCCCTGCCAGACCTTCTCCCACTTCTACTCTCCTCCTTACCCAATCATTTTATACCTGTTGTTCACCACTTCTAACCATGTAGTTGGATAAGTAACCCCTCTGGGCTCAGTTTCCTCAGCTACAAAATGGGGTACCTCCTGTGCTACCTACTTCATGGGATGGTGGAAAGGATCAAATGACATAATTGGTAGGAAAGCCATAAAGTGGAATACCTGTGCCCAGTATTATTACTTGTTTACATACACTCTCAACTCCTAATCAGACACTGACTTATTTCAATGTTCCTAATGTGTCTGACTTATTTTTAAGTTCCCTGAGAAAAGGGACAGTGAGTAGACTAGCTGAATATTACCCATAGCTCTAAGCATGGGGCAGGGAAGAGAGTCTGCAGTAAATACTTGTTGAGTTTACAAATGGACTAATGTACAAACAGTGGGGCTTAGGAGATGTGAAAGATGAGCTAAGTAGAGGACAAATGTGATTAAAGAATAGGGAGAGCACATTCTGGAAGTGAGGGAGAGGATGAGATGATAGAAAGGCAGAAGATCCTCCCACCAGCTCAGAGAAAACTGGACTTTGAAACTAGAGGCCAGAAAGGATTGATAATGGGAGGGAGGGTGTAGCGGAGATTATGGCAGAGAGGATGAAGAAATACAAGACATTGAAGACGGGCAGAACAACATTCAATATAATGAATGAATGGGCTCTGGCTGGAAGGGGGAACAATCAAAATTGAGTTCTTACCACACTGAACCTTAGAGGACTCTCTTCTGCTGGTGCTCTCTTGGAGTGCCCCCATTTCATCGCCCTCTTGGGATCTACCTCTCTCTCACTCCCTTAATTTAGCAGGTGGCCATTCCTGACCTATTTGGTTTTCTCCGTAATTTCAGCCCCAACTCAGAATTATCATTCAGAAGTCTTCTTTGTCTTACCCCTGCTCTCTTCTCAATGCAGGACCTCATCCCTTTCCAAAAGCCCTGTGTCAGTGACCCCAGCCTATCCTGATATGAGAAGCCAAGGTCCAGGGAGCTGAGCACAGCTTCTGGCCTCTATGATTAGCTTATACTCAGGGACCAAAGGAGGCTTGGATGCCCACCTGCTCTTGACTTCATTGTCTCCACCACATGTACCCTACTGTGCTTCTCTTGGTATCCTAGCCCTAGATTATATTTTGACCCAAGGGTTTGGGATCAAAGTTGGCCTGGGTCAACTGTGGAAGCAGCCTGGAGAGATGATTCATCTCTGGTGCGGGCCACCCACCAGGAACTAGCAAAGGAGCTAGATATCCAGACAGCACTAGGCCCTTCCCATTGCCTAGGGCTGGGGTTAGGTAAATGGCTTTCTCACCCCCACAGTACAGAAATACAGGGGAAGTGAAGGGTCCCCTAGTTAGGGACTGTCAGGGCTGGGTTTCCCAACCTTTATGCCTCCCTCCCCAGCTCTGTGTTTACTGTGTGGACTGACTCAGGGTGACCTCAGGGTGATGCTTTCTGTGCTCACATCCACCTGTTATTGTTCATAGGTCTGGCTCCACATCACTAGTCTTTTGAACTCAGTGGGTGATCTGGAGGAATAGAGGGGCTCTACAGTCCAGGACAAGTTCTGGGGATGTCTGCAACACCTGGGTGGGGGAACTAGGGTGGGCTGTGGAAGACTTACAAAGGGCTCTGGGGGCCACCTGTGGTGGTACCCCTCTGGTCAGGAGTCTGCCTTTCCTATCAGAGGCTGTCTATCCAGGAAAAGGGTGAACAGTACTTCTCAACACCCTCTGCTTAGGGTAGAGAGTGGGCAGGAAAGAGCAGATGAATTGGGGCTGTAACGTGGTATGTCATATGCCTGAATGAGGCACAGAGAATGAATGCCCCAGAAGCGCTCAGGGGAATGACGGGTTGAGAACCTCCTCCTCCCAAATTAAACACCATTGCATCAGCACCACAACAGCCAGGCTATCCCTTCCTACCTTGTCACAAAGTACAGCTAATCCCAGAGGGAAGTCTTTGGAAAAGAGGGAGTATGTGAGAGGGGAGCCAAAGTGAGAAAGGCTGACAGCATGCCCAGATGTTCCCACTCTTTTCTGCTGAAAAGACAGGATGCTTGGAGGAAGACGGTTGACAAGAGATGTAACCTAGTCTCACCCTCTGAAACCACAGGCCTGGAATATGCTGGGGTTAAAAGGCCACTTGACTGGGAGGAGACTATCTGCTTTCTCATCCAGTCCCCGGCTGGACGTCTTGTTCTGGAACAAAGTGAAGCCAAAGGTTCTCTAGGAAATAGGAGCTACTCACCTCCAGCCCATGCCCAAATGCTTTATCATGTTGCTTAGGGAGATGTTGTTGGCCTGAAAGGGTTTCCTCTTCTCAGCAAACTCATGAGCCAGACAGATGCGCCAGCCAAAGGGAGGCACCTGATAGCCCCTAGCTTTACCCTCATAGGAAGCCATCAGCTGCCCAGAGTCCTCCCGGTTGCAGTAGCCCGGCTCGTTTTGGAGTCGACTGTCCTCAGGGCTCTCGCAATCTGCAACCTGCACAGTCTCAGGGTCTCCAGCATCTTCAGGGCAACAAACTTGGGGATCCCCTCTGGAGCAGCTGGTCTGCTCCGAGGCTGGGATGCCGGTTTCCATGTCCCCGGTATCCTGGGTCCCCACGACCTGGATGGCCCCGGGTCCCGCGCCCTCTGGTACAAAGTATTTCGCCAGCCAGGTCCAGATCCGGGCGCCGGTGGTGGTTAAGGGGCGTCCGGGGGGGCCGGGCGCTTGGGAAAGCGGAGGTGAGCTGGTGTCTCTCTGGAGCCGGGGAGCTGTTGCGGCGGTAGTGACAGCAATGAAGCCGTCTCGGGCTCTCCCTCCGTTGCCTCTTTGAGTCCTGGGCGGGAAGGATCGGGCCTGGTTGTCATTGGGCCGCAACGATTATCGCGCCCGGCCAGAAGGCACTGGGCCCGCGGAGGGGAGGAGTCCCGGGGCCGGCCGGCAAGGCACCGCCCCCGGGGCCGGCCGGGGAGCTGGCGTGGCCGCGGCGGCCTCGGGCCCTCCCTGCGCGGCGGCACCAGGCCCTCCAGGGTCGGGCCCGGGTCCCGCCGGCCGGTGCCCCGGACAGCGTCCGCGCCCAGCCCCCGGCCGGTGGGAAGGTGACCCAGGCGCCGGCACAGGCCGAGCCCTTTCCGGTCCGGCCCGGCGGGCGCTTCCGGCCGGAAGGGGCTCTGGGGAGGGGGCACTGAAGGGAAGTCCCGCCCCTGCCGCACCGCGGACGCCGCGGACGCCGCCGCGCACCTGGCGGGGCCCGGGAGGGCCCGGGCAGGTGAGGGCCTGGCGGTGCGGGGAGCCCGGGTCTCCGCCGTGCGCGGCGTCCGGGCGCAGGGGCGGGAGGGCCCGGGTGGCCGCGCTTCGGCTGGACGTGGAACTTGAGGAGAGGGGCTTGGAGGCGACGCGGGGGCTCCGCGCGTGCAGGGGGCAGAACCCGGCGCCCCGGTGTCGAGGGTCTCGGACTCAGAGGACGCCGCCCCGCCCCGGCAGCACTGACGTCAGCTGCCACCCGCACCCCCAGTCCGCCTGCCCCCCTCCCCAAAGCCCGGCGCGCGCCTGTGCGCCGAGGTGCTGACCGCTCTCCTCGTTAGTCCTCACCCCCAGGGGCTCGTCTCAGACCTCTCTCCCTGCCATGGTACTGACCTCCGACCCCCCTTGTTTCCCTCCAGATCTGATTCCGGAGCTGCCATGATTGAAGTGGTGGCAGAGCTGAGCCGGGGCCCTGTGTTTCTGGCGGGGGAGGCGCTGGAGTGTGTGGTGACTGTCACCAACCCCCTGCCTCCCACAGCCACCTCTGCATCTAGGTGGGAATGGTGGTACTGAATGATGAAGGTGGCTGTTCTGGGAGGGAGCCTGGTATCTTTAGTGCCAGGCCAGAGCTCAGGTTGTCCTGTGGCTGCACCAACACCTTTTTGCTCATTGTGCTCTCACTATAGGAGAGGGCTATTTAACAGAAGATGTGGATGACATACCTCTCCCCTCTCTGTTCTTCCCCTTCCACATTCCCCTTTATACCTATATTATACTTCTCTTTCTTTAATGGTTTCTCTTTGGGGTTCTGGATTTTCCTGACCCTTTTTTTTGGCCACCTCACTTTGTGTGGAATGGAGGTGGAGAGGGCATTTGTGATGCCAGGAACTACTCTGATAACTCTTCTTCTTCCCATAGTGAGGCTCTGGCCTGGGCCAGTGCCCAAATCCACTGCCAGTTCCATGCCAGTGAGAGTCGAGTAGCACTGCCTCCTCCTGACTCCAATCAGCCAGATGTCCAGCCTGAGAGCCAGACTGTCTTTCTGCCACACCGAGGTTAGAGGTGGGGCATATCTTTTGGAGGGGGGTGGAGTCATGGTCACCTATGTGAAATTGTGGGTCATAAAAGATTGTCACATTGAGGATGTGGGGAATATATTTGCTACTTTGGGGGTATAAGGCTATGCTCCTTTCTCGCAATAGGGAAAGAGGAATAGCTTGGCTTGTGCTGACCTTTGGTGGCAGCCCTTCACTGCCCCCATTTGCTATGCTAGCCTTACACAGTACTGGATAATAGAGTCCTGAAATTGCAGTCTTTCTTATCTTTTTTAGGTGAGAGGGGTCAGTGTATCCTTTCTACTCCACCAAAAATTCTATTCTGTGACCTGAGACTAGACCCTGGAGAGTCCAAATCATGTGAGTGACTGTCCCTTGCCCCTGGATTGCCTTCTAAGACTCCTGGAGGGAGGACTCCTCTGGCTGCCTCTGGCTGCCCTGACTACTACTTCCCAACCAGACTCCTACAGTGAAGTGCTGCCCATAGAAGGACCACCCTCCTTTCGGGGTCAGTCAGTCAAGTACGTCTACAAACTGACCATTGGCTGCCAGCGTGTCAACTCCCCCATCACTTTACTCAGGGTTCCTTTGAGGGTTCTTGTGCTGACTGGTAAGTTAGGGGTCCTGGAGGGAAGGGACTCACTAAAACTGTCTTAGGGGGCTTGTGAGGGGCTGAAGGGATGCTTTCCTAGTCTAGTGCTAGGGAGTTGTGGAGAGACGGTTCTGGAGACTAGGTTGAGATGTGTGCCTAAGCCATGGCTTCATTACCTCTTTCCTTCTCAGATTGTCTAAAACCCTAACACCTCTACTCTCATCTCTGTTTCCTCCCAGCATTACCTCTCCACTCATTCTCTCTCTAGGCCTTCAAGATGTCCGGTTCCCCCAGGATGAGGCTGTAGCCCCATCCAGTCCATTCCTGGAGGGGGATGAAAGCGGGAAGAAAGATTCATGGCTTGCTGAGCTGGCTGGGGAGCGCCTCATGGCCGCCACATCTTGCCGCAGCCTCCGTGAGAACTCTTTCAGAATTGCCCCACTCCATCCCTTCTCTCCTAGTATTCCTGTATTAAAGACAGATTCTCCTGTCACATACATTTGAGGATCTATTAGTACCTCACTTCAGATTATAGGGAAAGCCCAACTTTTTGACCCCTGGTTTCCAGTCCTAGACATTCCCCAGTGTGGACTCCAGGCTTACAGTTTCCCATTCTCCCCAGATCTATACAATATCAGTGATGGCCGAGGGAAAGTTGGGACATTTGGCATCTTCAAATCTGTATACAGACTCGGCGAGGACGTGGTGGGGACCTTAAACTTAGGGGAAGGAACCGTAGCTTGTTTGCAGGTGAGAGGGGGCAGGGGCCTTCGGGGCACTGGGCATGAAGGGCTAGGGTGGAAGGAGGAGAAGGACCTGCATGAAGAGCATTGGTATGTGGAAGTGGATAGTAGGGTCACCCAGGGTTCCATTGGTGGGTAGAAAAGCTAGAGGTTAGGCTGCCCTCTTACCTCCTGTTAGCACTGCCAAATGCCTGGCAGCACATTCCTCTCTCCTTGCTCCCAGTTTTCAGTGAGCTTACAGACCGAAGAGTGTGTACAGCCTGAGTACCAGAAGCGCCGTGGGGCAGGGGGTGTCCCCTCTGTGTCCCATGTGACTCATGCCCGGCACCAGGAGTCCTGCCTACATACAACCAGAACCAGCTTCTCCCTCCCCATCCCTCTCAGCTCCACCCCAGGCTTCTGCACAGCCATTGGTGAGACCCTGACCATTACTGGAGGAAGGGGGTGGGAGGAAGGAGAATAAAATGCTGGTTTTAGTTAGAGTGTAATGGATCCTGATTTTCTAACACTCTCCCAGACATACCCGCATCTGGCCCCTGACACTTAACACTTTCTCAGACATTCATCCTCTACCCCTGTTTCCTAGATGCACTGATCCCCAAACCCTTAACAGCCCTGCAGATCTCCTTTCCCACCCCTATCTATTGAGACCTTGTAATGCACTGGTTTCTGATCCCCCAGAACATTTACTTTGGGCTACCGAGTTCTGACTGTCCCACTTTTGAGTTATTAGGTACTTGATCCCACTGCTTTTGTCTCATGTCTCTGCTTAACACACTAGATTTCTTAGGAAAAATCCTTGAAGTCTCTGCCTTGTCACTTCTCCCCTTTTTCCTCCATACTTTTTCCCCATTCACTAACCACATCCTGTCATTGGCTTTTTCTCCTGCTGCCTTCTAATGCCTCTACCTATATCTTTTTCTTCCAGTGTCGCTGAAGTGGCGATTGCATTTTGAATTTGTAACATCCCGAGAACCAAGTTTGGTTCTCCTGCCCCCCATGGAACAGCCTGAGCCTGTCATCTGGACGGGGCCGGAGCAGGTGCCTGTTGACACCTTCAGCTGGGACCTCCCCATCAAGGTGCTGCCTACGAGCCCCACCCTGGCCTCATATGCGGCCCCAGGTCCCAGTACCAGCACCATAACCATCTGAAACTGGCTCAGCCACCCACCATAGCACCGCTTATCTTCAGAACACTGACAACCCAGCACTTGGATTCTAGTAGGGCCACATTTTCCACCTGGGGCCCAATGGCATGGACAAGAAGAGGCAGGCTTTCAGCTGTAGCATTAATTTATTTATTCAGAATAAACTGGCAGCTGCTAGTGGTTTCCTTGGGAATGGCAGAGCAGTGGGCAATCAGCAGAAGGGTGGTGAGTCGAGTTTAGCTGGAGTGGGGAGCAGGAGTTCCAGGATCAGGGGTGATAGCTGAGCCCCACTCTAGGTCAGGCCCTCCCCCTTTGCAGGGCAGCCGAGGGTCAGATTTTTGCACCAGGGAGAATTGGCAGGTTCCTGCTTCCCGACGTACCTCACACCCTGCAGGGAAGTCGATGGGATGCTGGGACCTGGGGAACCAAAGGATGAGGAAGAAGTCAGCACAGTGAAGGCCACCTTTATCCCTGCCCCACATTCCTTCTCTTCTAGCATTCTTTCCATATATGCCTCTTGCTCCCCCAAACTAAGCTCTAGCCTACCATATAAGTACTTTTTCATTTCATAGCAGGAATAATTTCCCTCCACATCCACCCCTACCTCCCTCACTCTGAAGCCTGATAGCACTGCTTGTCTTTAGAACACTGAGAACCCAGCACCTTGGTGGTATCTTCAGGTTTGGCCAGTCTTACACTGCTCTTCTGTTTCATTTCACATCACAGGAATCTAGTCACTCCCTGGTCATTCCATAGGCATTCATGTCATAGCCATTTTTCTCTGGCTGTTCTTGGTAACTCACGTGTCACAGCAGCCCACACCGACGGGATGCAGACAGGTGCAGTGGAAACAGTCCTTGCGGAGCCAAGACTCACCCAGGGTAAAATATTTCCCCTCATAGTGACAGGGGGCTAGGGAAGAACAGGAAATGTTAGCGTTGGGGGCAGTGATGAGAGCAGAGTGAATCCCTTTGGTCTGGGGGGAAGTGGGTAAGTGCACCCAACCCCCATATTTAGTTTTTTTTTTTTCCTGTTTCAGAGCTAAAGGGAGTCTGGGTATTCTGACACAGAATCATCTCTAAGCCTCCCTTCCCCCCAACTCCCTCTGCTTGTCATTTCCTAATGTCTCATCCAGCTTTACCTTGAGCTTGGAAGTAGCACTTGCTGTGGACTCCTGGATGCTGGAGGAGTAGAGATATCACCAAGCAGGTGATTGCCCAGCCTCCCAGGGTCCCCTTGACCTGTCCAGTCCAGAGTAGCCTCAGGGCCATTCCTGCAGCACAGTCCTCTCAAACCCCTCTTGGTTTCTGTTCAGGCTATTCTGGTCTTGTCTCCTTGGCTTTTCTTTGTTTCTCTCCTTGAGTCTTGGTTTCACTCTTTCTCCCCTGGGCTCCTGTCTCACACCATCACGGTGCCCTCTGCTTTCACAGGCTTGGGGATGTTTATAAAGTGAGGACCCTGGCCCCCTGCTGAGTAGAGCTGGAATAGATGTAACTCTGTTTCCTGAGGTGAGGGCATGAAAACAAGAGGTCTAGCTTTAACAAGCTGTTAGAGCTGATTCATGCCCCAGCACAGCTAGTGGGAGGGAGGTAGCCAGGGAAGGGGCACTGGACTGGGCTCTTCCCCAGCAAGGAGGTGGGAGGGGTGAGGGCCCTCAGGTGGTCCCCAGATCTCTTCCCTGACCTGGAAAGGAGGAAGCATTCCACACACACACTCCAGGGGTGTGTATGCTGGGATCCCTGCCTGGACCGGAGGAAGGCATTTCCTGGGGATGGCTAATTCTGTGCCCCAGCCAAACCGAGGAGCTGCAGTAGGGTGTGTTGGCCAGAGGCTGCATCCAGGAGAGGGTATAGACACCTGGAATGGAGAATGTTTCCCTCAGACCTGGGGCAGGGTCTCCCCGAAGTATCCTAGAGGCAGGGCTTTCAGAGTTGGGGGTAGGTAGGTGGGTGATGCCTCTTTTCCACAGATACCACAGAGACAGACTATCCACTGTTCACCCCAAGACATACCACAGAGGCAGCATCTCCCATACTTGGAGATGATTCTTTCTTCCTTTCAGAGAGGACGAGGACCGTCTCCTTCAAATGCACTAATGTTATGTCACTCCAGTTTCACAGAGGTGCCTCCTCTTTCCTCCACATGTTAGAATGAGGTTTCAGGAATTTATCTTCTGACATCCTCTTTTGAGTTTGCTGCAGATTCTGAAGGATTCCAAGATGGGTGATGGAAAGCATAAGCTATGGAGTCGGACTACTTGGATTCAGACCCTGACTCCACTTTCTAGCCATGTCATCTTCGGCAGGTTACTTCACCTCTCTAAGTCTGTTTCCTTATCTACAAATTGGGGATAATACTACCCCACTATGAGTATTTAATGTTATGAGGATTTAATGAGATCGTGCATGTAATGCTCTTAGCACTATCCCTGGCACATAGCCCTCAGAAAATAGTAACCACTGTGATTGATCTTAGAGCCCAGAGACAAAATGGGTAGACATTTCTTTCTTTGAATGACTGAGCAGCTTTGTGTACACAACTGAAGGTTTTTGTGGGAAATGCTATCTCATGGCATAGACTTCTGCCTCTTCATACTCATGCTCTGTGTCATTCCCTACCACCTCCTTCAAAAAACTAATACCTCCAGGAGCATTTTTGTTTTGGTACTTGTATCCTTAACATTTTGAAAGTCTGGTTGGAGAAACAATGGTACTGATAATCCTTCTGCTTTCCTCAGTTCAGAACCCTCACCTCCATTTGCCCTGGGAGGAGGTACCACTTTCTCATCATTATTCCAGCTAACTTTAGAACTTCTGCTTTTTCTACTCATTAGGATTCTCATCCATATCTTCCCACCCCCACTCACTTGAACCCTCAAGTTTTCTCTCACCTCACACATGCTAGCTGTGGTACTAAAGGCCCCTGGCTAAGCTGGATTTTTTTTTTTTTTTTTTCCTTTCACTTTTACACACCTCAGAGACCCCTGTTCCAACTATTCTCCTCTTACCCACAGGGCCACTTTGGCATTTATTCCATTTTTCCTTCTAAGGCTCTAGTCCTGATGACTCCGAGACTCCCACTCCCTGTCACCCAGGGGTCAGATACAACTAATTAGGCTGACCTTTTCAGGGGGCCACCTTGCCTCACCTCTGCAGCATTCAAAAACATCTTCAGTCTGCCTCAAACTCTCTAGCTATCCTCTACCAGAAAGACAGCTTAGGTGGATGGAGATTCAGATTGCACCACATATTCACCCTGGTCAGGTCTACTACCCTTTCCATTTAAGAGTGCCAAGAAGAAGAAAAAAAACTCACCCTTGAGTCAGGGTGCCCTGATGGTATGCTGCTATGAGGGACGCATGGGCTTGGCTTGCTTGCTCTTGGCTGGAGGAGGTAGATTAGGACACCTGTCTGGCACAAGGGCCCAGAAACCTTGGCATTGGTCAGCAGCTCTGCTGCTGCCTTTCTAGGGAAGAGAGTCCAGTTGGCACCCAGAAGAGCTGGGCTATAGACTACCTTCTGGTCTTGCAACCTAGAGCCAACCCAATAGGACATAAGTGGTGGTGCTGGAAGGTGAAGGGAGCTCCATGGGGATGGGAGGGATGGTAAGGTAATGAGGACAGAAGTGAAGGTTAGTCGCCTGTAGTGAGGATGAGGTGGGTATATCTGATCAAGAGTAGGGGGCTTCAGGAATGAGAGCCTGAGCTTTAACCAGGATCATTCTCCGAGAAATTGGGGGTGGGGAGGTGGGCGATTGGGGGTAGAATCGGCTTGCTTTGCGTTCAAGTGTGAGTTGCGCTCATGTGTGCGCATGTGTAGCTCCTTGGAAGGGGAGACCACGCCTGTAGTTAGAGTGTAGGAGGTATCAGAAATCAGGGCCCAACTCTAACTCCTGGGGGAACAGCCGTGGGGGGCACGTGTAGGGTTGGGACGCGGCGGTTGGCGCGCGGGGCCAGGAGGGGGCGGTTGGCTCTGGCTGCCCGCGCGGGGACAAGCAAAACATCCGCCGGAGGCCCGGCTGGGCGGCGCTCCAGCTGCGCCGGGCAGGTGCGCGGGGTGAGGAAGTGAGCGCATTCCGGCCCCCAGTGAGTCACCGCGGGCCCCCCGCCCGCGCCTGCGGCCGGATAGGAGGGGGCCGCAGCGAGGCGAGGAGGCAGAGAAGAGCGGCCTATGGGGATCCCGGGCGCACGGAGAGATTTGGGAGGGGGCGGTTGGGGGGGAGGGATCCCTGGGAGGGTCGTGGAAGAGTCCGATAGAGATTCACGGGGAAAGGGATCTCAGAAGGGACTCACGTCCTGGTTTCTCCACAGGCACGAAATATACTTAATGTACAGTTTGACGGCACATGGGGAGGGAGCTCCTGAGAGAATCTTCTGGGGCAGGGAAGAGATCCCAGAGAACGTGCTTAGAGAGGGAAAGGCGCGGGAAGGAGAACGCGGAGGTCGTGAGGCTGAAAGGGAAAGGTAGAAAGGTACTGAGAGGTTTGGGTCTGAGGAGAGTTCTGGTGACTGAAGTAATACAAGGAAATACGCCAATTTAGGCTTTGGAGAACGGAGAGAATTTAGGTGGAAGGAAAGAATTCCACATCAGGTGGGAAAGTGGAAACAGTCAAACCCCAGAAATAAGGTCTGTCCAGAGGCCTGTGTGGAGAGTGAAGGAGGATTTAGGGAGTACTGGGGTTAGGGTAATTTGGGTGCAGTTGTGGCTAGGTCATTAAAGGCCTTGAATGCCAGGATGAGGAGTTTGGATTTGGTCTCGCAGGTAGAGTGGAGCCATTGTTGGTTTTTGAGCAAGAAGAGTAGTGGGTAGCTTTAAAGCAAGATGATCTACATCTAACATTACTGCCTGCCGTTCTGTGTTTGTCAAAAAATTAGGCACCGATCTGCTAATTTTAATAGTAATTTAAAAACCTCCCGACTAAATTTATCAATGTGTGAATTTTAAAAATAAAAAGAGAAAAGTTTAAAAAATCTGACTCAATATTTGATTTAAATTCCAGAGAGAGGCTATCAAGATTACATCGTGATGAGCCTTTTCTTTTGTCTTGATTTTGTGCCTCTTTTCCCTCATTGACTTGACTGAGTTCTGTGTTGCTAATGTTTCAGTGTTTTCAGGTAAATATCATATCACTGCTAGTCTTCCTCTCCCTCATCTTATGGTCTTTATTTGTAACCTTAACTTGTTTCTGTGCAGCCCTTTTAACCTGCCCTATGTATTCTGAAATAAGTAGAATATTTCTTTGGATGGGGGACATTGGGCTACAATATACAAAGACAAGGAACTCACAGTTTTCCTATAAATGTGGGCAGGTATATAATTATAAAGTTTCTATATTTACTCTGTGGCTGATAAAAAAAGGGAAATCTGAAGCTGTTTTATTCACTATAGCATTCTACAACATGACAATTTATTAGTCTGATTCTCTTCTAAAATCAACTCTGAAACAGTATTTGTTACTTGTCTCAGAAATGGACACATTCTATCAATAATCCTTAAAATTTGTTCTCTTGGGTCAAAGGCTATTGCAAGGATTGAGGATCTTTAAAGATTCTTTTTTTTGAAAGTGGTTAAAAAGGGAAATTTTATTTGTATTCATGTTAACAGAATAAAAATTAAATAAAAACCAAACCATAGAACTGAACAGCACAAAGAGTGACCTTTAATGTAAACTATGGACTCTGGTTAGTAGTAATAGTGTAATTGTAATAATATTGTTTCATCAATTTAAAGATTATTAAACCCTGCAATAGCCTTTGGCTTCAAACAAGAAAACCTGGGCCAGTTAGTGAAATAAAAAATAACTTCTTACTTGGGCTCTGTTACTTTCTTCCCTGCTGTTTCAACCCTAGCCCTACCTTATTCCCAGTGGTCTTTGCCTTCCTTCCGCCTTTGCTCTAATGGGCATCTTCAGAGGAAAACTTCACACCAACTTCCTCTACTATAAATTCTCTCCCTCCTCTCAACTCTACACTTCTTTTTGCCAACATACACCACTACTTCTTCACTGATTTTTTTTTTTAAAGCCCACAGCCTTTACTGGCTCTTTTCCATCTTTAACACTCTTTGAAATCCTCTCTTTTTCCTCTCTCTTGGTAAGATCTTGGATCTTTAAAAGGCTAGCTAGGTTTTGATTACTTCTTCTGTGTGATCCGCATCTGCCTGCCTTCCTCTTCTATCACTTTTCTCTTATTCTGAACTCTGTTCCTATGCTCCATTATGCTTACTTTTAATGAGGAATTCAACCTTTGCCTTGTGATTGAACATTCTCCCTCTAGCTACAGTAAATAATGTTAATGTTCTCATCATTTTCCCACAGAAAAAAGTTTTCAAATTCACGTCTATTTCAGTCTCTTCTCCCAACATTCTATATCCAGAAGCATGACATGACTCTTATCATAAAGTCCATTGTGTGACCATTTAAGCGTGGTGTTGTGCTAAGTGCTATATAGAGAATCTCATAATCTTGGTACCAGAGTCCTCAATGCTTGTAGACACTAGATATTATCACACATGCATGTGTTGGTGAATGTCCTCATCTCTCTCTCTTTCTCTCTCTCTCTCTCTCACACACACACACCAAAAGGCATAGATAATAGAACCACAAACCAACTTATGAATATGTAAATATATTTAGTATGTTACATTATAATAAAGACAAATATAATTTTGGGCTGGAACATGAGGATGGGTAAATTTATAGCTAGAACACAAGCTTTGGCATTCTGTGTTCAGACTGAAGAAAAAGGAGAGGAGAGTCATTTCCATGAAGATGAGAAGACTTCATGGAGGAGGCTGAGTTTCAGGAGTTAAGAGCGATGACTTGTGGTGAGTGCCAGGAGGATGGAATGGAGAGTTCAAAGAACACACAATTGCTATACCCATAACAGGCCAGTTTCTCTCTGATGGAGAATATATATATAAAAGATGTGGAAAAGATTGGTTGTAGTACTGATGGGAACTGTATAGTAAAGTGTCCAGTAATAACTCATAGTGAATTCTTCCTACTCCTTCTTCTCCAGTCCCTGTACCATTGTAACCATTCTTACCAAACTTATCTTCATTAATTTTTTCTGCTTACAAAAGAATAAACCCTTAACAAATTAACCATTATCCACTTTGACTAAATTCTTTATTTCCTTATATGCCTTAATTTTTCCTGCCTACTCCACCATCTATTTGTGGTAGCAATGATTTTAAAAATTCCATTTATGACTTTTACCTTTATCTCATTTGTAAATTGCTCTTTTCTTAAAATTATAGGCACAAAACTAGATACTTAGAAGGCATCTAGTTCTTCCTTTTACTCAAAGCAAGACTAAGAATACTTATCTCTGAAAGATAAGACCTACTGTTAAGTAGGTCTTTGCTGGGCTGTCTTTACCAAATGGAATGTGTTAATTCCTCCTAAGGTGGAGGCTGCCCATTCTACCATTATCTAGCTTTTTGTTACTAGTGAGGAGTTCTTAAGCTTAAATCTGTGTTAGTGTTACACCTAATTTTTTAAAGTTTTATTTGAAACAATATGGAAGAAATTGACTTCTTTTTCAATATAACAGCTCTTTAAAGAATTGAAAAGGGCTTGATTTTAGTTAGCTGTTTGTCTTAGCTTTTTTTACTCCAGTGGGGTCCAGTAGAATTTTCTTTATTGATGGGCATGTCTTCTGCCGGTGCTCTCCAATCAGTAGCCACTAGTCACATGTGGTTATTGAGCTCTTGCAAATGTGGTTATTGTGACAGAGGACCTGAATTTTAAATGTTATTTAATTTTTTTTTTTTTTAAGATTTTATTTATTTATTCATTTATCCCCCCCCCCGCTGCTTGTGCTCGCTGGGTCAGCTAACCACGCCATGTGGGTGGGCTTGCCTTCACCAGGAGGCCCCGGGAACCGAACCCGGGGCCTCCCATATGGTAAACGGGAGCCCCACTGATTGAGCCACAGCCGCTTCCCAAATGTTATTTTAATTAATTTGAGTTTATTAGCCAGATGAGGCAAGAGGACAGTATTGGACAGTAAAGCTCTGAATTCTCTGGGAGTTAGTACCTGTCACATGACTCTCTTCTTGGCTACTTCAGAAATCATTATCTTCATCTTAAATACAGTAAAATCATATTTACCTGGGCTCTTGGATCCTTCTGGAGGCCAGTCTCATTGTTGTCACAACTGAGAAAACACAAACCCAACCCTCAAAGTCTGGTGAGTGATGTCAATTTTTATTGAAGGTTTCTTACAAGGGGTAGAGAGTTATATCTCATATTCTATATCCCCCAAACTTCCCTGTTTACCATGTTCAATCTCTTTCTCTAAAAAGATTTTTCTCAATACAATCTCTGCTTTCTCTCCCCCACCCCACCCCACCCCCATTTCTCAACAATATTTAACTTTCCTCCTCCTTGAGCCTTACCCCTCATTCTCCTCTGAGCACCACCACCTACCCTCTTGCCCATTAAGAATCTTTAGGGAATGCATCTCTGACAGACCTGGAGCAGTTGATGTCTGCTGCTAAGGTTTCCACTACAGATGCAAGAAAAAGGTCCTTGCGCTTTCTGTCTGTCTGGTTGTGGCAGCCAAGATTGAATGGGGGAATACAGAAAATACAGGGAGGGGGAAATAATCTTCGCAACTCAGGAAAAACTGCCTTTTTACTCCACAAAAGGAATCTCTTTGAGGTTTGGGTTTACATGAGAAGTGTTAAAGACTATGTCCCCTACACTCATGCCTTCTAATTAAAGTTTTAATGACTTTGAAAAAAAAAAAAAAAAAAAATAATCTTTAGGGGGCTGATGTGGCTCAAATGGTTGGGTGTCTGTCTGCCATATGGAGGGACCTGGGTTCGATCCCAGGGACCTCCCGGTAAAAAAAAAAAAAAAAAAAGAATCTTTGGCGTGCTCCTGCTTCTCCAGTTTCCTTTCTATCCATCATCTCTGTTTCTTTTGGACCTATCTTTCTTAGGGTAAAAAGTCATAAATATTTATAATTTTTTTCCTTTCTCACATAATTCCTGACCTCCCCGTAGGCATTCTCTCATTTTTGTTTCTTATCATTGCTGGAGAATCTTTATCTGACCGTTCTCTTGCAGAGCCATCTCTAAGGTCTTTTTTCCATTCCATGTCTACATTTGACAAATCCTAAAGCTGCTTCTTCATAGTTCTCTTGTTTATTTTTCTTTTTTTTTTTTTCTTTCCATTCTTTGCTTATATGTTATTTGACTAAGTTTATCATTCCTTTACCAGTCCTATAGGTACAGAAAGGCTGCATCCACTGAAGGAGCAGCATTAATTTCCCTCTGTTGTCTACCACTGCTTCACCCTCCTTTGGTTCCCTTTATGACTCACTATTGTTGTCCATATCTACTTCCCTTTATTGTCTGTTGTTCTTATCTTCTCCTTATCCATATTATTAATTAAATTCAGTATTTAGAAAAATTGGGGGCGGCAATTTTTTTCAAGGGATCCCACATAACTCTTCTTACTGTGACCTAATGCTGTGTATGTAGCATTGATTTCTCAGAGATTGGGGGGATGGGTGAGGGGACAGAATATCCTTCCTTGCACAAGGTTTCTCAACCTTGGCACTGTTGACATTTTGAGCTGGATAATTCTTTGTTGTGGGGGACTGCCTGGACATTGTAGGGTGTTTAGTGCTATCCCTGGCCTCTAACCATTATATGCCCATAGCACCCTTTAAGTTGTGACAACCAAAAAGTTTCCAGAGCAGAGAGGGTATTGCTCAGTGGTTGAACACCTGCTGCGCATGTATGAGGTCCCAGATTCAGTCCCTGGTGCATCCTTTAAAAAGAAAATACTTCAGATATTGCCAAATGTTCCCTGTAGGAGAAAACTTGCCCCCACTACTGAGAACTACTGTGCCAAAATATTGGCTTTCAGACATTGATTAGGTGGTTATATTTTTTCTCCCCAGCTGCTGATTTGTTTGTTTATCTTGACTTTTCAGAAGTGTGGTCTTTGATTTACTTGGTAGGGTGTAGCCTCTTAAAATTGCAAGTTCTGAGCCTCATCTTAGACCTACTAAATTAGAAATTCTGTGACTGAATATGGAGATCTGCATTTTTACAAGATACCCCTCCTGCCCTGCCAGGTGATTCTTATGCCCTACGCTTGACCCTCTTGTGGCATAACTGCTGCATTACCCACATTTTTTTCCCTGCAAATCTTCCTGGTGCTTTGGTCTTTCTTCCGCCCTTGGCCCCATGATGCCAACATAAATAGGGAGGCCTCAGGTTACCAGGACAACCAGAGTACAGGAAACCGTAAAGGCTCAGCTCTCCTGAAGGCACCACAGACTGTGGCATGCTGGCTTGCTTTCTCCTTAGGGATTCAGTCCTACTTTCTATTCCCCATCCTCCAAACTACTCAGACTGGCAGATACCCAGGCACAAGCCACAGACCCCCAATTTCACAGACCTGGTAGTGGAATATGAAATGGGTGGGATGAGGAATGGTGAATGAAGCTTCTGTTCTAATATTGACATCCCATGGCACTTGTGATCATGGAATTTCAGAATGGTGAGAATTACATTGCCTTGTGAATTGACTAGATTGCATGCTTTGGAGTCAGGATGGTTCCATTTATTTGTCCTGGTTCTTTTTGGATCCCTGGTTAAATGTGTTTTACAGTTTGCTTTGGGCCAAAAGGTTTAGCAGTCTACTTTTAATAGACTGAGAACAGCTAATATTTAGCAAGAAAAGAATAGTTATCAAACAATTTGGGCTGTTTATATTTCATTATGAAAGCTAGTCATTTGCTTTAAGGAAGATCTTTGACTTGATTAAGTCCCTTTAAAGCCATGAATTAATGAAAATCCACTTGCACTTAGATGCTAAAAAAATGTTGAATTGATTCAACAATGGAGCAGGTGACCTCCATTGAACATTCATGGCAGGCTAGAGCAGGAGAGAATAAAGGTGATAAAGCAGACTAGATAGCTGCCTTCAAACAGTTGAGGCACATTCATATAGAGGAGGAGTTAGGTTTACTTGGTTTAGCTCCAGAAGGTGGAGAGGACCTTTATTTTAGATGATAGTTGTGGAGAGGGGGCATATTTTGGCACATAAGGAAGAACTTTTTAATAATTAAAGTATCCCAAATTAGTATGAACCAGATTGTTAGGAAGTGAATAAATTGTGGCTGAATTGTTTATATAGAGGTTAGATTACCATTTGCACGTGGTTTAAATGAGGTTTTGTACGTTAAATTGGGTTTGGACCAGATGGATCATAAGGAGTAGTAGTAGGCCAATTTAGTGTAAATTGGTAGTAGGGCCTTTAGAGATTTCCTAAAATTTGTTCCTCAGCCCTCTAGAGATTCCTCAAGAATGCCTCAGAGGTGGCTGACAGGAGTGAAATGAAAGATAGCTAGGGCTCTGAGCCCTTTACCTATGTTTCAACCAGAACAAGCTTGCTTTTGTTTGTTTTACAAATTTTATTTCCTTCAAGTTTTATTTATATATTTTTTAATAAGAAAAAAAAAAAAAAGAATTCTGCTGAAAAAAAAATCTTTTTTTAAAAAGGATTTATTTTATTTATTTATTTCTCCCTACCCCCTCATTGTTTGCACTTGCTGTGTCTGTTCGTCTTCCTTGTTTCTTTTTTTTTTTTAGGGAGTACTGGGAACAGAACCCAGGACATCCGATATGGGAAGGAGGCACCTAATTGCTTGAGCCACCTTCATTCCCTGCTTTGTTGTGTCTCTCATTATGTTTTTCTTCTTGTGCCTCTTGTTGAGTAATCATGTTGCGCCAGCTCGCTGTCTTCTCTAGGAGGCACCAGGAACTGAACCAGGGACCTCCCATGTGGTAGGCAGGAGCTCATTCACTTGAGCCACATCCGCTTCCTGAAAAAAAAATCTTAAAGGCCCTGATATTTCAAACTCTTTATTTTATTGACAAGGAGACAGATATGGAGTAAGGATGTGTCTTGCCAAAGGTCACCCCTCTAGTAAATTTCAGCATTGGAACTCAAATCTAGCTCTTCTAATTCTAATAATTTCTTTCCACTCTGCCAGTCTTCCTTCTTATAATCCAGTGAAATGTCTTTCCATTTCACTGGCCACCACTATAATCCAGAATTTTATTTCTTTAGATCTACTATTCTGTGTTTGCCACTTAAAGAATCTGCCTACTATTTGATCTCTTCTTCTGGTCTGTACTGTATACGTTGTTGCCATATTATTCCTCTTGAAACATTGTCTTCATCATGCCATTTCCCTGCTCAAGAACCTTCTCCCTCTTGCCTATAGGAACTTATCAATAGCATGACACCCTGTTGAGGCTAGAAGTCTTTATATTGGCATTCTTTAGGATCTTCATAGATCCTAAAGATGAACTTGAGCCCAAACCAATCCTATTATGGGTAATTAATAAGCTATGTAATAGTAAGATTAAGTGAGCCCCACCCTACTCCTCATCTCTAATTTTGGCAGGATTTTATATGTACAGTTTTAATCCAGCATGATGGGAAGATACAGAAGAAATAGAGAATCACAGCTCATGAAAAGTAAGTTGTAACATGTATAATCCTGTTTGTATCACAAATACATGTAGTTTTTTTGCGGGGGGGGGGGTTGGTACTGGATACATATAATTTTTGTTGTTGTTGAATCATACAATATGTTACATAATATATTTGGTTCATAGTAATGCAGTCATACAGTATTTGTCCTTTTGTGTCTGGCTTGCTTCACTCAACATAATGTCCTCCAGGTTCATCCATGTTGTCACATGCTTTACGACTTCATTTCTTCTTACAGCTGCATAATATTCTATTGTGTGACTGCACCACAGTTTGTTTATCCATTCATCTGTTGATGGACACCTAGGTTGTTTCCAACTTTTGGCAATCGTGAACAATGCCGCTATAAACATTGATGTGCAGATGTCTGTGTCACTGCTCTCAGTTCTTCTGGGTATATATCCAGTAGTGGTATTGCAGGGTCACATGGCAAGTCTATATTCAACTTCTTTAGGAACTGCCAAACAATCCTCCACAGTGGCTGTACCATTCTGCATTCTGACCAACAGTGAACAAGTGTTCCTATATCTCAACATCGTCTCCAACACTTGTAGTTCTCTGTCTTAAAAAGACAGTGGCTGTTCTGACAGGTGTGAAGTGATATCTCATTGTAGTTTTGATTTGCATTTCCCTAATCTTTAGTGATGTTGAGCATTTCTTCATGTGTTTTTTTCCCATTTGTATTTCTTCTTTGGACAAGTGTCTCTTCAAGTCTTTTGCCCATTTTCTAATTGCTTGTTTGTCTTTTTATTGTTGAGTTGTAACATCTCTTTATATATCCTGGATATTAAATCCTTATCAGGCATGTGATTTCCAAATATTTTCTCCCATTGAGTTGACTGCCTTTTCACCCTTTGTTGACAAAGTCCTGTGAGGTACAAAAGTGTTTAATTTTGAGGAGGTCCCATGTATCTATTTTTTCTTTTGTTGCACATGCTTTGGGTGTGAGGTCCAAGAAACCACCACATGCTATAAGGTCTTGAAGATGTTTCCCTACATTTTCTTCTAGTAGCTTTATGATTTTGACTTTTATATTTATGTCTTTAATCCATTTCGAGTTGATTCTTGTATAGGGAGTGAGATAGGGGGCCTCTTTCATTCTTTTGGTTATAGATATCTAGTTCTCCCAACACCATTTGTTGAAGAGCCTGTTTTGTCCTGTTAACATTGATTTGGTAGGTTTGTCAAAAACCAGTTGACTGTATAGGTGAGTGTTTATTTCTAGATTCACAATTCTATTCCACTGATCATTGTGTCTATCTTTATGCCAGTACCATACTGTTTTGACCACTGTAGCTTTGTAATATGTTTCAAGACCAGGCAGTGAAATTCCTTCCATGTCGCTCTTCTTTTTTAGAATGCTTTTGGCTATTTGGGTGCACTTTCCCTTCCAAACGAATTTGGTAATTGCCTTTTCTAATTCTGTAAGGTAAGCTGTTGGGATTTTGATTGGTATTGTATTGAATCTATAAATCAGTTTGGGCAAGATTGACATCTTGACGATATTTATTCTTCCAATCCATGAACACGGAATGTTTTTCCATTTGTTTAGGTCTTTTTAAATTTCTTTTAGCATTGTTTTGTAGTTTTTTGCATATAGGTCCTGTACTTCTTTGGTTAAATTAATTCCTAGGTATTTGAGTCTTTTTGTTGCTACTGTAAGTGGAATTTTCCCCTTGATATCCTCCTCAGATTGTTCAGTACAAGTGTACAAAAACAGTACTGATTTTTGCATGTTGATCTTGTATCCTGCCACTTTGCTAACTCATTAGCTTAGGTAGCTTTGTTATGGATACTTCAGAATTTTCAGCATCATTTCATCCACAAACAGTGAGAGTTTTACTTCCCCTTTTCCTATTTGGATGCCTTTAATTTTTTTGTTTGTTTTGTTTTGTTTTCTTGTCTAATTGCCCTAGCTAGAACTTCTAGTACAATATTGAATAACAGTGGTAACAGTGGGCATCCTTGTCTTGTTCCCGATCTTAGAGGGAAAGCTTTCAACCTTTCCCCATTGAGTACAATGTTGGCTGTGGGTTTTTCATATATGCCTTTTATCAGATTGAGGAATTTTCCTTCTATTCCTATCTTTTGAAGTGTTTTTATCAAAAAAAGGATGCTGGATTTTGTCGAATGCCCTTTCTGCATCGACTGAGATGATCATGTGGTTTTTTTCCTTCAGTTTGTTAATGTGGTCTATTATGTTGATTGATTTTCTTATGTTGAACCAGCCTTGCATACCAGGAATAAATCCCACTTGGTTGTGATGTATGAGTCTTTTGATATGCTGTTGGATTCTTTTTTTTTTTTTTTAAGATTTTATTTATTTATTCATTTATCCCCCCCCTTGCTGCTTGTGCTCGCTGGGTCAGCTAACCACGCCATGCAGGCGGGCTTGCCTTCACCAGGAGGCCCCGGGAACCGAACCCGGGGCCTCCCATATGGTAAACGGGAGCCCTACTGATTGAGCCACAGCCGCTTCCCACTGTTGGATTCTATTTGCAAGTATTTTGTTGAGAATTTTTGCATCTTAGAGAGATTAGTGTGTAATTTTCTTTTCTTGTAGTATCTTTATCTGGCTTTGGTAGTAGGGTGATGTTGGCTTCATAAAATGTGTTGGGTAATTTTCCTTATTTTCCTTCCTTTTCAAAATTTTGGAAGAGTTTAAACAGGATTGCTGTTAGTTCTTTTGGAAATGCTTGGTAGAATTCACCTGTGAAGCCATCTGGTCCTGGACTTTTCTTTGATAGGAGATTGTTGATGACAGATTCAATCTCTTTAAATGTGATTGGATTGTTAAGTTCTTGTATTTCTTGTAGCATCAGAATAGGTTGTTTGTGCATTTCTAGGAATTTGTCCATTTTATCTAGGTTGTCTAGTTTGTTGGCATACAGTTTCTCATAATATCCTCTTTTTTTTTTTTTTTTTCTTTTTTTTTCCA